>JAWNNU010001662.1:655000-1255000 GCA_035044585.1 Scaptomyza polygonia | reverse complement strand
CAATATTTAAATTTGAATCCGTGTGTGAAAAGTCAGTTCATTAAGAAAACCATGCCGCGACCAACACGATCAAATCTCTCCCGACAAAGCAATAATAATAATAATAATACAAATGTGTCTATAATAATCCTCACACACAAGTTTTTCCCATTTGGATCCTCTGCCGCTGGCTGCTTTAGTATATTTATCTTTACAATGGAGGCATGGCGGTACTTTCCAATATTCTTAATGATCTTTAAGGCCAAGTAGATTTTGCGGTCTACTTCATACACCTTGACCACACGTCCAAAAGTTCCCACACCCACTGTCCTTCAATATATCTCCAATCTGGTAAATAAGAAAACCACGTGAATCATTTTTAAGTGGCGGCTCATCCTTGGTCTCCTCCAATGTTGGGGATTTACTTGCATCAAATCCATCCTTGTCCTTCGTGCCTTGACTTTGTTCGCCTTTTCCCGACATCTTCAACCGATTAATCCAATTAGTACAATGATGTTGGTGTCAATTAAACGTATTATATACTTTCTGTGTTATATTTAAAGACATGTTTTATATTGAATAAATTGCTCTCTTTATTAATTCTGTTACAATGCATATAACCCTTCAAAATAAATAGAAAAACAAATAAAAATAATAAAGTTTCACTACACTGTTACTAAGTGCAAGAACAACAAATTTAAGAACATTAAAGACACATGGATGAAATGGATAGTCCAACCAGCGCTTAGAAACGTGCTAACTGTAAGGGTAAAAAAAAACCACGCAAGCATATCAATCCGGGACCTATCACAAGCAATCCCTACATTAACTATCTACGATACTACCGCAAAGTAGCAATAGCACCGATCAGCAGCTGCAAGTTTCAGACTGCCGCCAGGAACTGGAACAAAATGGACGATCGATGACGCAAGATGCAGGCTTTTGAAGCAAGCTAAGATTGTTCAATGCGCCGAGAGAAGGAACCGCTTGATTGGTTTCAAGCGCAACTAAAATCCAGATTCATTTCACGTTTAAAACCAGATATTTCCGTTCATTCCACCTCCATCCATTAGTATGGGCCAGCCTTCAAAAGAGCCCGCTCGCGACCCCCTGGCTATTGTGTTTGGGGCACTCCTCAAACGCATACGGAAATCGTCCTGTCCCGATTTCTCGAAATCCCGGAAGAATTATTAGTCATCCTTCTTTGGCGCTGATCCGACAATCGACGGCTATAGATTTATTGGTTAGTTTTTGTAAAATTGTAAAAGTTTTTTATGCCCGTTTATTCGAGCAACAAAAAAAATATTTATTTACCGTAAACAATTTTGAAATGTGAAAATTTGAGAAAATTATTTAAAATTTTCGTATTTGATGTGTACTGTGTAGCTGCTAGTAAAATACTGAACGTTATAGAAAATATTTTGAGCTAGAACTGGAAAAGTTGTGCTGCTCAAAGCTAACTTGATTTTGGGGTTTATTGGTTTGTTTTGTAAATGTTTATTAAATGAGAGCTTAAAATAAATTTATTGAGTTTTTTGTTTTTGCTGTGCACTATGTGGCCGTTAGTTTAATACTGAATGTGTTTTTGGTACAGTTGTGCGTTCGCCTGACATCTACCCAAGATATAAATTTCTCATGTCAGTAGGTCGTAATCATACTGCTCCGAAACGGCTTGACCGATTCTTATGAAAATTTGTATGCATATTCAGAAAGTATGAGAATCGGCAACTATCTATTTTTCCAATCCCTTAGTGATAGGAAGGGGTGTCTACCACAAAACTTGCATTTTAAGTATCCAACATTCATCGTCCAGATAAAAAACATATATCAAGAAAGCAAAGTGCACTTAGAAAGCCAGTTTATTGTGTGTGGAACTAAAATAAACTTCAACAAGTGGGAACGTTGCAGTCGGACGCAACCGACTGCGGTATACTCGATACCAGTAAAATACCGATAAAAAGAGACCTGATCGCAAAGGAGTGCGGATTCTGCAGGTGTGTACGCTGCCTCAAAGATTGTCTGATGCAAATGGAGATGCCAAAAAGCTATCTTCCTTGCTAACTTGGTGAATCTAGCGTATAGTTTGTAAAATGTGTGGGCTGGGGGTGGTATGGGGGGCGTGGAGTTGGTCGTCATCACCTATCGTGGCACTAAATTTGGTGGCTGTAGCTCAAAACTATGGAAGATATAGGCGTTTCTGTTTATAAACTGCGGGTAAGTCAGTAGTAAGAATTTCATATTGTGAATTTGTTTTCAATTATTTGAGCACAGATAACCTACAAATTCGATTTGTTTTTATTTACAAAAATTAAATTTAATAAAGCTTAATATACAAAACTAACTCCTTTAAATTATATCGCACTAAAATATTGGTGAAATAAGCTTCAAACAATGATGTTCGAAAAATGCTATTATCTAGTAAAAGTAATTTCAAGTAAAAGCATGGGTGCTTTAAACATATTTTTAGTATATCGAGCGCCAGACGTTTTTTACAAAAAAAAAAATGAATTTTTCGATCTATATTGTTTGAAGCTTAATTATTTTTAGTTGGTTATACTTTAAAAGCGTGTTTTTAGGTTATTTAAACTTTATTTTGTTTATTTTTCTTTTTATTTATTTATTAAGTGTAGAACCTGTACAACATAAAGTACCTTAACAACAGATGGAAGAAAATGAAAAATATAACCAAACCCCACAATGCAGTATGTAAATTATAAGTTATTGGAGTCTTATTGACGTCCAATCGTCTAAGCCGTTTAAGTCACCTTAAAGGGCGAACAGGGAGTAGTCCTCTTGAGAGTAGGCTGCGGTGTCATAGCAATCGGTCGCTGTATCTGCTCGTGTGTCGACCAATCTGCTCTTTACTGTAAGCAGATTGAGGTCTCTATGGAGTTAGGAACCGCGTACGAACCAACGACAGCCTGTTATTGGTCGTAGTACCCGACTCTGCAGCACCCGAATACATTTATAACTTGATTTGGCTGCGATCGACTAAATCTGTATTCCATAAAGCCATATTGGAACAATACAGAGAGCATACACAGGCCTTTTTACATCTAAGCGGCAAGGTGGTCTTTCTATTTATGAGCCATTGCATTTGCTGAATTCTGTGGTCACACTTGTTCACCGCGGCCCTAAGATATGGCCCACAAGTTAGGCGCTTGTCTAGGATGATGCCATGATATTAAGCTTGTGACGGCTGGTCAAGGACAACTCCCTCGAGCTGAATGGCAGGGGTATTCATTACTTGCCTTTTAAGTGTGAAACAGGTGTTGGTTGTTTTCAGGGGATTGATCTCTAAATTCTATCGTTTGCACCAAGCTACAAGAGTATTAACATAACCCGGTCGTCCATTAGCTGATTCTATGCAACACCTGGAGCTAGTAGATGTAGATGACTGCGATGTCATTTGCATAAATCGCAATAAGTGCCTAAGAGAGAGCTATCATGTGTTAGTAGTAGTTTTCGTAAGAATATTCTTAAAGGACGGTAAGAACTGGAAATATGCTCAGGCTTGCCGGACTTAGTAATCACAGCGCATTTCCAGGGGGAGGGAAAATGGTGAAGTCGTATGATCCCATTGAAAACGAGCTGTGATCAATGTAATCACGTTTGGTGGCGGCATTTTCATGGCGAGTGCGTTAATCCCGTCGTAGCCCGGTGATATTTTGATTAACAGTGAATTAATCTCCTCTTGAACCTCGTCCTCTACTATGTCCAGGAATGTCCACGAAGTGGTGTATTTTGGGTATGCCATGCCTTTTTCTCGAGGAAGTAGTGGCAATGCTTGCAGCGTTGTGCATATACCTTGATAATGCTTCATCGGCAACAGCAATGTCATTGCCAGAATGAATGGCTATGTTGCTGTCAACATTCTGCTCAGCCAGGCTCTATTGGCCCTTTGCAGCATTGGAATGAGGTTTGTTAACGGATTTATTGGACATGTTCACCTGCAATGGAACACCACTGTAGTCAGACTGTAGGTCCGCGCAGACGGTCGTGCTGATTTGCCTAGGAGTCCAGTACGTCCGGCTGTTTTGTAGGGTGAGTAGGCCAGTAGATGGGTTGAGTGGCAGGTTAGATCTCTGCTCCTGTTGCAATTCAGGAGGGCTGCAACTTTGGTTTTTGTGAGCCTGGATACCCTATGGGTGTTCTTGTTATTGAAGTCGCCTCCAGCGATGAATTTGGGGCCCAATCGATCTGCTAGACTGATAGAAAAAATCGAGTATTCCGTACTCAAAACCCCACATTTCGCACTTGATTTCTCACTTATTTACGTAAAGTGGAAAATACAGAGTGAGTAAGAGATTAAGGAAATTGGAACGTAGATTGAGCGAAAAAAGTACTACAAACAAGTATTAAATTAATAAGGTAATTTAAATACAAAAATGAATTATAAATCTAAAACTAAATTCAAAACTAAGAGAGAAAAATAGAATGTTCTGGGAAATTCAACTTTAACAAAATAAACATGATAATGCCTTTATAGGCCCAACGAATCAGTTAAAGAGCAATTAATAATTTATTGAATTTATTTAAAATGTTTTAATGTGACATCAAAATAATTGCTTTTCATACAAATTAATGACTGTCAAAACTTAATTATACAAACATACCTTCTTGAACTGCTTATCATTTTGCAATTTGAATGAGCCGAATACAATTGACATGACTGCTGTTAATATTTTTATTATTTTTAAGAATCGTGACCAAAAGTAAATGAAAAACAGAAACTTTGTTTAAAACTTAAGAATAACCAAAAACAGGGTGCTCAATAAAATAATAAATTGCATTATTGTGTTATGAGTATAACAATATATGAATTTTAGGTTAAGTTAAGTGAGTAGGCTTAAAGAAAGCGAAAGAGAACTGAGAACCATAAACGCTAAATAGTCATTATTATTGGTTGTACCCATATAAACATATCCAACAGTTTTTGGTATATAAGTCAGTCAGTTTGGGGGAATCAAGTGTACAGTTCAAGTCTACAACTTAACAGCAAATATGTTCAACAAAACGTTCCTCGTTGCCCTCATTTTGTGTGGTATGTGTTACTTATCAATATAATATACCAAGGATTGTTAACTAGTATACTTTTCCATTTTTGCAGTCTGCTACTTTGGTAGCATTTCAGCACGCCTACAACTTTTCGATCTGCCCATTATTTCTACGTTGTGCAAAGACGCCCCAGCACCTAAGCTCGCGGATTTACACTTGGGAGAAGTTGTCGGTGCCATTTCTGGAGGATTGGACAATCTAGCTGGCGGACTTACTAACGGTCTTCTAGGCTCAGCTCCACAAAGCTCAGCTCAACAAAGCTCAGCTCCACAAAGCTCAGCTCCGCAAAGCTCAGCTCCGCAAGCCTCAGCTCCACAAGGCTCAGCTCCAGAAAGCAAATAAGCAAATTTAACAAAAAAAAAAAATCCCACACACAATTTCCAGTATGCTAATATCTTGGAGACTAACTTTACCAGTTAAAATCTAAACTGTCTAACAGATTTTAGATTTATTAAAACAAATATCCTGTGCAAACCAAACATATTACATTAATTTATTTACCTTTTTTTTCTTCAATACTATGATAAAAAGAAAACAAGTAGAAACGTTGCAGTCGGACGCACCCGACTGCGGTATACTCGATACCAGTAGTAAAACAGATTAAAAGAGAGCTGATTGCAATGGTGTGTGGATATGGCAGGGGTGTACGCTGCCTCAAAGATTGTCTGGTGCAGATGGGGATGCCAAAAAGCTATCTTCCTTCCAAATTTGGTGATTCGGTAGGCTGATTTGGAAGGCTGGGTGAGGTATGGGGGGGGGGCGTGGCATCAAAATTTTAGCTGATGATCTGTGTATGATGTCAATTGCTATCCTCATACCAAATTTGGTGACTCTAGCTCAAAAATAGTAAAATTTGCGGGAACGTGGGCTGGGGTTGGTAAGGGGGGGTGTGGCATCCAAACTTTTGCTGCAGATCTATTTATGATGTCAATAGCTATCCTCAAACCGAATTTGGTGACTCCAGCTCAAAGTTAGTAGAATATGGTGGAAGGGGGGTTGGGGGCTGGTATGGGGGGCGTGGCGTCCAAAGATTTGCTGCAGATCTATTTATGATGTTAATTGTTATCCTCATACCATATTTGGTGACTCTAGCTCAAAGTTAGTAGAATATGGTAGAAGGGGGGCTGGGTGCTGGGGGCTGGTATGGGGGCGTGGCGTCCAAAGTTTTGCTGCAGATCTGTTTATGATGTTAATTGCTATCCTCATACCAAATTTGGTGACTCCAGCTCAAAGTTAGTAGAATATGGTGGAAGGGGGGTTGGGGGCTGGTATGGGGGGCATGGCATCCAAATGTTTGCTGCAGATCTATATATGATGTCAATTGCTATCCTCATACCAAATTTGGTGACTCTAGCTCAAAGTTAGTAGAATATGGTGGAAGGGGGGCTTGGGGCGGTATGGGTGGGGAGCGCCATCCAAAATTTTTGGGTTTTTTCACTTCCAATCTTGGCAGCAAATTTGGCGGCTCTAGCTCAAAAGCTGTGGAAAATATAGGCATTTTTGATTTCAAAATGCTAAGGGCTGGGGAACGGGGGGCCGTGGCTCCAAATTTTTGAAGAAGTTTTTTGGGGATCGTAAACAGCTATCTTCCTACCAAATTTGGTGACTCTAGCTTTTACGCTTTGGAAAATACACGCATTTCCGCTTTTAGTGAAGCATTGGGGCGGTTTGGGGCAGCTTGGGCAGTATGGATTGGCGTGGCATCCAAAGTTTTTATGCATTTTTTTGGGGGTTGTAATCACCTATCTTGGCACAAAATTTGGTGTTTCTAGCTCAAAAACCGTAATACATATAAGCATTTCTGTTTTTAAGCTGCGAGGGGGCTGGGGGCGGAATTGGTGGGTGGGGCTCCAAAACTTTGATGCAGTTTTTTGGGGGTCATTACAAGTTATCTACCCACCAAATATTGTGACTCTAGCTCAAACACTTTGGAAGATACACGCACTACTGTTTTTAGCGAAGCGTTGGGGCGGTTGAGGGCGGCTAAGGCAGTATAGATGGGCGTGGCATCCAAAGTTTATATGATTTTGATTGGGGATCGTCAACACCTATCTTGGCACCAAATTTGATGGCTCTAGCTCAAAAACTGTAGAAGATATGGGCATTTTTGGTGTTAAACTGCGGGGGGGCTGGAGGCGGAATGAGTGGGCGTGGCTCCAAAATTTTTGATGCAGTTTTTTGGGAATTATAAATAGCTATTTTCTCCCCAAATTTGGTAGTTCTAGCTGTAAGGGCTTGCGAAATAGCTGCATTTATCGATTTTGCGTTATCGAGTTTATTGATTTGCCAGCCCCCTAGTTATCGTAGAACTCCAATCTTAACACTTTAATTTACTATGCCATAGATAAAGCGATTTGCAAAGTTTCAAGTCTCTAGCTTTAAGGGTGTGGAAAAAAGTTGCGTTCATACAGACGGACAGACGGACAGACACCATGACGGACATTGCACAAACCCAATATACTCTTTACCTTCGGTATCGAGTATAAACACCATGGGAATTTATTAAAACTAAAATTAGAAAGTTCTTTATCATATAGCATTAGGAACTTTGTTTTAGAAGTTTATTTGATAGAATCCTTCTCCAAGAACTTACTAAAGAACAAAATTTGTGAGCTTAAAAAACGAACTAATGCAATCAAATAACCTAAAAAAATATATATGAGTTCACTTAATTCAAGCTCACAAAGAATTGATTTAAAACAAACAACAAGACACAATATTTAGTTTGATCAAGCTTGACTTGATCATATGAATAGCTTTTTCGGTCTGTGAAAAACTTAGAGCTATAAACAAATCCAATATACTCTTTACTTTCGGTTTCGAGTATCAAAAATTAAAACGATTTTTCCACAATCAATATTTAAATTTGAATCCGTGTGTGAAAAGTCAGTTCATTAAGAAAACCATGCCGCGACCAACACGATCAAATCTCTCCCGACAAAGCAATAATAATAATAATAATACAAATGTGTCTATAATAATCCTCACACACAAGTTTTTCCCATTTGGATCCTCTGCCGCTGGCTGCTTTAGTATATTTATCTTTACAATGGAGGCATGGCGGTACTCTCCAATATTCTTAATGATCTTTAAGGCCAAGTAGATTTTGCGATCTATGTCATACACCTTGACCACACGTCCAAAAGTTCCCACACCCACTGTCCTTCAATATATCTCCAATCTGGTAAATAAGAAAACCACGTGAATCATTTTTAAGTGGCGGCTCATCCTTGGTCTCCTCCAATGTTGGGGATTTACTTGCATCAAATCCATCCTTGTCCTTCGTGCCTTGACTTTGTTCGCCTTTTCCCGACATCTTCAACCGATTAATCCAATTAGTACAATGATGTTGGTGTCAATTAAACGTATTATATACTTTCTGTGTTATATTTAAAGACATGTTTTATATTGAATAAATTGCTCTCTTTATTAATTCTGTTACAATGCATATAACCGTTCAAAATAAATAGAAAAACAAATAAAAATAATAAAGTTTCACTACACTGTTACTAAGTGCAAGAACAACAAATTTAAGAACATTAAAGACACATGGATGAAATGGATAGTCCAACCAGCGCTTAGAAACGTGCTAACTGTAAGGGTAAAAAAAAACCACGCAAGCATATCAATCCGGGACCTATCACAAGCAATCCCTACATTAACTATCTACGATACTACCGCAAAGTAGCAATAGCACCGATCAGCAGCTGCAAGTTTCAGACTGCCGCCAGGAACTGGAACAAAATGGACGATCGATGACGCAAGATGCAGGCTTTTGAAGCAAGCTAAGATTGTTCAATGCGCCGAGAGAAGGAACCGCTTGATTGGTTTCAAGCGCAACTAAAATCCAGATTCATTTCACGTTTAAAACCAGATATTTCCGTTCATTCCACCTCCATCCATTAGTATGGGCCAGCCTTCAAACGAGCCCGCTCGCGACCCCCTGGCTATTGTGTTTGGGGCACTCCTCAAACGCATACGGAAATCGTCCTGTCCCGATTTCTCGAAATCCCGGAAGAATTATTAGTCATCCTTCTTTGGCGCTGATCCGACAATCGACGGCTATAGATTTATTGGTTAGTTTTTGTAAAATTTTTAAAGTTTTTTTATGCCCGTTTATTCGAGAGACAAAAAAAATATTTATTTACCGTAAACAATTTTGAAATGTGAAAATTTGAGAAAATTATTTAAAATATTCGTATTTGATGTGTACTGTGTATCTGCTAGTAAAATAATGAACGTTTAAGAAAAAATATTGAGCTAGAACTGAAAATCTTGTGCTGCCGTCTGACGCAAAATTCAAAGCTAACTTGATTCTGGGGTTTATTGGTTTGTTCTGTAAATGTCTATTAAATGCGAGTGTAAAATAAATATATTAAATTTTTTGATTGTGCTGTGCACTGTGTGGCCGTGAATACTGAATGTGTTTTTGGTACAGTTGTGCGTTCGCCTGACATCTACCCAATATATGAATTTCTCATGTCGCACTGTTCGTAATCATACTGCTCCGAAACGGCTTGACCGATTCTTATGAAAATTTGTATGCATATTCAGAAAGTATGAGAATCGGCAACTATCTATTTTTCCAATCCCTTAGTGATAGGAAGGGGTGTCTACCACAAAACTTGCATTTTAAGTATCCAACATTCATCGTCCAGATAAAAAACATATATCAAGAAAGCAAAGTGCAGTTAGAAAGCCAGTTTATTGTGTGTGGAACTAAAATAAACTTCAACAAGTGGGAACGTTGCAGTCGGACGCAACCGACTGCGGTATACTCGATACCAGTAAAATACCGATAAAAAGAGACCTGATCGCAAAGGAGTGCGGATTCTGCAGGTGTGTACGCTGCCTCAAAGATTGTCTGATGCAAATGGAGATGCCAAAAAGCTATCTTCCTTGCTAACTTGGTGAATCTAGCGTATAGTTTGTAAAATGTGTGGGCTGGGGGTGGTATGGGGGGCGTGGAGTTGGTCGTCATCACCTATCGTGGCACTAAATTTGGTGGCTTTAGCTCAAAACTATGGAAGATATAGGCGTTTCTGTTTTTAAACTGCGGGTAAGTCAGTAGTAAGAATTTCATATTGTGAATTTGTTTTCAATTATTTGAGCACAGATAACCTACAAATTCGATTTGTTTTTATTTACAAAAATTAAATTTAATAAAGCTTAATATACAAAACTAACGCCTTTAAATTATATCGCACTTAAATACTGGTGAAATAAGCTTCAAACAATGATGTTCGAAAAATGCTATTATCTAGTAACAGTAAATTCAAGTAAAAGGATGGGTACTTTAAACATTAATTATTTTTAGTTGGTTATACTTTAAAAGCGTGTTTTTAGGTTATTTAAACTTTATTTTGTTTATTTTTCTTTTTATTTATTTATTAAGTGTAGAACCTGTACAACATAAAGTACCTTAACAACACATGGAAGAAAATGAAAAATATAACCAAACCCCACAATGCAGTATGTAAATTATAAGTTATTGGAGTCTTATTGACGTCCAATCGTCTAAGCCGTTTAAGTCACCTTAAAGGGCGAGCAGGGAGTAGTCCTCTTGAGAGTAGGCTGCGGTGTCAGAGCAATCGGTCGCTGTATATGCTCGTGTGTCGATCAATGTGCTCTTTACTGTAAGCAGATTGAGGTCTCTATGGAGTTAGGAACCGCGTACGAACCAACGACAGCCTGTTATTGGTCGTAGTACCCGACTCTGCAGCACCCGAATACATTTATAACTTGATTTGGCTGCGATCGACTAAATCTGTATTCCATAAAGCCATACTGGAACAGTACAGAGAGCATACACAGTCCTTTTTACATCTAAGCGGCAAGGTGGTCTTTCTATCTATGAGCCATTGCATTTGCTGAATTCTGTGGTCACACTTGTTCACCGCGGCCCTAAGATATGGCCCACAAGTTAGGCGCTTGTCTAGGATGATGCCAAGATATTAAGCTTGTGACGGCTGGTCAAGGACAACTCCCTCGAGCTGAATGGCAGGGGTATTCATTACTTGCCTTTTGAGTGTGAAACAGGTGTTGGTTGTTTTCAGCGGATTGATCTTTAAATTCTATCGTTTGCACCAAGCTACAAGAGTATTAACATAACCCGGTCGTCCATTAGCTGATTCTATGCAACACCTGGAGCTAGTAGATGTAGATGACTGCGATGTCATTTGCATAAATCGCAATAAGTGCCTAAGAGGGAGCTATCATGTGTTAGTAGTAGTTTTCGTAAGAATATTCTTAAAGAACGGTAAGAACTGGAAATATGCTCAGGCTTGCCGGACTTAGTAATCACAGCGCATTTCCAGGGGGAGGGAAAATGGTGAAGTCGTATGATCCCATTGAAAACGAGCTGTGATCAATGTAATCACGTTTGGTGGCGGCATTTTCATGGCGAGTGCGTTAATCCCGTCGTAGCCCGGTGATATTTTGATTAACAGTGAATTAATCTCCTCTTGAACCTCGTCCTCTACTATGTCCAGGAATGTCCACGAAGTGGTGTATTTTGGGTATGCCATGCCTTTTTCTCGAGGAAGTAGTGGCAATGCTTGCAGCGTTGTGCATATACCTTGATAATGCTTCATCGGCAACAGCAATGTCATTGCCAGAATGAATGGCTATGTTGCTGTCAACATTCTGCTCAGCCAGGCTCTATTGGCCATTTGCAGCATTGGTGCCCTTACCAAGTATGGAATGAGGTTTGTTAACGGATTAATTGGACATGTTCACCTGCAATGTAGTTAGACTGTAGGTCCGCGCAGACGGTCGTGCTGATTTGCCTAGGAGTCCAGTACGTCCGGCTGTTTTGTAGGGTGAGTAGGCCAGTAGATGGGTTGAGTGGCAGGTTAGATCTCTGCTCCTGTTGCAATTCAGGAGGGCTGCAACTTTGGTTTTTGTGAGTCTGGATACCCTATGGGTGTTCTTGTTATTGAAGTCGCCTCCAGCGATGAATTTGGGGCCCAATCGATCTGCTAGACTGATAGAAAAAATCGAGTATTCCGTACTCAAAACCCCACATTTCGCACTTGATTTCTCACTTATTTATCAAAACTTTTGCACTGGTAACAGTTTTACGTAAAGTGGAAAATACAGAGTGAGTAAGAGATTAAGGAAATTGGAACGTAGATTGAGCGAAAAAAGTACTACAAACAAGTATTAAATTAATAAGGTAATTTAAATACAAAAATGAATTATAAATCTAAAACTAAATTCAAAACTAAGAGAGAAAAATAGAATGTTCTGGGAAATTCAACTTTAACAAAATAAACATGATAATGCCTTTATAGGCCCAACGAATCAGTTAAAGAGCAATTAATAATTTATTGAATTTATTTAAAATGTTTTAATGTGACATCAAAATAATTGCTTTTCATACAAATTAATGACTGTCAAAACTTAATTATACAAACATACCTTCTTGAACTGCTTATCATTTTGCAATTTGAATGAGCCGAATACAATTGACATGACTGCTGTTAATATTTTTATTATTTTTAAGAATCGTGACCAAAAGTAAATGAAAAACAGAAACTTTGTTTAAAACTTAAGAATAACCAAAAACATGGTGCTCAATAAAATAATAAATTGCATTATTGTGTTATGAGTATAACAATATATGAATTTTAGGTTAAGTTAAGTGAGTAGGCTTAAAGAAAGCGAAAGAGAACTGAGAACCATAAACGCTAAATAGTCATTATTATTGGTTGTACACATATAAACCTATCCAACAGTTTTTGGTATATAAGTCAGTCAGTTTGGGGGAATCAAGTGTACAGTTCAAGTCTACAACTTAACAGCAAACATGTTCAACAAAACGTTCCTCGTTGCCCTCATTTTGTGTGGTATGTGTTACTTATCAATATAATATACCAAGGATTGTTAACTAGTATACTTTTCCATTTTTGCAGTCTGCTACTTTGGTAGCAATTCAGCACACCTACGTCTTTTCGGTCTTTCTTCATTGTTCAAAAACCCTCACGCTCCTAAGCTCGCGGATTTACACTTGGGAGAAGTTGTCGGTGCCATTTCTGGAGGATTGGACAATCTAGCTGGCGGACTTACTAACGGTCTTCTGGGCTCACCTCCAAAAAGCTCACCTTCAAAAAGCTCAGCTCAACAAAGCTCAGCTCCAGGAAGCTCAGCGCCAGCAAAGTCAGCGCCAGCAAGCTCAGCGCCAGCAAGCTCAGCACCAGCAAGCTCAGCACCAGCAAGCTCAGCTCAACAAAGCTCAGCTCCAGGAAGCTCAGCGCCAGCAAGCTCAGCGCCAGCAAGTTCAGCGCCAGCAAGCTCAGCGCCAGCAAGTTCAGCGCCAGCAAGCTCAGCGCCAGCAAGTTCAGCGCCAGCAAGCTCAGCGCCAGCAAGCTCAGCTCCAGCAAGCTCAGCTCCAGCAAGCTCAGCGCCAGCAAGCTCAGCTCCAGCAAGCTCAGCTCCAGCAAGCTCAGCTCCAGCAAGCTCAGCGCCAGCAAGCTCAGCGCCAGCAAGTTCAGCGCCAGCAAGCTCAGCTCCAGCAAGCTCAGCTCCAGCAAGCTCAGCTCCAGCAAGCTCAGCACCAGCAAGCTCAGCTCCAGGAAGCTCAGCGCCAGCAAGCTCAGCGCCAGCAAGCTCAGCTCCAGCAAGCTCAGCTCCAGCAAGCTCAGCTCCAGCAAGCTCAGCGCCAGCAAGCTCAGCTCCAGCAAGCTCAGCGCCAGCAAGCTCAGCGCCAGCTAGCTCAGCGCCAGCTAGCTCAGCGCCAGCAAGCTCAGCTCCAGCAAGCTCAGCTCCAGCAAGCTCAGCTCCAGAAAGCTCAGCTCCAGCAAGCTCAGCGCCAGCAAGCTCAGCGCCAGATAGCTCAGCGCCAGCAAGCTCAGCTCCAGCAAGCTCAGCGCCAGCAAGCTCAGCTCCAGCAAGCTCAGCTCCAGCAAGCTCAGCTCCAGCAAGCTCAGCCCCAGAAACTTCAGCTCCAGTAAACTCAGCTTCAGGAAGCTCAGCTCAAGAAATCTCAGCCGGACAAGTTTCAGCTCCAGGAAGCTCAGCGCCAGCCAGCTCAGCGCCAGCAAGCTCAGCTCCAGGAAGCTCAGCTCCGGAAAGCTCAGCTCCGGAAAGCTCAGCTCCAGCAAGCTCAGCTCCAGAAAGCTCAGCTTAAGCAAACTTAGCTCCACAAAGCTTGGCTCCAGAAGGCAAACAAGAAAAGATTTAGAAAAAAACACTCACAATTTCCAGTATGCTATTATCTTGGAGACTAACTTTACCAGTTAAAATCTAAACTGTCTAACAGATTTGAGATTTATTAAAACAAATATCGTGTGCAAACCAAACATATTACATCAATTTATTTACCTTTATTTTCTTCAATACTATGATAAAAAGAAAAACACCATGGGAATTTATTAAAACTAAAATTAGAAAGTTCATTATCATATAGCATTAGGAACTTTGTTTTAGAAGTTTATTTGATAGAATCCCTCTCAAAGAACTTACTAAAGAACAAAGATTGTGAGCTTAACAAACGAGCTGATGCAATCAAAAAACTTAAAAAAATATAGCTACTACAAATTTTCTCCCTGACTATATAACTCCTGAACGCACGAACCGTATACTTACTTTCATTTACTTCAACTTAATAATACTTCATTTTTGTAAAAAAATTTGGTGGCGAAACGGAGTTCGCCGGGTTTGCTAGTTATATATAAATATAATATTAAGATTGAGCAAGCTTGCCTTGATCATAGGAATAGCCATTTAGGTCTGTAAGGACTTAGAGCCCTAAAAAAATTGATTTGCAACCAGATTTCGATTGAATATTGTTAGTTGCTGTTTTATAACTCTTCTCAGACTTGCTTACACAAAAAAAAAGGTTATGAAACACTGAACAGTCCATGTATGAAAAGCGTTTTTCATGAATGAATAGAGCCTTATCATATTCTATTCAACAAATTGGCGACATTGATTCAAGTGCTGTGCGTTTGTAGTTTTATATTTAATATAATGCAGCATGCAAATAATGCAAGTTAAAAAAAAAATGGAAATCCCAATGTATATATATATATATATAGCGGCGACTATACTGAATTTTACACTTGATTTTTGTGCTGACATTGTTGTCTTGTGGCGTGGCCTCAACAGCAACAACAACAACCGAAGGAACAATGTCAACAGGTTATGAGCTGGTCAAAAGGCTTACTAGCCAAGAGCAGGCGCTCATGGCTTAGTTTAACTTAGAACTTCCAACAACTGAATGAACCAAAAGAGTGGCATTAAATAATATTTGTATAGTAAATAAATATTCAATAAAAGTCTAAGGACAATGGCCAAGACCTCAAACGAAGTACGCATTCAGGCTATGATTGATGTACATCTGCCAAGGGTCAGAGGTCAAGACATTTTTAAGCCAAAGCGCACACACACACGATACAAGAACAATTTGCCAGAGAGAAAAACACACAGACACATTTACAAAACCTTTTGGGCTGCCATTTATCAGAAAGCATTTCCCCGTTGCATGCAAAAGTATACGACAACTGGATACACATGTTTACAAGCCAAAAAAAAAAGGAGGTAGGGTTAAGAAAATTGAAAGGATTGGGCGGATATAGTCGTAAATATGTATGTATGTATGTAGGCATGGTATGGTTGGGCTGAGCGTTAAGCAAAATGAAAACGCCAAAAGTTATACCTAAAGGCGAGAGCAAAAGCAAACAGCAAAGCAATAAAAAAAATAGGCAAAAGAAATCATGAAATGCCAAGTTCTTAAACGGCGAATTGTGTTAGCCGAATATTTAAACGCTCTATCATGGTGAAGGAAAATAATTGATTTAAGTGTATATAAAATGAGGCAATCTATAAATTATTCAAGTTTTTTTAAGAATATATTAAATATTTTTAATTTTAATAGTAAATCATAGTTTTTTGTGTTTGCTGATTTTCATACTTAATACCGAAGGCAAAGAGTACAAGAGTCTGTATCAATGCAACTTTTGTCGACACCCTTATCGATAAATCCGATAGCTGAAAATCGATAAATCCACATATTTCCCAGTTAGAGTTACCAAATTTGGTAGGATGAAAGTTGCGGCTGAATCAAAGCATTTGGAAGTCAAGCCCACCTTTTCTATCCCTAGCCCTGCTCATTTTAAAAACTGGAATGCGTGTTTCATTTTGAGGTTGCGTCACAAAACAGTGGTAGGCAGATAGCTGGTGACATCCCACAAAGATCAGAATGCAAAATGTTGATGCCACGCCCCCAAACTATAGCCCCAAGCTCACTCATTAATAACGGGAGTGAGTATATTTTGGAGTCACCAAAATTGGTGGCAAGAGAGCTGGTGGCTGCTTTAACTATCTCAGAAACATAGTTCATACTGCATATCATGAATTTGGTATAAAAAACATTTCACATTTGAGAATGGAATATCTGTTAAAAAAAAAAAAGGTTACGAAATATAGAATAATTGTCGTCACATACGCCAAGACAAAATAGTTTGATTTGGAAAATGCTCGAAGTTAGGGTATGCCCAAAAAATGTGCCAAGAAAATCTTTGCGAAATTTCTCACGTTTGCCATAATTACGAGCAAAATACGTGACATGTGTTTTGACTGCGAATTTTCGCTGTGTGACCCGCAATAGAAACAGGAACAGGAACAGCAGCAGCAGCAGCTTGTCGAACAAACCCGAAATTCTCTTCTCCTGCCTTCCAAAAAAAAAAAAAAACGCCACCCTACCAACATGCTGCTAACCTTAAGCAAGCTTTAGTTGCCCAGTTTGTTGCCGTGTTATGCATCTGCATATAGTAGTAAAGAGGTGTACAGGGGTTAATGGGCTAATGTTATACATCGTATACATAACCAATAAAAATCTGTTCAAAGCCTAGAAAAAAATATATATACATATATGTATAAATTTGCTATATATGTATATATGTGAGGGTGTAACTCGATTCGCAACGTTTGGTGTGCAAGAAGTAATTCATAAAAATCTCTTGAACAAATGTTTGCGACATGAAAAATGACAACAAGAAAACAAGAGGGTCGATGGAGAGTACTCGGCTAGGATTTACCCTAAACTTGCAACAACAGAACAACTTGAGAACAGTTCATTTTTCTGTAGCTTTCCCTACTTCAGAGGATCCAGTGTTGAAAACTTTAAAGCTTAAACATCTTTTTGTTTCTAAGATTGAAAGAATGATATCGAAGAAAGATCTCTTCTGCCCGTTGCATGCTTCACTTACCTTTTAAATCATTGTAATTTCGATAGGGTATAAGAGCCAGTGCCAATTTTATGGCCCTTTTTTTTAAGTGCCACATTCTGTTGTGGGCTCTTACATTATTTATAAATGCTTTAAAGCCGAACCGCAAAAGGCGTTTTTCTTTCACCGAAAAGAAGAAGACTCGACAAATCCCCGAGAGTCGTTGGTTGCGTGATTGAATTGTTGCCTGATTGACAGTTGACAGTTGAAATTGATTTTGGTGGTAGCTTGCTGAAAATCCTGTGTGCAGTGTACGGGCGGGAGCAGTATGCGGGTTTCGTTTATTAATCCCCCGAGTGCAGGCGTGCATAAGTATCGGGCAAATGGATTAGACAGTTTTATGTGAAACTCTCCGAGTATCGCAATATTAAGTAGAAAGGTGGGCAAAGCTGGCAATGTAAAGGATATCTCAATCCGGAGCTCTCTCTCAACAAATAGAGCAGAGCCAACTATTTAATTAAGGTTTTCCTCTTTGACATCGCTCGATGCTGAGTTTGTGGGCATATGGCGTTCATACTCAAACCCCCACTCTTCCACTTGCTCTCTCTTGCTTTCTCTCATTTAGTCTCTGTCTGTTGAATGTCATATTTGTGTTACAGTTAATGAACGTCTGATGCTCTTTGTTGTCGCTAATCAAAGGATATAAACCGAACGGCATGTGAGCCGCATAGCCAATGACCTGACAGCATGTTCCCGGCTGAGGGGGTTGTGACTGGAGAGGGGCAAGCGGTTTGCAGACTGCAACATTGCAAACAATTAATTGATGGATGATTTAAGTAGCGTTAATCCTTTCAAATCGACTACCAAACCACTGTGGCCGCCAGCTACCGGTAACAAAAATAAAAAGCCAAATGTCATACAAAACGGAGGAAAAATTAAAAAAAATAAATGGCCTGAAAACGGGAATAGCATTTTTTAATCTTATTAATTTAGAGCTCATATTTTATGCATGTTTATAGTAATTTTTAAAGCTGAAAGGTTTATGCTTTTATGTGTTTTATCTTTGGCCCAGGTGATATAAGTATTTTTCTGGCCGTTCGTAATTGTGGCAGCATGCCTCATAGCCCAAATCTAATAGTAAAAAGATTATCGTCTTATAGACTTAACTTGTTGCAGAATTTCATCAAACTAACTTGGTGAATCTCTATCATCTCTAACCAAATCTTATCTGTATTATTGATGTTGTCAAGTTTCTAGCTGGTGCTATAATGCCAAATAATGGAATCGAGTATTTAACTCCCATTCACTCCAAATAGATCCAGAAATGTTTCCTTGTACAGCTTCTTGGGCATGTTAACTTTAATAAGCAACTGCTGAAACTCGAAATATATCAATGCGATAACCCAAGATACGATTTGAATATAGTTTTATTTTTGGTTCAATAATTATTAAATCGTTTGTTAGAAACAAATATTAAGTATTTGAAACAAGAACATAAATTTGTTTAACATTCTTTTCGGCAGGACCGAAAAAAAAAATTAGATAGATTTATTTGAGAAAAAGCTAAAAACTGTGCCAAATTGTTTAAATTGAAATAAATAAATAATAATTAAAAGATGCTCAGGTCAAAAAAGACTGAAAAAGGATGCATTGCGAGTTGATCTTAACAGTGCTAGTTAGGACACTTAAGTTTGCTAGGGAATAATAATATAATCCTTAAATTAATAAACATTTTAATTGAAAATAAAAGAAACTCCTTATTTTATTACTGTTTATATATGTATTTAAAGCTTACATTAATGACTTTTTGTGTTTCAATATTTAAACAATTTTAAAATTGCTTTTGCAATATTTCTCCAATTTGTCAGCCACTTTTATAGCCAAAGATGTCTAACAACAAACTCCAAACACAAAACCAACAATCCTTATCCCGAAAGTCTTTAAAGGCAATTTTCCACACAACTTAGATACTTGAGTTGAATGAATCTTTTAAAACTAAATCACAACAAAAGTCCAGCAAAATGTGCCAATAAAGCAAGGAAAAATGGTAAAATGTTCAACAGCAAATACCGATAAAATGCTAATGCCTTCAAAATTGATTGTGGTACATTTTTGGGCCACAAAATATTTTTGGTTAAAGCTATTTTTATGGATGTTTGTGTGTGTGTGTGTGTGTGTGTGTGTGTGTGTGTGTGTGTGTTGGGTCAAACTCAAACTAGAGCTGGCTGATGATCCATCAGAGTGATTGCCGAAACGGTGAATCCATTGAGTATAACAAAAAAGGTTAACTTGCTTCAACAATTTGATAGGACAACAACAAGGCAAGGCAATAGGCAACCGGCAACCGGCAACAGGCAACCGGCAACAGGCAGAAGGCAGGAGGCATAAGCTTAGCCTGTCCACAAATAGATGCAAGTTCAATGAAGAGTTCAATATGAAGAGTATTGATTGCTTTGACAAATCTGTGTGGGACCTTGTAATTTCATTAGAAAACCATGCCACAAAGGCAGCTAGAACTGCACAATTCCCCAATGTGAAAGTAATAGAGCATGCCAGGCAACAAGGACCCCAAAAATATGCAAGCTCAATTGTATGTGTGTGTGTAAGGTTTTTAAGATATTTCGCATATGTGTGCGTCTATGGAAAATTAAATTCAATTGTGTGACAAGTTAATCCCATTTCTCATCTCCAAACTTTTATTTAAGCTTCATTCTTTATGCATTACATGAGACCGAGAGACGCAGACACACAAAGAGAGAGAGAGAGAGAAAGTCGTGCAGTCAGTCAATCAATCAGTCAGTCAGTCGCTTCACTCACTCACTCACTCACAAGCCAAGTCAGTCAGTCAGCCAGCCAGTCAGTTAGAAGCTGTCAGAAATGTTTGATATGTTGCCAGACTCAAGCGAAACCCTCCTAACGCCCCTTTCTCAATGTGCCAGGCGGCGGCGGTGGTGGTGGCTGTCAGTAGTGAAAAGTGAAAGCAAAGTAGGGTTCGCTTGCTCGGCAAAGTCAATCCACACGGCGTCCAAGGGCGAGGTAGAATTGCTGGCAACACTTCATTAAACTCATCAAGCAATAAAATTTGCTCTTGATGAACAACAAAACAAAAACCCCTCCACGCCACGTTAAAATTAAACCCCAAAACGCAACCCGGCCGCCCAACCGCCCAGCCGCCCAGCAACGTCCTCATTTAACTCAACTTCACTTTACCCACCGATGTGCGCCTTCAATTGTCTGACAGCTCGACATTGTCTGCTAATGGCAACTGCAAAGCTGTCGAGCATTGAATCGCATCGCATCGCATCACATCGCATCGCATCCTTTCCTTTCGTATGTTAACGCTCTACTCCCCTCTCCCTTTTAGATTTCCAGTTGGAAGTACATCCATCACGCATTCTCTAAGAAAAACCCACGATGCGTCTTTTCAATGTAGCCATGAAGCCCTTAAATTGCACAGTCTATCTCCCACTTTTGCCCCTTTCACACATAGCTTTCTTTCTTGTTCTTATATGGTTTTCTAGTCGATTCAATCGATAATAATTACATTAGTTTCTGTTTGGGTCGACACTTTTATTTCCATTTCCAATTATATCGTAAATGCTGCGAAAGAAGCCAACTTGTATCATTTCTCAAATATGGTAAGTGTGAGTTCAAAGCATTTCGGTTGCGGACTGCAAGGATCTTATCCCTGTAGCTATAACCAGGTCTTTCTAACTTCAACAGCCGAGAAATCAACATCACAATTTGTTAATATTTTAATTGTATATTTTCGAAATTATGCCACAATTTTTGTGACGTGCAAAAAGCGGCTTAAAGCCTTGTAGAAAATTCCTGTTTTTCCATTCTCGTCGATTAATGTTCCTAAATTAACAGATATGAACCAAGCGTCAAATGCTTCACTTAAGTCGAATCTATTATCGACTTAGCAAAAAAAAAAGAAGCTTTAATAAAGGTAAAGATAAGTCAAATGATTGTCTAAGATGATTTCTGTTCCCATCATGACTTCGTGTAAATACATACTATATGACTCTTCCGCTTACCGCCGACTTAGTTGCACTTTCACTCGATGAATGGAGGCTTAGTTAACCGTCCTTTGTTGTTGCTCAATTACAAACTACTCCCCTCTGTGTTCAGAACAACAAAAAAAAAAGAGAAGAGATATCAGCGCTTTAGTCACGCCTTCCACATCTAAGCGTAAACAATTACAATAGGCCCAGTGCAGATAGAGCGAGAGAGGGAAAGAGTTTCAATTGAATTGAGCTTAACGTTGACTGTTTCGTTTTTTTTTTTCGGTATATCCTTACCCGAGGGTATTCCTATTATGTAATAAGCTATGCTTTCCCTTTTCCAGTTAAGAATCAAAGTTGTGTTCCTAGCCAAGCAATTTTCATCTAGGGCATCAAATGTTCGGTTAACTGGTTTTATATATAAATTTTTGTGTGTTTTGTCTGATGTCATATTCCACTCTTGGCGAGACATCATCATCATTATCATCAACGTTGTTGGAGGACGTCATTGTCCGTTGACAGAGCCAGAGCTTTCAACCCTGTTCCAAGGGCTGCGTACAATAGAGTAGCCGAGATGTATCTTTATTACGGTAATTGCTCATTGAACAGGAAATTATTATTATATGCGTGCGTGTAACGAAACGAGCTAAGCTAGAAATAGACCGACGTAAAGGTAGGGCTGAATATTGGAATTTCATTGGGTGGGCTTTCGTCCGTTGAAGGTTTGAGGTTAATAATAATAATAACAATATGATGGTTTTGGTTTGCGAAACATCAACATATATTTTGAGTATAATTTTGTGAGTGTTGGTTTTTTTTTTTTGAAGCCATAGTTTGATTTATCGGACATTTTCGAACTTTTGTGTTCATATATAGCGCGTTTGCTATTTCCTCGATGTTGCCTCATTTGTTGCCGCCACAGTCTCACTGATGCTCTAGGTGCAGCTGAACGAGCAATCTATGGAAATATGGACGACGTCGTGTTGTATTATGACCAGTTCTAACCTGATCGACGGCACGCGGCTCTATATGTATACCATCGCCTCCGCCCCTGTCAAAGTGAACGCGTTGCCGCTGTTGCATCATCCTCGTGTGCTGCGCTAAGTGCAATGCATCCGGCGGATTTCCATGCTGCACCAGGTCATGCACATAACGATCGTAATTGGTTAGGGTCTCTTCGCGACGGCCCAAATGCACCACCGTCTGTGGTCCGAGGCTATATATCGAGACTTGTCTGGGGGGTGGCCGTCGACTCATCTCTGTTTCGTTATCAAACTTGGGCTACGCTTAAAAGTGGGTGTGTGCTAAAACTAAGTCTAAACAAAAGTCTTTTGTTACCAGAATTTGAACGATTGTTTGTGAAAGACTAAACTAAATCTGAAAGAATTTTATGTTTTGTTTTTGGGGGGGGGGGGAAATAAATAGAAACTAAAGATTTTTGAGTTGTTTAAAATGAATGACATCTGAAAATTGTTGTCGCCATTTGAAAGCCTACTTACATTACAAGCATATTCACAATTCTTGCTTAAGCCTTATTTAAAGCTTTCTCTGTTTTCCCAAAGTCGTTGCTACATTTTCCGACATTTTCTGACCACCTTTAACACAGACAACATGCACATTTTGTGTGTTTTAGACTCTGCCTTTTATTGGTAGGCTGTGACAAGTGTTGTGTGTGTGTCCTTAATCAAAATGCACACACACACACACACACACACACACACTTGATGCATATTTAATTAAACTTTCACCTTTCATTTTAAAAGGCGGAAGGAGTTTGCGTTTGCTAAAGCCAAACAAGTCAGTAGTCGACAGCACTTTGTGTCTAGAACAGAATCCAGGGTTAGACGGATAAGGGAGATGAAACTCTTGAGACGAAAATGGTTCTATCCAGAAATATGTATGTGTGTATGTGTGTGTGTGTGCTTTCCATTATTGTGAATAAAACAGAGAAATGACTTAAAAGCGAAACGACAGCGCTTTAATTTAATCAGTTTTAATTAATGCAAAATGCGATTTTCAAAAGATGTCGCTAGACGCCACAAAACAAACTGAAAAACAAGTTAGCATGTGGTTAACCCGACCTGAAGATACCCTAAGCTTTAGTCTTTGATTTTTTGAGGTCGGAAACTTTCGTGCATACAATTTTATTAAACCGATTTATCGATAACACACATATATATCGAAAACGAAGATCAGCTTGGGGGCTTTTCAATTTCATTATACCCCTTGAAAAGTCCCCAATGCTTTCAGGGTATTAAAAAACAGACTGACTTTAGAAGGGTAGCCGTTGGGAGGCAAATGGTGCTACTGCCCCTTCGCAACAACAACAACAACCACATTTTGTTGTTCGCATAATTACAACTCAATTGTAATCCAATTTTGGGCAGGCATATAAATCCGATTTCATTGTGACAGGCCACGCCTTCGACGCCCACATCCTCTGCCCCTGTTATCCTTCCAAGCGACAGTCCTGTGCCTGACAGTGGTGTCTGTGTCAACATTTTTTGGTGTCAAATAAATAAACTTTTGACAGTCGGCAGACAGACATGGCGGGAGGTCCACCTTGTCTCCCCACCCTGCCACTGCCTCCACCTCCATCGATTGGGCCTATGCCCTGGAAATGTAAATTAGTTTGTCAGCGAAAAAGTTGAGCATTTAGACGGGTGGCGGGGAGGGGTGGGGTTTGGCGGTCTTAAAGAGGCGTGTCCAGCGAAAGAATGATAGAATAACTTGGCTTTGTTTTTGTTTTTTTTTAATAATTTTTTTGGCCAAGAAGCTGCAAATTAGCTGCACATGTTTTGATTTCACATCCTCATCATAAAAAAAAAAATAGGAAGGGAAAAACAAGATGTGTTTGCACTAATTTGGCCAAAATCAACAGCTGCGCATACATGTGAATGTCTCAGCTGTGCCTCACACCGTGTGTGTGTGTGTGTGAGAAAGAGAGAGAGTGTGAAGAAAACTCATCATAACTTTCTTATCAAAAACTTATTTTGGGGCCAAAAAAAAAACAAGACAAAAAGAAATGGCTAAAGTAACATATAAAACAGCTGTTGATTAAAATATCCAGCTAACAAATACTCTGTAAAAAGCTTTTTGCCAAATAATAATTGTGGAAAAATGTTTTGTTTTAGCAATCGATGAACAATGCCTAGCCAACTTTTTCCCCGAAACTATTAATAATATTAATAATATTAATATTATTAAAATATTATATGAAGCTAGGGAAATTGATGAATTTTAATTATTGAACTTTCTGTAACAAAAATTTAAAAGTTGTTTAGATCTTTCTATAACCCTTATATCATCAAATAGCAGGGTATTAAAACCACAAAGGAAAAAAGAACCAAAAGAAACAAAAAGAAGATACAAGAAACAAAATGCCTTCGGAAAGTTCGTTATAATTACACTGCCTTCAAAGTCAGCTGTGTGTGTGTGTGTGTTTGACTCGCTCTCACACACACACACACTTGCAGAATCTGTCTCTGACTGACTAACTAGGATAACATGCATGAACAGTAACATATGTTGGACTTTGGCACAAAAGTTTTCGCCAGCCTTTTTTGGTTCTGGTTCTGCACGCAGTTTTAGCCACAAAGATTATACCCCATTTTTAGCCCAAACTTGTATTAATGTTAAGCAAGAAGAGCTCATCTCCTACTACCCCTTCGTCCCTTCCTCGCATCCACATGCACACTTTTTGCCACCATCCACGAGCCATGTGCGAAACGTGTGCGTTTTGTGGTTGAGTAAACGCACACTTTAGGCGCGCAGGATGCAACAGCTGTGACACACTGCCACTGCCACTGCCACTAAGCTAGATACTACCCCGCCCCTTGGACACATCCCAACACCGCACCAACATAAAGTAACCTCTCTAGTTGTTGCGATTAGCGAAAGTTTTTCACTAACGCTTAAAGGCATAGAAAATTATGGCATCAATGGGATAATTTTTTATTTTTTTGTATACCAAGAAATCTTAATTAAACTAGTTTTACTTGTATGAATCCTTGATAAAGCTGCGCCCGAAAGCTTAGTTAATAAATTGAAAATATTATACAAGATTTTTCTAACTTTTGTCTAACCCAAAATATTCATTTTTAGTTTTGACTTTTATATGATTGGATTCGCTAGAAGCTAGAAGGAAAATTGTTATTTGTAAAACGTGTTTTATTTCAATTATATTTAGCGTATTATGATGTTTCACATAATTGGATTTGGTTAACTATAACAAGACAAGATTGTCATTGTTTGCTTATTAAATATTTAATTGAAATAATGTTTTTTTTTAATATTTAAAGCTTACAGTAATCAATCATGATAATTATCGGATGATACTTTGCATCCGTTTTTTGCTATTGATAAACATTCATAATGCTGAACAACTTTTTGTAATCAGCAAACTTTGCAGCAAATGATGCCACGGAAAAGTTAAAACACAAAATCAACTTTCGACAAAGGCCAAATGAGCATCAATACAAAGTAGAGTATGTGAGTATATGTAGATGTGTGGATGAACTTAATATCAAAATAAAAAGTCGTCAATATATGGCAACGGAGAAACAAACAAATACAAAATTTTACATAGAAAAAGAAGAACAGAAGCAACTTTTAGCAACTTCCTCGAATCATGCACGAGATGGGAGTTGAGGCAAAGGACTAAACAAAATACAAAAAATATATACATACGCCTAAAAATGGGCTTTGCCCAAAATAAATATGGCAACCAAGGACTTGACATAGTAGACGGCGCCGTGCCACACTGCGGCAAATAAAAATAAAAATCAAAAAGGGGGTAGCTAAAGCCGAAGACGCTTTTGCGTAGGAGTTATGGCAGGGGGTAGTGGAAGTGGCAGTAGCTGTGGGTGTACGGTGGGGGATGGGGGGGCGGGTTGATTCAGTGAGAGCTGTATGTATGAATTGCATATGCGAAACACGTATTTGCGCTATAATTATTTGGTACGTGAGCACTGCGCGCTCAACTTGGACTCGCTGCGAGTAGACTCGCTTCTCTCGAGCCAAAGACAATGCCTCTGATAGAAAAAAAGAGAGAGAGAGGGAAGAAGAAGAGAGTGTCTTCGTCTGGAAAGACATTGTCTTAGCTTAAAGCATCAGGCTTCAGGCTTTAAGCAATAAATTGACTTTGCATCTAGCTAAGAATTTGAGCGATGAGCGCATAACGTGTCCTGAAAATGCATTAAAAATAAAGCGAGAGAGAACTAAAGAGAGAAAGTAGAAGAAATTAAGCTTGTCTGGTCTGGGCGCTACAATGAGCCACAATCTTTCGAAGGAGACAAAGAAAAATACCCTAACCAAAAAAAGTCAAGTGCTTTTGAAAATTTCAGTCTTCGATAAACCGATAACCGATAACCGATAACCGATAAACTTGCCTAACCGATTTTGATCATATTTGAACAGATGATCAATCTTATGTAGTTTTTTAACGATTGATAATGCAAATTACTCTTGTACCTCAATTTGAATTTGATGAAATATGAATGAAAGCTTTCTTTAATTTCCACTTTCTTTTTAATGGCATTTGTTTTTTCATAGCATAATAAAGAAATACGTACATAAAACTGCTGTGCTGTAAAGTTATGGCAAAAACTGTTCTAGACAAGCTGATAGAAAGTGCGAATGATGAGGCTATGACGCATGCAGACAACGGGAGGCGCCACTAGCAAAAAACAAAACGAAGCTTGATGCAATCAGCAGACAAAAGACAACTCCCAGCAGTCTCTGACAGCTGGCAGACGAAGCCAGGACAGAATAGAACAGCTGTGGCCAGTTTCTCAACTCCTTTTTTTGTTTTTTGTTCCTAGCTGGCTTAGCTCAACACGTGCCAAGTGCAATTTGCACCTGATCCAAGTGAAAGAGAGAGAGAAAGAGAGAGAGAGAGGGAGAGACTACAGGTAATATTTGCCACCAAACCAAACTGTGTGCAACAGCAACAAAAACAATCCATACTAAATATAACTGGGTTTTGCATTTAGTGGCATGAGTAATCATAAGCAGCTGAACCAGAAAATGATGCCAAAAGCAAGAGAGACAGCCAGAAAGAGACAACGATAGGGTGAAAGATGCCCATAAAAGTCACACAAAGTAAATAAGTTTGATTATGCCGCGCATCGATGAAAGAGATAGTTACACAAACAAGGGAGAGAGAGAGAGAAAGTGAGAGACTGACTGAGCTCTCGCCGTTTGTCGTAATTAACATTCACAATGAAAATGAAAATACAAATGAGAAAACGAGAAACTGCACTGCGTTCACAGTGCCAGCCACGCCACAGAGGTGTTGCAAGCAAGCCAGATCGGGGGGTGATGGTGGAGGGGGCAAAGGGTGTACATATTTGGTTGAATGTTGTGAAGTGAAAAGTTTTTAATAACCTCCAACAACAACAACAACGACAACAAAATGTGAGGCAACGACAATAAAGGACAACAACTACAAAACACACACACACACACACACACACACACACCATACGCACAACAACCGCCAGCAGCCACAATAATGACACACAAAACTTTTGACAATGTATTCGTGCATGCTGACACTCTTATACAACCCCCCTAACCCCCCCGACCACCTCTACCGTTCTTCGATGTCCCATTGTAGCCTGGCAACCATTGCCATTCCAAGCGCATTCACAGCCCAATGGCTGGCCGCCTTTAACGGAAAAGGATTCCCAGCCACAATGAAAACAGCTATGAAAACCACAAAATGTGTGCTGCCCCTGCGCCCGGGGGGAGGTGGCTGTAACGGCAAAAGGTGGTGTTGGTTGCAGGTTGCTTTGGTGACAATACGCAGGCAACATCAAATTGCTGACCACACACACACACACACACACACACACACACACACACACACACGAACAGTTTGATACACTGAGATAAACTATATCTGCAGTTTTGTTTAAAAACTCAAACTATTTTGTCATTCCAAGTGTCCAATTTTTCCGAGTGTAGTCGCATAATGTGATGAATTTGGTTTGTAGCTTAAGGGGAAAGTGAAAGGGTGGAGTGGGGAGACGACGGAACGTGTGGCGTTGTCTGGATGAATGGATTGCATTCAATCGCAATGAGTTTGTGATACAACTGAAGCGGTTTTAAAATAAACGAATGTGGCTTATTACGCACACCAATAGACACACACACACACACACACTGAGCACAATCCGCACACCAAAATAAATGTCAAATTGAAACTGACATGCTCTGACAAAGAAAGAGACACGAGAGAGAGTGAGAGGCCAGACTTTTGTATGCTCAATGCTGAGCCTTGACAGCATTTTTGATGCGGCTAAAGCGGCTTTACACCCACAACAATTGCCATAGGCTATAGTACTACAGTGGCTATGCGATAAGATAAACAACATTCTGTTCAATGTTCAATTGCCAAGCTTAAGTCTTGAGAGTTTATTGTATGTAATTGCATTTGAATTAAGCTCTGACATGATATTTCATTTATTTGCAAATATTTACAAATCTCTCTCATGTTGTTTGTGCTTTTGTTTGAGGCTAAGCCTTGTCGGCAGCTCTTTGCGTTAGCAAAGCTTTTACTCAATGAAATCTTAGGCCGACAGCTAATTTGGAGACTAACGTTACTCTGTTGCGGTATCTACTCTCAATGCCATTAAACTTGTGGATCTCTCCAAAGATCTCTCTCACGCTCAATCTCTCCATTAACTGTTTTGCGACCTGTTCATAGGTTTTTTTTTTTCTTGGCTTTAGGTGTCTACAAAAATGTTGTTACGTAAATTAGCATTTGTTCTCTTTGTCGCACTCCTGTCAACTTTAAGCTCAAAGCACACGCAACCCTTATCAAAAAAAAACATCTGAATCTGGACACCTAGAGGGCGACACCACATTTAATTTTCTCGCTTGAAGGCAGTTTAAATACTTTGATCACAAGATGATGGATAATCAGATTTAAAGGTAGTGTATATTCTTTTGTTGTATGCATTCAATTTGTCGATGGGGGCGAAGGGGCGTGTCAGGAATCGAGTGAAAAATGTGATAGCTGTGTGGCAGGCGTCAATGGATCTGGCTGTGCCCCAGTCAAACTCGGGCTAATTTTATTAATGCTGCCAATTTTTAACGGATGGCAAACCAACCCACCACAATCTCCAGTCTCCGCCCATTCCATATTCTTTTTTTTCTTGCTTTCTTTGACACGAACAGGTGAACAGCGACGGCGGGTATGTGAGAGGGTAAGGTGAGGTCTTAGAGGGGTTGCAAAGCTTACGCGCGCAATTAAATATGAAATATTCAAGAGCTTGCTGGTAGTGAGGGAGACGGGGGAGCGGGCGGGGAGTTCATTTTGCTCATTTGGCCAAAAAGTTTTTGGTGCAAACAAAGGGCGGCGCAACGTGTTCGTTGTGAGAGAGACGAAAGTGCGTCGAGACTAATTAATAATTTTTAGGCCATTTAGCAAAAATATGATGAAGCGTCAGAATGGCAAGTGAGCGGGGGTAACAGGTGAATCGGTAAACTTTGACTTGAGTTGATTAAGTTGCTTTTTAATGAAGTTCAAAGTGATTTCACTTGCAATTAATGCCCAAAACACGAAATATGCCTTTTAGAGGAGAGCCATAAAAGGGGGTATTAAAAAAGGTGTGGCATGGGCAAGATTCCAGCCGAGAAAGTGATTGATGTCTGTTTTTTACAATACATAATTGCAATTACATTGACAATTGTAAAGAAGTAAAGAGTAAGAATATAAACTTACCCCTATTTTGCATAAAATACATATCACAAGAATAATTGTTCAGTTGAATGTTTTGGTGCTAAGAGAATGTTTTTGTTAAAGAGACTATTTGAAGTAACAACAAAATTGTCTCGCTCTTTGTTGTTGTTATTGGAGTCATTCTTAATCAATTTATTTCACTTTACACATTTATCAAAAAAAAAAATTAACTATTCAAAGATAACGCGTAGCGCGCCTTGAATTATTTAATATACATATTTATTTAATCTGAGCGGCCATTTTGAGGTTTACACATTTGGAGATTTTCACAGCGCGCGTCGCATGCAACAACAACGCATTAAGCTGTTTGAAATTGCACAGAAAACACCATTTAAACGTATTAATTACCCATTTTCGTTATTGAACACAATGCTCGTGCAGTCCGCGCCCCGATATAACACATTTTTAGTTTTTTTCCAACACATTTTAATTTTATTTGTTTAAGTTAACGTTTGATAATATCCGGACGTTATGAACAAGCGCTGTAATAAACGACGACTAATTTGGAGACCCACGAAACATTATTGCCCGTCTCCACTGATCTCTCTCGCTCTCTATGAAGCCGCTCTCAGCAGCATTGCCATGTCAATCACTTTGTGTAGGCGCTTAGCTCATTAACATTTGTATGTAAATATGAGCAAGGAGAGCCAACTAATAAAGAGAGGACAACAGGCATTCATTTGTTTTTGCATTGCAGCTTTCACTATTGTTGTCTTTGTCATGCCTCAGATGCTGATTCGATTTTCGACCAATTTTCTTAAAGGCCGTTGATAATATTTTGAAGTGAATGCCGGCGACATCCTTAAAACAGAAAAAAAACAAGAAAATAAAAAAAACTTAAAAAGGGAATTTGCGGTTTCCATTTCGTTTGGCAACAAAATTCTTTAACTGCTGCACACAGAAAACAGACGAGAGAGAGAGAGAGAAATAGTGAGTGGGGGGAGGGGGAGGGGGAATCGAAGATGGTAAAGGAAGTGGTCAGGCTGTTGTGGTATAGACTTTTGCCGAAGGCAAAGATTCTTTATCGGTTGGCAGTTAAAGTCGACACAAAAGAGCAAAAGCTAACAACAATTGTAATTTCGCTACTGAAAAGGAAACTGCACGTCTCTTGGTATTTGCATAAAGCGTTACGTGGGCGCGACAGATACAACAGATGCAGATACATTTGGAGTGAACAACTGACAGACAGACTGACTGACAGGGGTAATACTACTATGTATACTATGCTATACTATCTTGCTTTGAAACTTCAAGACTGGGCAACCAATCCAGCCATCATTGTTATGAGCGCAATGTCTTTGTTGTCAGTTGTTGTTGTTGTTGTTGTTGTGGTTGTGGTTGTACTGTTTGTTGTTGTTGTTGTTATTGTTGTGTCTGGCACGTGTCAGTGGAAATTTAGATAGCTGCAAATTTTCGATTGGACAACGACGCGTAACACAATAACCGCAGCCTGATTGAAATCAGTTTGAGTGCCATTCACACACACACACACATACATGTCTATTGTCTATTGTGTGTGTTTGTGTGTCTGCCACAATACTAGCCGCACAGCCCCAATTGCCTAAACTCATGATTTAAAGGCCACAATTAGACAGGATGCAAAGAATCGCAACAGTTTTAAACTAAATTGCTAATTGGCATTGACATTGATTTTGTTTTGATTTCAAAACATGTCCAGACATGTCATCAACCACAAATAAGCAACTTTGACTTTATTTGAATATCAACTGTTTAATTATTCCCAAGAGTTTTTAATAAGATTTTCGAAACTTTTCATTTTATGTCAAATTCCCGTGTAAATGCGATCACCAACTTAACCAAATTCGGTGTTGCAAGGTTCTCAACTTTTTTACTTTTCCCAACGCTCGCTCAGCTGTCTTAGTTGATTAGCAAGTTTTGTGGCTTTTGCGATTTGCCAGCTGACAGGTTGAACAAAAGTTTTTTTATATCCATTTCCATACACAAAATGATATATACTATATTGCTTGGTTGGTCGGTTTAATTACGACTGACGACAGTGTTGGCTAACGCAACACAAACGTTGAATCGTACTCAAGTGATTAGGCAAAGTCCCAAAAAATGGCTTACAATTAAAATCCTTTTTGGCTCGAAAAGTTTTGTTAGCTTTCAATCCCCACCCATACACCAACACACACACACACGCCCAAGCAATTAACCGAAACTTTTACGCCGACATTTCTTCCATCTTTCATCTAATCTTCTTCCTCTTAAGTTCGGCTAAGAATTATTGTTTGCAATCAGGCAAAGCGAACATCTTTTGCACCCTGCACTCACTCCAAAACGCATATCGCATATAATTCATTTTACCGTTTACATCCAACCATTTCCACTATGTACTACCATTTGCCCTGCCCTATCCTACTTGCCCTCTGTCGTCGCCCAACACTTTTCGATTTCCGGCTGGCAATGAAGCGTATAAGTGTCGTACTGCCTGGTCAATAACTGGCCCTTAGACTCTTATGTATGTGTGTGTTTACTGCAATGGCGTCACTTTGGCGTCGACGACGCTGACATCAGCCTTTTATTGCCTTGCCTTGGCTTCCATCATCACGACGAAAGCTGCAAAAGTTCCAATTGTTCACAGTGGCGCCGTGCCGAAATAAAAGGGGGCAAAATGGCAGACATCAACGCAACATTTCAAGCCTTAATATTGATTATTATTATTAATTGAAGGCACACAAATTTGGATTGTAAGTGTGCTCTGATTTTCAAATCGTTGCCATTTCATTTGATTTTGTATAATAAACAGTCTGCCAGCAAAGTTGGATTCGATTTTATTTATTTATTTCTTAAACAGAAATTGCACGAAAATGCCTTTCGGACGAAGCTCGATTTCGGGAAAACCTAGACGAGGTCTTTGAGAGCAGAAAGCATCCCTTGGTGGAGACACCTATCCGATCGTGCCCGCTCTTGATGGTATTGGTGTGAACAGCAGGATGGTGCAACATTTGTCGTGCCACAATCGTTCAATCAGCCCCCAAGTAGCTGAGACTTTACACCGTTGGGGACTATTTCCTTTGGGGCGACGTTAAAGACCATCCAGAGACAAGGAAATACGGCCCCCAGATGAGGCCAGCCGCGGCAGACATGAAAAAGTATAGAATACCATTTCTAAGCGGGTACAATTGTACTTTAAAACAAAACAAAATAAATGACAAAATTGCATTTTTAAATAATTTTTTTATTTTTTTTTTTATTTTTTTATTTTTTTTTTTTGCAGCAAAATGATGTTCGGCGGTCAGCCGTTATTGAGATAAGTATTCATGTCACTTAACTTTCTCATACATTTGGTTCAGAGTTGTTGTTGTTGTTTTTTTTTTTTTGTCGTCGTCGTTCTCGATTTCGCTTCCGTCTGGTGTTAGTTTGTCTGTAGTGTTGGTGTAGGATGATGGGGTGCCCTAAGTGTGGAATATACATATCTGTCTGTTATTAGTATTTACCTATCTGTTATTACAATTACTGGTTAATATTACATAATCTGTTATTTACAAACTTATCTACTATATCTATCTTACAATTACGTTGCATACTTTTCTCTTACATACTAACATTGTTTATCTGTGGGAGTAGGGTGCCACAATTAGTCGGGGCTGTGGCCAACCCTTAACACTCTGAACCATTCGACCGCCTGACAGCTGTGTCGTCGGAACTCATATTTAAGTTACAAAAAATTTATAGCATACTTTAAGGGCCCGTCATTCAAAAACATATTTAACTGTTTTTAAGGTATATATAACTGCAAAGACTCGGTTTTTTGGCCTTCTCATTCATAATTTAACCAATTAGAATCAGAAAAAACATTAAAAAAGCATAAGAGTGCATTAGTGTAAACGATATTTTATTCACTGCTGGGATTTGAACCTGTGCCACTCTGTTTTACATTCCCACACTCATCCCACTGAGCTATAGAATCGGCCTAGGGTTTTAATAAACACCCATTTTCGCGGCCTTGCGCAACGTTGCGCAAAATTCAAAAACGCCATTCATTTGCATTTATAATTAATTGTTGTTTAAAAATTTAAAAAAAAAATAAAAAAAATTTCCCTGCGGGGAGTTGAACCTGGCACGCAATGTTTACTTTACTTAGAAAAAAATCAGCGAATATTTTTTGTTGGTGGTTTTTTTCACATAATTTTTGTATGTAAATTCATTAAAAATTATCCATAAACGTGTCGCCAAATTTAATGGCTTTAAACTTATATGAATTATATGAATCTCCTTGTTTCAGACGCCACTGCTTTCGAGTTGAAAGTGAAGCTGAGAGATGAGACTCAACTGGGCACAAAATAAATAATAATAATAATGAAACGTTTTTATATAACCATGGCAGCTAAAAGCGTAAAAGTTTTCCATCATTTTGTGTTATGTTAGTTGTTGCTATTGTTATTGTTATTATTATTGTGAATGTGGTGTGTCTGCTACTATATGGCTGTCATGGGATTGCAGTTTGAGTGTCGATTTGTTACCAACTACCAACTACCACTACTAGCCTTGTCTTTGTATCCTTCGAGCGCGCTTCTTCGTCAAATTTTAGTTCCATAAACGCAGCACGCAATCAAGAAGAAGAACAGTTGTTGCGTGTCTTTCGCGTTGAATGTTTTCGTTTTTCTTCTTCGTCTTCTTCTTCGTCTTTTTTCCCTGAATATGGTCAGATTTTGTTGCTGTTACTAATCTAATTTGCAGTTATTGGCAACTTAGATTAGCACAAGCTGCCACATACATACATACATATGTGTGTGTAATGCGTCTCGCCTCCTGCCTCCTGCCTCCTGCCTCCCACTCCCACCACTCATTGTTCTCGTATATCATTGCCCCAGGGTAGCACGACCAACCCACCCACTAACACAGTCTGGCATAGATTAGTCTTAGCTGTGCGAAAGTCCAAAACATAATGAAAATGATGTCAGTTTGATAAGATTTTCGCCATGGGGCGGGCGTGAGTGCTATTGATGTTTTCTCTCTCTCTCTCTCTCTCTCTCTCTCTCTCTCTCTCTCTCTCTCTCATTTTATGATTGTATGTTGGAGTACAATTTGATATGGTATAAGAGATGTTTTCGCTACATCAAGAATCCGAAAAAGAAACCTTTACCACAATAGGCAACTTGTTCAAAGCAGGAGGAAAAATTTATGTATAACAGATTTTAAAAGTTATAACTGCTTGCTTAGTGAACATAGAACATTTTTTTAGGAGTTTACGCCTTAAGAGTGAAAGGAGTGAAAGCAACTGAACAAATTTCGTTACGTTTTTGTGCAAAAACTAACGCCTGACGAATGTTGCATACCCTTATAACATATAGTAAGTGCTACTGTGGATATGTTGTTCAACAATAAATTTGCAAAAAATTTCATATTCAGTTGGCACTTAGTTAACAATTGAGAAATTGCTTCAATTATAAGTAGTGGATTGAACCATGGTTGAATTATACATGGCTAAGTCGTGAGAGCATGCTCGCTCAATTTTTAGGAGCCTGTTGTTAGTTGCAAAGCAGCTGTCAACGTGATAAGTTGTGAGTGCGGACGAATTTTTCGTGGAATTTTAAGGTTACGTTACTTTTTTAGAACTATGTTTATATGTTTTATACGTTTATACATGTTTCATGTCATTTTATTTCATTTACATAATCAGTTTAAAAATTTAAATTACACATGTAGCCAAAAACACACGACGCTCTGAAATTAGAACCTCTGTTGAAAAATGTAAACAAAATCACACATCGTTCTATCTCGTTTTTGCACACTAAAACAAGACGATGAAGCAATATCGAAGCAGCAACTATGCTATCTCTCTTGCACTCGCATGGTCTTATCAACAGGCTCCTTCTGCCGCGCATGACTTAACCTTGTATAATTCAACCATGGATTGAACTACATATCCACAGTTGCGCTCATATTATATAAGTGTGTCCAACATTCGCTAGTTCATTCTCTTATTATTTTAAGGAATTCCGTTATGATATTCCGAACAAGAGTAAACTTTTCAAAGATTCAAAACCAAATGGTAAGCGTTTGTTCTTAGTTCTTAAGATTTCATAAGAGTTATCTGCATTTTTGAAGGTGATATATTATGCATTTTATTGACCTCAAACTAAGTTTGTAAATAAAGTCGACCTTCCGTATAACGCACTTCATTACAACGAAGTTTTCTCTATTTATCGAAAACCCAATCTTTGCACAGAATTTTCTCTAAAACGGAAGTTTTTCGTGTCCCCTTTCGTTCGAGAGTTCGATTTCGGGAATATTTGCCTCCCAAAGGATGGAAAGTTCTCGGAGATTTTGTCTATGGAAATAATGTTTTTATCCAATTGACTTAGTATAAACATAATAAAGAAAATCTTAAAATGCTCTGGCACTTGTATGTGTTTTGGGGCTTTCCCCAAACCTCGACCCCAAACTTCTTCACTCCAACAGTAATCAACTCCAACACTTAACTTTGAATGGTTGAGTAGCTGTTGTAGTAGTATTAGTAGTAGATGGGTGGGACAGAAGACTGGAGGAGGAGCTGCCATGTCTGTAACGTGGAACATTGTCAAAGTGTCAACGCAGCAGCAGCAGCGGCAACAACAGAAATGGCAGCACAGTCCACCGGCCAATGACAACGCCTATCAAATAAAGCCAAACAAAATTGCATTAGGGCTGCAAGAGTGTAGCAACAATGCAGTGCACATGTGTGTGTGTGTGTGTGTGTGCGTGTGTGTGTCGAACCAAAATTATTCATTGCACAGAATGCGGTCCAGACAATTTATGCTAATCAACATCAATCGATTTGCATGCCATGCATAAAAGCTGCAAACTCAACTCCGAACTCTGAATACGGATTGTAGCCGAAAAAAAAGTGGTTTGGGTTTTTATTGCTGTTTATTGGGCGGTATTGTGGGCAACATGATGCTTCCCTTCAATGTTGTTGTCAATTGTTGTGTGTGTGTGTGTGTGTGTGTGTTCTCCAGGTTGAATGTGCGTCAAGTGCGTTAAAGTGGACAATCACTGCATATGGGTAATTGGATATAACGAAGTGAACTCTCTTTCCATTTCTCTATTCACAATTGTTTGAAATTCTGGGGTTCGGTTGATGAGAGACCCTTAAAACTGTTTGGCGGATGACAGCAATAATTTCAAAAATATTGAAATGACAACAACAACAACAAAAAAGAAACGCAAAGCAGATGTGTTGTATATGACAGGGTGTATGACAGGGTGTTTCAACTTGCAAGCCAAATATTTGCATAGCATTTTATATGGCATGATTTTTAGCAGTTTTGTATAATTTTCGAACTTGATTGTCAATATTCCATGCAACCAACTTTCCTATAAGGAATTTCCTATTTGATTCAATCGACAACCTTTTCCATTTTACGAATTTTCTCTATAACGCAGGTTTTTCTTATCCTTTTTGAGATTCGTTATAGGGAAGTTCGACTGTATAAAAGTCAAACGCATTGCATAGTAATTAGATTATACATGCACAATTGCCAGCTAGGCTGCAACACAGTTAACTAAAGGGGCCAAAAACTAAGCCAGCAAATTCGCTAAAACCACCAACGCACTACCAAACAAAGCTACACCAAAACCATCGTCGCCTGTGCCAAATATCGCGTAACAGTTTGCAGTTTTAGAGACACATACACACGCATCACGCACACACACACAAACACACACACATGTTGTCATCGGTGGCATCATCAAACGTGCAAGCAGTATATGTACATATATGGGTTTCCCGGGGCATGCTCATGAATTTCGAGTCTTTGGCAAATGAACTTGGCCCAGCTGTGATATTTTGGACAGCAAAAGTGAAAAATAACACAAGTATTTAAGGTAAAATGTTTAACTTAAAGTTGAAAGAGTCTTTAACAAAAAAGATGAGGTAATCTAAATTAAAACAAGTAGAAACGTTGCAATCGGACGCAACTGACTGCGGTATACTCGATACCAGTAATAAAATCGATATAAAGATACCTGATCGCAATGGGGTGCGGATACGGCAGGGGCGTACGCTTCCACGAAGATTGTCTGATGCAGATGGGGATGCCATCAGCTATCTTTCAACCAAATTTGATGACTCTAGCTCAAAGTTTGTTAAAAGTGGGAAAGGTCTTTGGCGGACAGACACTTTAAAACCCAAATATACTCTTTACCTTCGGTATCGAGTATAAAAAAATATAATAATTATGACTACCGATTTCTTATTTAGTTAAACGCTATAACTCTAAAACTTTTAATATTATTGCTCACATTACAAACTTAAGTTCTTTTGATCTAGAATTGTTACAGAAATTGTGACAAAATCATTATACCCGCCACAAAAAATCCATTCACAGCTGGTCAGAAATACATTTCTACTAAATTTGTGCAAATTTTTCTCGATTTTTGGTGAGTGTATCTCAAATTGGGGCAAAGAAAATACCAAAAGGCAATTGTTTGGCAGTGTCGCAATGTTTTTTTTTGAATTTTTAGATCAACACAGCAAGCTGGCGGAAAAGTGATCAGATTTAAGTTGAACATAGAAACAATAAAAGCTTAGAAACAAAAACGAATTTGGAGAAAAAACACTAAGGAATTAATTTTGCTCGAAATTGTTAAAAATTGTTAGGAAAACAAACAAATCTCAGTTAAACTTAATAATATAAATAGATATACAGTTTAGAATGATTACCGATAGGCCGAAGCTTATGGATGTGGCCAAGATGTTCATCGTTGGTAAGTAAGTGAGAAATAAACGGTGACTACTAGTCTCCAACCCAATCCCAATTCCAATCCCAATACATGCAGGTCTAACATTGCGCACCTATGTGGCCGATGATTATGGCAAGCAGCGAAGAACGAGCTTGGGGCACGAGGTCTCGCGTCTGATATGCCTGGCTGTCAATCGTTCGGGAATGATACGTCGTCGTCGCCGCCAATTGAAGTTCATGACGATGGAACGAGTCAAGGATTATGATATGGCTTACCAGCAGCAGCGTCAGCTAAAACGCCAGGCACAGAAATTGAGTGAGCCCAACTCGAATATCTCGGCTTCCCCGACATAAAATGCGTTTTTCCCATTTTGTCTTCGAGTGTCTAGGAAAGAGTGTGGGTGGTGTGGGCGGGGGCGGGGGCGGTGGCTGGAGGGCATACGAGTTTATTGCAATTAAGTAAATCATACTTTGTACTTGTAATTTGCAACATCCTTAAGCTGCAAGCTTGGGATCTGCTGAACCGAAGCTTCCTCATCGCCTCAAAACACACGCACACACACGCACACAGCCAGCCAGCCAGCCAGTGATGACAATTTAGCCATTTCTTAAACGCTATAATGTGCAACTGAAAACAATAAAAACAATAAGCATTCAAGTTTAAGTGGAAAAAATGTTTTATTTAATATTTCAATTGTTAAATTGGAAAAAAGTAGTATTTAGCTGACAAAAGATTTCAAGCTATTTTATTGAAATTTACTTGTAAATAATTCCGAGCCAAATATAAAACATATTTACAAATCCTTATTGAAAATTATATTACACGAAACAATTCAATAACATTGAATTCTATTTTTTAAATGGTCAATCTGCTTTTTGATCAACTTTATTTATTATAGTTGATAGTAAAAAGGCCTTAGAATTAGCTTTATTTTTTTTTTAGCTTTGTCGTCACTAAAAACATGAACTCGAAATGAAACCGGAACTGAAGCTTGATGCTGAGAAACTGACGCTGAGGGCTGAACTTTCGGCAATGAACTTCAATGCATCGTTGCTAGCTTAACACATCCTGTGCCAGGATATGCACCTACTTGCCTGCAAGGTGGTGCCAGGTGCCAGGTGACTAGATGGGGTTTGGGTGGTTGTATGGTTGTTTTTGTGCAAGTAACTTGCTGTGGCATGCATGAGCATTTGTAAAGCTTGTGCTGCCTGCCTGCCTGGCTGCCTGGCAGCATTGTTCCTGCTTAATTGTGTGCAAGGACAACGAGGCAGATGTGGAGCGAGTTAGGCAGGCTTTGAGCTAGCCAGGGTTGCCAGCCAGTTGAATAATTTTTGCAATTGTCGCAACCCATAACTTGACTGCAACTTCAACAAGCAGCCAGCCAACCAGTCAGCCCGCCAGGTGGGCAGCTGCACCTGTTCCCTTGTTCTCATGTGTGTGTGGGATTCTGGCATCCTGCGCTGCGCTTTTGGCCATAGGACATTGCCACAACAACTTCATTGCTGTGTTGAGCATTTGCCAACTGGCAACTTGGGGCAACAACTTTTTTGAGTGTAAATAATTGTCAGGGGCTGAGAAAGAAATACTACAACCGCAAAAATGTTGCAGTTGCCTTTTCTTTTCTTATTGTTGTTGTCGTCGTTGTTGCTGTTGTTGCTGGGTTGAAAAGTGTTTTCCTTCTTGGTTGCTTCAGCATTTATGGATATTTATATGCATTGTGCAAAGCCACCTCTAACCAACATCGTCGTATCCCACTTGGCAGCAGCAGCTCCAGCAGCTCCAGCAGCTCCAATTAGTCGCGTTGAGGATAAACGTCAGTCTTTCTGTCTCTCTGTCTCTCTTTCTTTTTGTTTTTGCCTCTCCGTGTGTCTGTCAGGACTTTCTCCGTAGATCTGTGGACCATCTGTCACCATCAGGATGCAAAGTTGCCCCAGCAACAAGCATGACAGCAGTCCAAAAAGCGGCAAAAATGTCCCTTCTGGCTATTCACACACACACGCACACACACACACATTCTTACCACACACATAAATGCATTATTTGCATCGAAAAGTTTCAGTGGCACAGAAAACATTCCAAAGTGCTTTCGACTGTCGTAGCTATAATTGCTTGTGGCATTTTGCAGCACTACAACATGCTGCATGCTGCATGCTGCATGCTTTCATGGTTAGCAACACAACAAAAGAAAAGCATAAGAAAAGAATACCAAATATAGTTTTTTTTCTATTTCACTTAAAGTTTATAATAATGGTATAATAATTAATATATGTTGATTGAATGAATTAGTTGCAATTAATATATTTAATATTAAGCTTAATAACAACTTGTAATAATGATTTACAAATATTTTTCTTGCATAATTCAAAAGTCCTTTTTACTCAGCTCATAAACCGCCAAAAATCAGTAATCAGACTTTAATTGTGTAACTGGCTAATTGTCTTCCTCTTGCCTTCTGTCATTTGCTTTCCCTCTCTCTCTCTCTCACTCTCACTTTCACTGTATGTCTGTCTCTGTCTTTGCTGTCATGACGTCAACAAAACTTGTGACGTGTGCTACTGTCAATAATTTTCATTAGTGTGCGTTCGTTCATTCTAGCTACAGAAAATTGTGCAAATTTGGTTAGCTCCGCCGCACAGGAAAAAAAAGTATTTTCTACAATTAATTGTGCAATATAGTAAAATGGACGGCAAGCAAAACGATTCGAAACGCTTCCAACTTAATCCGAACGCTGCAATCTTTCAGCCACGCGCTGTGAATATCGAGCAGCCAGAGCCGCTCGACCACGTGGCACAGCTGGAGCCCGTGCAGCAACAACTGCGCGAACAATTGCAAGTGTCTTTGGCACTGTTGCAACCGAACATTGGAGAGCCACAACCAGTTGTGCAAGTGCTAGTGCCAGAATTTATCAGCAATGATGACCTTATGGAACTGGTAGCAGATTTTCCATTGGAACAATACTTGATCTATTTGTATAGCGATGACGAGGCACAACCAATTATATCCGTTGACGATATTGGGCAGGCATATCAAGTGGATGCGCAGCAACAAATACCCTACAATTCGTTGCAGCTGCAGCTAGAAAAACAGCTAGAATATTTTGGCAATACCGATACCGTTCCCGACAATGTGGAGCCATATGATAATAAGCAACCCGAACCCGAACCCGAACCGAGTGAAGATTCCGAGCTTGATCATGTTCCGCAACAATTTGAGCAAGGGCAGCCATTTCAGATATTGAACTTAGATCGCAGTGTTTTGGATAACTATGCACAGGAAGAGGAGATACATTTTGCAGATCAGCAACAACCTCAGCCATATTTATATACACCGATTGCTCGGGCAATTGTTCAACCTTGGCCAGATGCTGATGAGCAGACGTCCGATGAATTAATGGAGCAGCCGCAACAGCCGCAACATTTGTCTGTTCAGCGGCAGCTGCTTGTGGCATCCGTATTGCGTTCGCTGGAACTGGCAGAGCTGCAACAGCCATCGATCGTCAATCAGCAGCAACAGCCAACGATCGTCATTCAGCAGCAGCAGGTGCCTTTTTTGCCTCAGCAACCTCAGCAACCATCTTTTAATAACTTGCAGCAGCAGCAAGAGCAACAACCGCCATTAGAGCAGCAGCAACAGCAGCAGCCATATAATTATACAAACGTCGCTCCGGAATCGATACCAAATATCTATCAGCAGCTGCCGCAGCAGCAGCAAGTGCTTCAACAGCCACAGCTTTTGACTTCATTCAATGATGGGCCGGAACAATCGCAATCACATCAGCAACAGCAGCCAATTGATTCTTCAGCTAACATCGCCCAGCAAACAGCACCAACAATCTATGTGCAACAGCAGCAACCGGTGCCTCAACAAGCACAACAGCAGCCAACACCAACAATCTATCATCTAGAAGTGCCTCAGCAAGGACACCAGCAACAAGTGCCATATGATTTTATAGCTGTCGCACAGCAACCAGCACCAAGAACCTTTCAGCTACACGTGCCTCAACCAGGACAACAGCAACAGCAACCAGTTGGTTATATAGCTGTCGCCCAGCAACCAGCACCAGGAATCTATCAGCAAGAGCAACTGGTGCCGCTACAGCAACTGTTGCCCATCAATGTCATACAGCCTCAGCAGCAAGTGCTTTCAACTTCTACTCCACCCTTAAACTATATTTGCCCCACTGCCCAACCGGTGCAGCTGTATGTTCGGTGTGTGGACAGCAATTGCCAGGCGTGCCGCGATTATCGTGAGGAGTTGGCTATGCAACAACAGCAACAATCGCTTGCACAGCCATTGGAGAGCGATCAACTAACGACGACTCGTGTCAATCAACAGCAGCAGCAACCGGTTGTATCTTCTACTCAACCGATACCGATGGCAATCTTGAATCAACCACAGCCTATTCAGCAGCAACAACAACAACAACAACAACAACAGCAGCAACAACAGCAACAAGCCAACAACATCACTTACTATCCCAATATTGATCGCAATCCAGACTCAAATTTACGTGGCGACCCGAATCCAATCCTAATTGGTGGCACTGAATTGCCAACTATCGATCAAGTTGTAACTCATATACTTAACATCGTGCAAGATCATGACGGACCAGTAACATTCGGTTATATTTTGGAAGAGCTGGCGCTGCAATATAACAGCACATTTGAGGTTGTTAGGACTTTGGTGCCAAGTGCCATGTACAAGGCAACCATTCGAGGCTATTTGCAGCGTCACAATGGAGGCTTTGTACTTAAATGTGATCCCTCTGCCGTTGAGCCGGAACTTAACACACAGCCAACATTAACGGAGCAGAAGACCAAGAAATACTACAGAAAGAAAAAATAATCGCAATATCAATAATCACCAATTAGCAGCACCTTTATTATTCGCATATATTACTAAAATAAATATTATAAACCATTGTTAATTGAAATTAAATAACCTAAAATGCTAATAAAGGTGTAACTCAACTATTTCCAGAATTTTATTCAACATGGATTAGAGATCTCTCTAGTAACATTTTATTTATACCTACACCAAAATTCAGAGTTCTCTACTTTTTAGTTATTTGGTTTTTCAAGTAAGCTTTGACAATGCTTTAAGTAAATCATATAGAAAGTATTTCGAATAGTAGTTAGTAACAAAAAGTCTCTTTGGTTGTGTTGATGCCATCATAATGAGGCAACAGGGTCCAAATCAAGCGCCGCGTCGTAAACTAATACCAAATCTGTTCAGTAGCATTCTGAAGGTGATCGCTGAATCGGATCGCCCGATGACACAGCACGAGATCGTTGATGCCGTTGCGGAGCGTTTGGATCGTTCCGATGAAGAGTTGAAACGCCAGATAACCGTCAATTTGAATGATGCCCTCATTTATGGTTATCTGCGGGTAAAAGACTATCGCTATTCGATAGTACCAGCTCGATTGGATCCCACCGAGCAACGGGAACCAAGTGTCAAAAAGGAAAAGAGCAGCGATAGCCCGGAGGATGAAACTCACAGCAGTGAATCTAGTAAAAGTAAGTGCGCAGCAATAACAAAACATATCTTTTAAATTGTCATAACACTTTTAGGTAAATTAAAGATTAAAGAAGGTAAAGGTAAAAGTTTAAAACTTGAGTAAAATTTAAGACGCAAATCCCTAACAGTTTTGAAAGAGCGGCGAAAAGAATAACGAGGAGAGATGTGACCCAGAGAGACCCATTCAAACGGAACACCTTACCTTGGACCTTGGACCAGAAGAGATTACAAAATTATGGTTTACAAAATTATGGATTAAAATGCATGATAAGGATATTGATCTTTCGGTTCCCCTAATAAATTTTATGTACATTTTGCGAAATTCATAAATATATTTCAAACATTTAGAGCATTTATCAATTAACTAAAATTTTTATTGCTATTTAACTCACATTGTATTGGTTTTGGGTTTGGGTTTGGTTCAATCGTTGTACGACATATAAGTATGTGTGCTGTTTTTATTTGTTTGACATTGTTTGACGTTGCATACATGCATGTGATAATTTGTGTGTTTGTTTGTATGGGTGTGCTAAAAACACTAAACACAATAACGATTAACGACATGATTGAACTTATTGAGTCTTGTACTCAACGTAGGCGCCACGAGAGCGGCTGCTTCTCCTGTTCCTTGGCACGCTTAACCTTATCCTGATTACATTTAGCAGCCACCTTTTGCTCCCCTTCGGATAGCAGTGTATAATAGCTGCCATCCTTGCGTAAAAAACCATTGAAAACAGCGCTACACAGGACATGCGGTAAATGATGCTTCAAATCTTTGGGAGTACATGCCACACGCTTCGCTACCAAGCGTATTAGTTCCGGATAGCTAACCGTACGATTCAGTTCGCGCATTATGTTCATGACTAGCTTGAGATCCGACTGAAGTAGAGCACGTTGTACCTTGCGTTGTTCCTGTTGATTAGTAGCTGTTGCTGCTGCTTTCGATGATGTCGATGATGATGTTGTTAATGATTGCAGTGATGGACTGGGCGACAAGGTATTTGATGACTTAGCTTTGGCACTGGCAGGCGTAAAGCTGGGAGCATTGGCATTCAAACGATGCGTGCGGCGCACTGTTGAATTCAATTGTTCCTGTGATTGACGCTTTTGCAGCAAATAGGCCGCCTTCTGTTCTTGTTGCTGGAGCAGACGTTGCTGGCGTTGCAGCTGCTTTTGCTGCTTTTGCTGTTGGCGCAACTGAAGCTGTTGCTGCTTTTGCTGCTGCAGCATTAGACGCTGTTGGGCATATTGCTGCTGATGCTGTTGCCGCAACTGCTGATTCCAGACATACCACGAATGCATATCGCTAGCACTAATCGAACCGTGCAAATATGTCTGCGACACGGATGAAGCATTGTGTGGTGCATCTGGCTCAAGGCTAATGCTGCTATTATTGCTCTGTTCATCATTCAAATCCAGTTTCACATTGTTGCAATTTTTACGGAATTCCCATGATCGATTCATTGCCTGGCCCGCTGCCATTTGTATGCCACCCAAAGACATGCATCCGTGCACAATCATCATGCAATCCTTTGATTCGTCCTGTTGCTCTGGCTGCTTATTATGATTATTGGTTTCAATATTATCTGAATGAAAAATTGGACATTCCATATTAGCGTTATTCCAATCTTAAACTCTTAAAGCCACAAAACAACCGTCAAGCCAAACACACACAATGCATTTATCCCAAAAAATGACCAGCGAAGCTATAATGGTTTTGATTTTGTTTTGGATATAACCAAATTTAAATCTTTGCCGAAAAGTTTAAATAAAATTTGTCGTTCGACAAAGCGGAACAAATAAAGCTTTGACTGAAATACGGAAAATCAAACTTACTTGGAGCAACTCTCTTGACAAAAATGTAAGGGTCTACTTTGTACAGGGCAACCGTAAACTATAAGGGACCAAATTTCTCTACGCCCTTCTAGGGCAAAACGAGATACACCACCGTTAAGGTGCCGTTATATGTAAATATCGCTGTTCTTTACAGGACATAGTGGTTGAGGTCAAACTCGATTCTCTGGATCGCAAACACACAATGAAAACGCAAACGAATTATACTACAAAAACATGACAAACTATAAATGGAATTGTACGCTTTAAGCCAATACAAATCTACATGGTTTGAACAAATGTTGGTTATTATATACATACATACATAACGAAGAAACAGCTGACACTTACACTGTTTGGTTTCTATTTCGTTTTCAGCCGATTTCATTACACTTAATATTTTACCCATTTTAATTTAAAATTTTAGCTATTTGTTTTCAATCAGAGAAGAAGAATTTGGCATTCAAAAAATACAGCAAAATAGCTGATTTCCTCGAAAGGTCTGGCAGCACCAACAAAGCGATAGCATAACGGATTTCCTCGAAAGGTCTGGCAGCACCATTAAAGCGATTGTATATCCAATAAGGTAAACTTTGCATCGAGAAAACCAATTGTATACCGAGCTTAGCTAACTGGGAACGCAACTGGACATTGTGAAATTGGCCTTAAGCAACATTTATAAGTGAACTATTCATTGTTATATAGAACGACTTTCCCGTAAAACTCCTGATATCGGCTAAATTACTAAATTAATTTAAGCAATTTGGCAATCAAATAAGGAAAAAATATAATCACAGGTCACAGGACCTTGTGATTTGTTGATCTAAAGTTTATATGGCTATAAAGTTAAAGTTTTTGTTGGTAAGAATAAGTCTCAGGAAAAATTCTTTCTTTGTAGATTTAAGGATTTTTATACCCTGAACCTATAAAATGGGTAAATCAGGGTATAATGGTTTTGTGCAAAAGTATGTAACAGGCAGAAGGAAGCATCTCCGACCCCATAAAGTATATATATACTTGATCAGTATCAATAGCCGAGCCGATATGGCCATGTCCGTCTGTCCGTCCGTCTGTCCGTCTGTCTGTCTGTCCGTCTGTCCGTCTGTATGAACGCGTAGATCTCAGAGACTACAAGAGCTAGAGACTTCAGAATTTGAATATATGTTCTCCTATACCATAAGCAGAACAAGTTTGCTTCAAATTATCGATAACTTTTATGGTTTTCGATATACACATGGAATCGATAACAAAAAAGATCGAATTTGGAAAAATGTAAAAATGGGGGCTAGTGTAATGGGTAACGATAGAACTTTTCTCAAAATTTCGTCCAAATCGGTTAAGAAACACCAGAGATATCGTAAAGTTAAGTCAGTTGTGAGTTTTGTTTAAAGTGATCATTATTTGAAGCATACTTTTAGGATGGAAGGACTGCAACTGGGTTCAGGGTATCTTCTGGTCGGGCTATCCCGACCTAGAGCCTTCTTACTTGTTTGTTATGAAGTATGAAATATATCGGACTAAAATATAAAATTAATGCAACTTTTGTTCTCTTGGATGTTTGGTACAAGTTTTGGCCTTAGTTTAACAACAACTTTGTCTGCCTATAACTGTTTCCGGTTTCAGATATCAATATAGATTTATGCACACCTTAGCTTGAACATGTCCAATTAAAGATTCTTCAACTTAAATAGCTTAGACTTATATCAACTCCACTTCTCTTATGTTTTCTTTATTGGACATTAAATCTCATTGGGATTATTTAATCCAAATTTGAATAACTGATAAAACTCCTAAATTTCTTTAAAAACTTTAGCTTTGGGTTTGTTAAATTCCTGTAAGTTCTCTTTAAACTCTTTTGAATAAAGAAAAACTGCTGCTTCACCAAATAAGCTTCATGTTATTTTCTTTCTGGGAGGGCAAATCTGAGTATCATAAATCTGTCGAAGGTTGTGTTTTTGTTTTTGTTTCAGTTGTTGTTTTTGTTGTTGTTGTTGGGCGATGGCCCGCGGGCCAAAACCAAATCCGTTTATGATGGAATGTAAAACAATAATGCCAACAACCAGCCACAATTCTAGTCAGAAAGTTATGCTCTAAATAAACAACAACAAAATATGAAAGAAGGGAGAGCTTAGCCCGAGGCATGCTGGCCCCTCTTGCCCTCTTCCTTCAATCGTTTTTCGTGATGAGGTGCGAAAAATCAGTTGAATTGAAATTGCGTGACTTGTGAAGTAGCTGCAAACAGCCCCAAGCGCCAAACCGTTCAAACTCGTTGCAAAGGGTGCAAAAAAGGTTTCCTTTTTGATTTTTTTTTTAATCTTCTGCTACCGCAGGTAACGAGTATATTGGTTTTGTGTGTGTTTTGAACGTGGCTACCCTTGTATCTTGGTACATGTCTGCGTTAGAAAAAGTGCGTAAGGGGAGTCTTGAAAATCGATAACATGTCGATACACGTCGCGGTGCAAATCTATAAATTACATATTTCCCGCAAATCAAACGCTAGAGTCACCAAATTTGGTTCGATGAAAGCTAGCGACAGCCCACAAAGATCTGTATCAGAATTCACCATATCTCAATCTAAAGCTTTTTAACACGGCGTACATCCCTGCCGCCCCCTTTCTACTGGTTCTTTCGAAACGTTATAAGAGTATACCGCAGTCGGGTACATCCGACTGCAACATTTTCAGCTCGTAGATGTTTAGGAAAATACTCACCGGGCTTATTTTGTTTTTGTTTTTTATTTTTTTCGCTTGGGCCGCAAGGAGATATTGCTTGATTGTTCTTTGGTATTAGGTTGCCTTAACGCTGTGTCAAAACATTTATTTCCGAAATAAAACTAACGAATTTGGTTGCAAAATTTGGTAAATTTCTTTTCTATAAAAAACTTGCTTGTTATTTTTTTTAATAATCAAAGCTTTACAGCATATTCGGAAGCTGCTTTATCTGAAAATAATAAGTTAATGTTCCTGTAGTTTTTTTTTTGTCACATTCCTGATTCTTTTTTGACAAACTTTACATAGCTAATTATGTCGAAAGAAAAAAAAAATGCATTTGACATTTCTTTTTATTACAATCTTTGTTCAAACTTCTTTTCTACTTTGCGCTTAACTATTTAAAATTCTAAAATTCTGGCACTATTCACATAATGCACTATACTTGACTTATTACCAAATAAGGTGTTACTTACCAGCTCAGATCGTACATATATATGTACATATATACATATCTGTTCGAATGCACACACATTTGGAATAAGGCAACAATCTAAACAGAAATTAACACACATGATTTGGGGTCAACTTGGCTAGTTGCACAAGGTATCAATGCTGTTGCTACACTCAAAAAAAAATAATAATAATAACAGTTTCATTAAGCCATTAATTAGCCATAGATTAAGCTCAACTATTCACTACTAGCAATAAAACGATTTGAAAATTAATTTTGAGAATGTAAAAGAAAAAGTTTCCAACCAATGTTTTTTTAATAACTTTTAATATGAGAATTTTCTTTTAAACCGTTACGAAGTAGCAATAAACTCATTAAATAAATTGTGATTGAAATGTTCAACTGGATTTTGTAGCAGTGTGTAGCTGCAAATGCAGTGACTTCCGTTGCAGCAGCCTCGAGTTGCACTTGGCAGCAGTTCCTCCAAACTGTCCCTAAATGCATGAGTGTTTGCGTGTGTGTGTGTGTGTGTGTGTTTTGTCGCCTGCGTATTTCCTGTTTGATGCCCCCTAAATACCAGTTGGCGCGCAACAATCAGTGTACGTGCCACGCCCATTAAACAAATGACGCCAATAATAACAACACCACATATATATACACGTACATATGTGTGTGTGACGTCCTGTTTCGTCGACGTCGTCCTGTGTGCATTAAGTAGATTTGCGGCTGGTGCCTAAAGCTGACACCAAAATCGAACACAAAGCGCCTTCATTGCAAAAGGGGGTGCAAGAGGGGGTATTAGTGGGCTATGGCATCTGGCATCTGGCATCTTAGCTAGTCGCCAGCCCGAATGAATGTTTGCTTGTGTGTGTTTGTGTGTTTGAACCACATTTGATGCTTGAGGCTTGGAAGATTTGGAATGCAGCAGCCAGCAACCAGAGCAAAACAACATCAACAACATCGTCATCATCTAAACAAGCAGTAAAACAACAACAAGCTGTGGCAAATGTCAGTTACATATCTTCGAGTTGTGTATTTCAATTAGTTCAGTTAGTTCGACTTAAGTCAACTGCAAGCAACAATACCTTCGAATAGTTAAATGAATACCAATTCACTGACCATTGTTCAGTTGAGCTCACTTGATCCATCCATCAACAACCAATCGAGTTCTCATTTTAAGTGGGGAATTTTATATATACATACATATATATGTTTTGTTTTGTGATCTGTTTTTAGAATTCAAAAACTTCAGACAGCTTTATTATGATTTTACAATCATTTTGTTGTCTTGAGAGACTTATTTAAATAAAAGTCAAGCGATTTATTGAGAACAAAGGGCTAACTCTCAGACTCTTCGGATGATTAAAGACTTAACGGGTTGCTAAATAATGAAATGCATAACCACGTAAATGATGTGGGTGCTAAACAGCTTGTTGTTGTCTAACCTTCTCCACTTGCTTTATTTTTTGCCGTTTTTGTTTGTTGTTGCAAATATCTAGAGCTCATCATGATTGTTTTGTAATTGGAATGCGACAATGCGGCGCAAACAGCGGCAACAGCAGCAGGAAATGGAAATGGAAATGGAAATGGAAGGCAGCTCTGATATAGAATGCAAGCGGGGTGGTGTAAGCACAGTTCAGTCAAGCAGCAGCCAGCATACACTTTGAAAATTATTAATACATGAATCTTATTTGTTATCAATTTTTAATTAATAATTGTAAAAAGGTTTTAAGGTTGTCCGATTTTTTATATTAGTAATAAGCAAAAACAAAATTGCAAAATATATATTTTTTGGATTTTTAATCAAGTTTTTTTTTTCTGAGTGTAGCTACGACCCAACCACAAGGTCTGGCTGGCAGGACAAGTGAATGCCAACGCAGGCTAACAATTTGCTTCAATTATAAAAAGCGTCGCGACAAAGTGGCGCCACCAAACGGCGGGCGGCGACAAGTGCATTGGGGCATGAGGCATTTTAGAGATGGGAATTGGAATGGGAATTGGAGTTGGAGCTGGAGTAAGAGAAGGGTCAGCAGCTACATCAATGCTGTTGCTTCCACAGCTACAGCTTCCCGCTTCTGTCACACGCCACCTTCCACTTTATCCACTTCTTCCCTATCTTCTTCTTCGTCTTCTTCTTCTTTTTCTGGTAATCACAGAGTCAACGACTGTGCAAAGAATGGCTGCGACTGCGACTGCGACGGCAACCGAGACTGCAGCGACCTGCGACGTTTGGCGTCATCAGGATTTGGCTTTGTCTGGTAGCAGCCGCAGCCGCAGCATCAAACTGGCACGCGGTCGTGGGACAGGGGTAGATGGGTAGCGGGGTAGGGGGGGGTTGTAGCATCATTGCTGCTGGGCAACAGCAACGTCGCCATCGTGCTCTGCTCTGTGTGGCCATTGTGTTATTTGTATTACATATTTGGAATTGTATTTTAATTGCGTTTCTGACGCACTTCCCTTTCCCTTTTAACGACGATCCACCCATTGCTAGCCCACTGCAAAAAAAAACAACCATTTCCATTAAGTGGAACAAATTTAAATGCTCTATGGCATACCATTAAAGTGACTAGATTAAAAATACAGAAAATATTATCAAAATATATTCAAGTTTACATAGCGCTAGATTTGATATTTATACCCTGAACCCATAAAATGGGTAAATCAGGGTATAATGGTTTTGTGCAAAAGTATGTAACAGGCAGAAGGAAGCATCTCCGACCCCATAAAGTATATATATTCTTGATCAGTATCAATAGCCGAGTCGATTTGGCCATGCCCGTCTTTCCGTCTGTCCGTCTGTATGAACGCGTAGATCTCAGAGACTACAATAGCTAGAGACTTCAGATTTGGAATATAAGTTCTCCTATACCATAAGCAGAACAAATTTGCTTCAAATTATCGATAACTACTCTGGTTTTTGATATACACATGGAATCGATAACAAAAAACTATCGAATTTGGAAAATGTAAAAATGGGGGTTGGTGTAATGGGTAACGATAGACCTTTTCTCAAAATTTTGTCCAAATCGGTTTATAAACACCAGAGATATCGTAATGTTAAGTCAGTTATGAGTTTTGTTTAAAGTGATCATTATTTGAAGCCTACTTTTAGGATGCAAGGACTACAACTGGGTTCAGGGTATCTTCTAGTCGGGCTATCCCGACTAGAGCCTTCTTACTTGTTTTTACTTGATTTTTTGTAAAATTTGACTGGACACTGGACTTTATTTTAAGGTGTGTACACACTGGACACACTGGACAGATTGACTACGAAAGTTTATTTTTTAAGTAAAAAATCTTATTTGAATTTTGTTATGATTAGCACGAAACAACAACTACAACAAGCATATTTGCCATTGGGTTCAAGCCTTTGTTTTATGCTTTTTTCTTGAACTTAACAAAATAATCATAAACTGTCGATAATCGTAGTGCTTTGGGGTTAATTCGATTGTCGTTGATTTTGCTATTTTCTTGCTGTTCTTTCGCTTGTCAACTAAGTGCTTTCAACTTGTTTACTGTGTTAGCCAGGAGCCGGTCCTTTACAATTATCCTGAGCAACAAGCGAAGCTCACGCTTCGTGCTTAAGCTGTTGCCCAGAGCTTATGTGCGTTTGTGTGTGTGTGTTTGTCCTTGGACTTGGATATGGACGTGGACGTGCCAGGACATGAACGCACCGGACTGCCTTAATCACAGGCTCTCGCATAAATACTCAACAGCAATGATTTACGATACTCCTCTCATACGATTCATAAATATCACCCAACAACACGAACCGAAGACCAACAACAACAAAAAAAACTGGTCAGGGAAGGCTTTCAAGGGGTATAATTTTGTGCTGTTGCGTTCGTTAAGCCTGTTGTAGTTGTAACTATTGTCATCTAAAGCCATAAGCATACAAAAAACCGAGCTTATTCCAAGCGCAAAACACAGTCTACCAAGGATGCGCTGCATGTTGCATCGTTTATCATTTGGATGCTGCTACTGCAACATGTACAACCAACTGCAAGCAAAGGCAATAGCCACGTTTAAATGTTAATTGTTAGCAGTTAGCTTGATGATGACTCAGCGAATGCCACCAAGAACAGCAACAACAAGGGAATCAGACAATAAAAAGCTAAATAAAACTTTGACCAAAGTTCAAGTTTCTTTTTATGGAAACGGAAATTCAATTTCAATAGCAATTAAATTTTTCTATATGTTCATATAAATCAAACTGCATACAAATTATTATAATTTCAAAACCCTAATGACTTCTATTTTTATTTATTTTTTTTCAATCACATTCAACAAATGGCAATCTAGCTGCTGGCTGCCAACTGCCAATTAACGCTGCGCGCGGCACGTGTTTTGTGGGCGGTTGGTGGGCGGTAGGCACAAAATGGGCGTGGCAAAAGGCACTCAGCATTCAGCAACAACAAGGCAACAAGCCAACAAGAAACAGGCATTTAATTTCATGTTAATTGTATTTCCAGTTTGTTTGCGTCTCAACCTTCCCCTCAAAGAGTGAGGTGACTGCCGAGGTGCTGCCTGGGTTGGGGGCTGGGGGTGGCCTGGGGTTGGTTTCTTAAGTGGTTGGAGCTCCCATTCCATGTATACTATAAATTTTGTGCATTTCAGCGCAACGCGCTTCGTGTAATTTATTAGCATATTTCAGCACGGGCGCAAATGACAGCCTAAAATTATGCTACAAAATGCTTTGAATACCAGGTCACACAAAAGGTGAGGGCCACGATGCACACACACACACACACTTAGAAAAAATAACCAGTTTACGGTTAATATTGCAATCGAAAGCTTGTCGACTATGTCATACAGTAGATGATGGCTATTGATCTTAGAACTAAACCACTTGCAGATTCACTTTGGGAAAATCAAATTTAAGTGTTCAACTAAAATTCATCAGCTTTTATTTATTTACTAAACTGTGCGTTGATGGCAGTCAGTCAATGTTTAGAACAGAACCTTTCTCTAAAGTCTGTTTAGGAATTCTTAAAAATAATTTGGATTGGTTAAACTTCATAGAAATCTGTAGTTTCAAATGATTGACATTGGGCATTGGGCGTACTTATCCAAACCCAAAAGTAAACTCCCCTTTTGGTATTCTTATTTAGTAGAGTATTAAGGAACACCCAAAAAAAAAAACGGGTCTTGGCCGCCATTGCTAATGCCAAATGTGGGGGCTTAGGGGTTGGGGTGTGGAGCGTTGACTGTCCAACTGCGCGTTGCCCTAGCTAAACGCATTTACGTGTCAAAACTAATTTAATGTACCAACCATCTCTACCCACTCCCTCTTCCTTTCACTCCCCCTCTCTCTCTGTTATTCTGTGTGTGTGTTAAGTTAAGCAACCCCCAAAACAGGAAACGGATATCGCAAAACGCAGCGTCGTTGAACGCAGCGGACGAGCGAACATATTTTCTTTATTTATTTGTATTAGTTGCTGTTGTTGTTGTTGTTGTTGTTGTTGTTGCACCACTGCCTCATGTGCCTGTTTGCCCTTATGCAGCATTTCTCACCTAATCAAATAACAATGGAACACCCCCCAAGGCGATTTAAGGCGTACCCCTCCTCCCTCAACCCACGCACACACACACGCACACACGCACACACACACACGTACACATGTTGGTCTTTGGTCTGCTGCTGGTTTTTGTTTCCTGTCTCTCACCCCTCTTTGCTATTTTGATGTAAATTTAATTTCGGTTTTCACAATTTGAGGTTATTTTTTTGCCATTCCGTATATATATTTAGTTTTCAGATTGTCCCCCGAGGCTTTGGAGCATATTCGTAATGCGTCTTTGAAACGTTGACGTTGATGTTGCGGCCATCGTTGACATCATCCTTGTTCATTTCATCAGCAGCAGCAGCATCACACACACACACACACACACACACACACACGTCTCTTTGTACCTTAACGCATCCGCCCTCATGTCACATACACTTTGATTCCCTGGGCGTCAGGCGGTATTATTATTTAAAAAATACCCTGCCAAAAACAAAAAGAAGGGTATTATTGCATGATCACAAAGTAGACGAAGGTGCGCCAATCAAAAAATTGAGATAAGCTTGAGATAGATTTACAAAGATCCTTAAATGTATATATATTGTTTTCTTCTATTTATATACTCTACATACATTAGCTTTAGCTTAAAGTATTCATAATGTTAGGGAATTAGTTTAAATAATAAATAATAATTCTTACGAAGATAATAATCTTGGTCTTACGAGCATGGACTTGATTTCTCTTCTAAGTTAAGGAGTTAGATTAAAAGATTTTTTGATCGAGAATTTACTGTTAAAATTTGACAAGCAAACCAGATGCTATATATATTTTTATGTAAGCTTATTTTTAGCAATAAACTTATTCAATTTGAACATAGTAAAGGTTATTTTTGTTTATTTAGAAGATATAATAAAAACTGCTGAAAAATCCGAATTTCAAATATAGAAATAAAATTGTGCTCTTTTACTGAATGTTCATATCCTTTCAAGTTCAATGACCAATGCCGGAAGCAACACACAAAAAGAGAGAGAGAGACAGAGAGTAAGGTTTTTCTTGTTTTACTTCATCCACCTTTCGTCACTTGACACAAAGCTTAATTACTGAGCCGCCAAGGCTGAGGCTGAAACAACGGCGACGACGTTGAAACAGCGTTGAGTGCACTTGAGGTAATTTGATTTAATTGTGCGTGCTGCTGCTACTACTAACAACAACAACAACAACTACAGCAACTAAATGCAAACAAACAAAGTTGTTGGCAACTTTTTGGTATGTGTGTTTGTTGTGGCCGAGTCACATAAGAAATTTACAAGTGTGCAACGCCAGTTGTTTCTTTCTTTCCTTTTTTTTTTTTGCAAGTTCACAACTCTTGAACTTTGGCCCCAGCCAACAACAACAACAACAACAACAAACTGGCAAACTAGCAACTGGCCGCCAACTCAAGCAGCAGCACCCATTCTTACTCCACTTCAACTAGCTGAAAACGTCAACTTGCTTTTGGTTTTGTTCTTGCTATTGTTGTTGTTGTTGTTGCTGTTGTTGTGCTTATGAGGTTTATTAACTCAAGAACTGTGATTGTTATAATACATATAATTGCCATATAAAGTTTCAGTTTTAAATAGAATTTGTGATTAGATTTTCTCGATAATACTGTTACTGCTGTGAAAATGATATACGAGAATTGTTTATGTAAGTTTTAATTAAGTGTTACCGAGGAGAAAAGATAATTATAGTAACCACTATTGAATTCTTTGCAACGTTGCGTTAATTGAATTTTTAAACTCTTTCTCGCTTTCTCTCTTTTTTCTATCTTCATCTAACAGTTTATTAAATTTGCTGTTAATCGTCTGTTATCTTTAAATTGCTATGCATATTTATATTATTATGTTTGAATAGTTTTTGAATTTTTTAAGTCTTTCTTTTTTTTAATAGTTAATTTTGGCTTTACTTTGTTTTTAAAGCTTGTTTTTTTGCCATTTTTTTATTTCTTATTATTATCATAAATCATCAACGCAATGTTTGTAATGCATTATTTATGACACTTTCATGTGGTTTATTTGTTTTAATTTTTCTTCTGTTTTTTGTTTTTTATTTCTTTTTTTGTCGTCATTCGAGCTGTGCAAATTTATGAGTTGCTAGCATTTCCATTTCCGTTTTCCGTTTGCAATTAGGCATACGGCAAACGAAGCAGAAATCTCAACAACAACAACAACTATTATTTGCGCTAGAGATCTTTATTATACAATTTTTAATAATGTTGTTAAAATTGCTATTCAGTTGCGATTTTAAAGTCTTTTCGTATCAAACTAAAAACGAAAAACTAAAGAACTGAAATATCCCCCGCATTCTTTAGCCTGTTCGGGCTCATTGTCCTGCGGCTTATTTATTAATAATGTATGCGGCTGCATTTACATAAACAGCAACAAACTGACGGGCAGTGGTAGAGTAGGGGTAGGGGGGCAAGAGGCGTGGCAGCTGGGACGCGGTCACCGAATTACACATGGCAAACAAAACGTTTTCACAATTTTAGACAATGTTGCAGACCTGACACAAAACACAAATCTAGCAAACAGCAACAACCAAATAGGATACAGCAACAGAGACAGCAAAAAAAAGTTAAATCAAGGAAGTATAAAAAAAAAACGTATACACTTAAACAAAAGACATATCTCATTGGCATTTTAGATTTCCTACTAAAATGTGAAATGTTTTTTTTTTTTGTCCAGCTAAAAATGCGTTTTTAATTCAAATCTAAATAGCTAAATAGCATGTTAATGTGATATAATAAAAAGCTAAAAAAAAATGTAATTCTTTTTAATATATATATTTAAACTTAAGTCAGTGAACATTTAACTGTTTATAAAACTGGATAATTAAATAAAACAAACATTTTCTGTTTGAAAAAGAAAAGACTCCCAAAACCTTCAAATAGTTTTCATAATTTTTTTTCAATAAGAACCAAACCAAAAGAAACTTACTTTAAGTTTTAGCTAACAAGAGACATTTTCTGCACCTCCTCTTAAAGAATTTCTAAATTTTACAGTCAAATTAACTTATGGAATTCGCAGTTTTGCTTTGCTTGTTTTGCCAGCTATCAAAATGATATTTGAATTTAAGCACTTAATTTATGCTTTAATTGCATATTTTGCGTTCTGCAGTGCTAGAAATTGTGGCTGGGCGGGGTGAGGCGGCAAGCGCTTGTGCGATTTATGGGCGTTTTATAATTGTTGCATTGGCATGGACCCGAAAAAAGAATGCAATGCATTTCATTTAGATAACCGCAAATATTTACCACAAATGCGTTCGCATCACATTTGTAACGTGACAAAATTCCCCAGTGTTAACAACGATGCTACCCCATACTCCTTTCACACACACACACGCACACACCCACGAAATGACACTAAATTACGCACAATGAGAGCGAGTGTGTGCGTGTGTTAATGTGCAGGTGCACGCATGCATATTTACATGTATGTTTTTGTTGCATACTTTTCAGCATAATTTATGCATTGCAATATTGGATTTGACAGAGCGCACCGCATCGCATCTGCAGCCAATTTTTCCAGTTAATTCTTTTCGCACCGATTTGGTGCAGAAAAAATAAATACATTTTTGTTGCAATTTTGTAGTAATTTCACTCTAGTTTATATTTTATTTGACTTTGTTTTTACCATATGCAAATTTCAATTCATGTCGCTTTACAGCCACACGACTGAACATTGAACCGATATTTTTTAATTTAGTTTTTGTGGCCATACGTGAAGTATTTTGTTTATGATGTGTTTTTTTTTTTTTGCCGATTTTGCGATTTGTTGTTTTTTTTAACACTTTTTGAGAGCTCTTGATAGTTATTGATGTCATTATCGGTGGCGTCAATTATTAAGCTGTTTAAATTTTATTTTTATATAATTATTGAAAATATTATAACATCTTTTTGTGTTGCACATGTTTTATTAAATACAATTTGATTTAATTTTTGTTGCATTATTAATGTCTTAATGTTTAACTTGATTTTTTCTTAGCAATGAACGGCCAATTAATCAGGGCTGGTTACAATCCAAAAATTTCGGTTTATCCCGACTGCATTTTGAACTTGAATAACCTCGAAGTACAAAAACGAAACGGCGGCTAACAAAAGCGACGAGACAACAACAACAACAATAGCAACATCAAGGACAAGAAAAAGTAGAAAAAGTAGATTTGAGTGTCGTAGAAAACGAGAGAGAGAGAGAGAGAGAGAGAGAGAGACAAAGAGATAGAGCGAGAGGGGGAGAGAAGAGTGGGCGGGCAAAGAATGTGCAAAACGAACGGAGGACATAGGACAAGCATCAAGCGACATTTGAGCAAAGACAAAAAGTCATTATCAAGACGACAGACAGAACAAAACGGAACAGACCAGAAACAGGACGAGGGCATATAGGCGGCGACATGGATGGTACTTTTCTTCCACAGAGAGAGAGAGAGAGAGAGAGAGGGGTGGTAGTTTGCGACGCGACTGGCGACAAAACACATCATGCATTTTGGTTTTACTTGCTGCTTGTTGTTCTTGTTGTGTTGAAGCATGTGGAGCACGTGGTTTCGTTGTCGCCATGTTTGTTGCCTTTTCCGGCATTTTGTTTACGATTTTTGCCTGCAAATCCTCTAGCTCAATCTGCCCCTACTCAACTCCAACTACGAACTCCCTCCGCCTTATTTTAAGCGCCCGCAGCAGCACCCACTTGTGCGGATTTGCTTTGGGGTCTGAAGTTGGCGTCAGTGTCGCCTGTTTTTCCTGAACGATTTTCACTTGTTTTATGCCCGAAGGCGGCCTGTTGTTGTTGCTATTGTTGTTTTGCGCTATTTGAATACCCTTTCCAAATTATGCAAACATCGCCAACTGCAATAATTTATGAAGAAAAAACATTTATAAAGAAAGAAAGAAAGGCAATTAAGCTGAATCTTAAATATATGTTTTTAAATTGCCTCAAAGTTAATGGCAATAATAAATTAAATCATCAAACCTTAAAGAGTATTAGTTAATGGAACACCAGCAGTAAATTATTCCAACTTTTTTTTAGGGTACAATATTTCTACTTTACTTTACTTTATTTTTATCGAAGGAGAAAGCAACTACCTTTGCCTGCTGTTCGACGCTCTTTCCGCCAGCTTTTGTTTCCTTTAAGCCGCCAAGTGCAATTGTCATAAAGTGTCATTGGCTGACGACGTCCCTGCTCCTGTGTGTGTGTGTGTATGTGTGTGTTGGTTGTTGATGCGGTGAATCAACTTAAATGAGTATCCGCTTTATAACTAAAGAGAAGGACACAGAAAGAGGGACAGAGTTGCCACCCAGTTGTCAGTGGACTTTTCAGCTGCAGTCGAGAGGAAAAGCAATTGGCTTTGTGCGCGATTTAGCTTTGTGTTGTTTTCCACAGCAGCCCAGAAGGAAGCAACCATCAAAAGGGAGTTCTCTTTTTTCGTTTTTTGTTTTTCCCGTTTTTCTCTTTTTTCCCTTACCTAGCCGGTAAAGCAAAGCAAGCAAGGCAAAGGCCGGCCAACCACTCAACTACAGACTCTGAGTGGGGACTGAGAGTTCAGAGTTGTGTTGAGTTGAGTTTGGCTGAGTCAGTGGCTAACTAGTCGATGACTCAGTCAGCCTTTTTGCAATTGAAACTGGCTTTTGGGCCAGGTGCTTGAAGTATGTCAAAGGTGGTCAAAGAGCAACAGATTATTGCAAGCGAAACAGTTCGTTCTGACAAGCGATAAAAAAAGAAAAAATTCAAACAGAGAATCACAAAAGGTAACTTAACAAGCTTTCTATATCAAATTCTAGACGTGATGTCATAACTTGCTCTTTTTTCGTCCGAAATCAATTTTAATACATTTATCGATAATTATCGATTGATTACTATTTATTCCAAAACTATAAAAAATTTTTTAAGAAAAGACTTGCACTTAAAAAGTTATTCAAGAAAAAAGAATAAGCATTAAAATTTTAAATGATATTAAAAAATCGTTGAAAAACTTAATAGTAAAATCCTTTATAATAGTTGAGGCAAAAGTAAACTTGCAAAAATATTTGTTATTTGAAAAATGTGCGTTTAACTGCACAGCCTTAGGCTTCTAAATCAAGCAAAAGAGAAGTTTTGAAGATTATTTGTTAAAGAGTTTTTATGTGAAATGTGGCAAAGTTTTGGCATAACGAAGGAAGATTTAAGAGTCGAGGGGCAAGGCGTGAGAGAAGTTATGCGTTTACGCAACGGCCTTAAAGCGGCTTAAAACCAAAGCAGAAACAGGAAGCAGCGTACAGTTGCAGGTAGTTGCAACAGCAGCACAAACGAATTATGCTGCATAGCCGCAGGCGATCCATGTTGCATGTGGCAGGTGGTGGCTGCTGGCTGGTAGCTGGTGGAAGGTGGAAGGTAGCCAGCCAACCAACGCTCAGTCGAGTCGTAGAGCTGAGAGGATGCAGTCAGGCATCTGCTGGCATTTGGCCAAGGCAAAAAAAAATGGAGAAGTACACTTGAAAAAAACAAAAACGAAATACCCTGATCAGCAAAAAGGAAGCCCGTGGGGGTTCAAAGAAACGAAATTGCTAAGCAGACAATTCTGTTGATTTTCTTAACAATAATTTTTGATTAAGAAAACAATGAATATATTTTATCAGTATTTTTTGAACACAAGGCGAAAAAATGTATTAACAGGCAAATATTGATTTACATATTTTATCGGTATTAAAAGGCGCTCCAGAAAATTAAACAATTTTTAGCAACTCGAACTTTAAGGAAATTAATATAATTAACAAAAAAACCAGCGAGCAAAAGGCAAAAAAACATTCAAATATATTTTCATAAAGTAGGCTGAAAAATAATGTTCAAAATGTATTAAAAGTCTTTATATTTTTCTTCTGTTTATTTATTTTTTTTTTTTTTTGATTTTTTTGAGTGCAGGCAGATTGAAAGTGACAGCGTGACGCGGCTGCCAAATGTGTGAAGTGTGCCGTGAATGGGCAGCAAAAAAACGAAAGACAAGCAAACAAAAAATATCATTGCATACCTGTGGGCGTAGCAAAGGGGTATAGGAGTTATCGATAGGTATGCGAAATCTGTTTTTGGCAAACAGCCGCGATTTGAAAGCTGTGCCAAATAAACAAATGCTGCTGCATAGAACAACAACTCAAATGCTGCACATAGCTGGCAGGCAGGCAGGCAGATGAAATCACAAAATGCTTTGGCGCCAGCAAAAAAAAAAACAAATGCTGTATGACGGTGGAGAAGTGGCGGGACTTGGTTGGACACTGGCGTCACTTTTGACTTAAGCACGATGCAGACGAGCGACACTGAGAAATTGCCATGCATAAATATTCTTGCTCACACAACAGCACACACACGCACACACACACACACACACACAACCACCTGTCGTTCGAAAACAAAGGGGTGGCAAATTGTGTCTCATAAACATCAACAAGGGGGCGAGCGACACAAATCAAAACAACTGCACGGCAACAATGATGCCAGCGCACATGCGCCGCAAACACTCAGCAACATTGTTGACTCAACATTTCGAAGTTGCGAGAGCGAATATTTCAACCAACAAACATATTACAATTACGCCGGCTGCACCTGCGCAAAATAACAACTTACCTCATTGCTATATTAAATTCTATATAAAAAGCTTAAAGGCAACTAAAAAAATACCTAATTTTATTGTTTAGGATTGTTATAATTGACAATAGGCCAACCTTTTTAACCATAAGATAACAACACAAAAATGCTTAAAAATCTTGAGAATACTTTGATACCGAAGGCAAAGAGTATATTGACACAGAAAAATAAAGTCACAAGATTGGGTTTTTACGCCTTCTAAATGCGCTGATATATCGACAAGATCAATAGTTCCAATTTGGTAAGAATACTACTAGACTAGTGGCGTCCCTTGAAAAACAGCATAAAAAACTTTGAGTAATCAAATGCAACTTCTTCGTTTACATACTGAATCGAATTTTATTTGCATTCAACACTTTTTGTTCCATGTAGTAATTTAAAATACAAATAAAACGTGATGATCCAACTACGATTATCGGGGTCCCAAAACAATTTACTTTCCACAAAAATAAATGTGTGTGTGAAGTCGAGGCCGTCTCTGAACTAAAATGCATTCCTGTTTTAAAGCTGTTTCGAAAAAAAAAAGGGACTCAAACTATGATTATTGCCTACCAACCCGATAATCGCCCACAGCCTGAGATATCTTGAATGCAAAATAATGTTGGCTGCACTATTAACTAAGTAATTAGTTTAGTTTGGTTAATTGATGAACTGCACTCCATGCAATTTCAAATACTGTAAATGTATTGTTGGCACTGTGTATTAAGTAAACTTTAAATTTCTCCAAAACAAAGTTGCCTTTGACATTTTTCAGGGCCCTTTCAATACTATATAAGGCGCACACAAAATATATTCTCAGTATATTTCTCCATTTGTTCAGGAGAACATCAACAAAATTTCATGTTTTTTTTTTGTTTTAATATTATTTTTGGAATTTTGGTAAAATGTAAAAGCGTATGAAAAATCCTGAAAATTTCATTAAAATTTTCAAGTTTGTTTTCTTTCGATTGAAATAGAAATTTACAACTCGTATTATGGTTAAAAATAAACAAGAATCGATGACGTAAGTAACCTGTTTACCATTAGTTTTGTTATTCGATTTAATTTATTCTATTTGCAGATCCTGCTCATTATCCCTTTTGTTTGCTGCAATACACATCCCATCATTACTTTGCTATGCTTCAGTCGGCACAATTACACGATTTCATTAAACACATTCAACATACAAGTTACTCATACATTACGTAAGTTGTTAGCACTTCTTGGTATTGTGATAATTTGATAATCATTTCTATTTATTTATAGTCTTATACAATATTCAATGGAGCTTTGTACACAAACACAGTACAATCCAACGGTGCTAAACACTATATGCATTCTATATCGTTACTATACACTAATACCAACTAACTATAACATTGCTATATATACTGCTTTTACTGGACACAAGTAAGTCAACAATGCTACCTAAAAAGTATATTACTAATCAACTATTATATTTTTGTATAGAACCAATCTCAAGGGGTTTGTAAGGAGATGTCGCACTAAGCGAGGAATTCAAAAACTTAAAAAAATAACTTAATGTGTTCTTTTGTTTCTATCAATGTTTAACGTTCTTTGTTTTGGTCAAGTTATAAATTTATGTCGTGGTTTTAATAAATGTTTATATTTTCTACGAATTTGTTGGTTTTATCAATGATAACTTGAATGTATTCAATAATTTCGGAAGCAAAAATTGTATTAATTTGAGTCCAACTCCTTGGATTATTACTTGCAACCAAAGAACCTATACCAGACGGGTGTCTTCCCACCTTCGTGCTTAAAAGTGCCATTGCGTTACTTAGGGTTTAGTCTTTTATTTGCGAGGTCTGTGTTATACTATCTGAATCCTTCATGTTTTACTTGAATCCATTAGAAAACAGCACAGTCTTCCATTTTCGGATACTCCAGTGAAGATGGCAAATTCAATTCTGGCGTTTCTTTTTTTTGCGACATTAAAGGTTTTTTTTATGCTGTTCGTTGACTGAACAAACCTGCCTCTTCTGTCGTTTGGACTTGTTATTTTTTTTTTTTTTTTGGTCAAGAAATCGTGCCAATTAATAACATTAATAAAGGTTTGGATCATTTCAAGTAACTTAATACTTTTTGCTGATGAATAGAAGGCAATCCAATGAAGGAACCAGTAATATAATATACAGAAAACGTGGAAAAGGATTGGATTCGAAGCAATGGTATAGAAGTTCTTCGCTGGCCTGCCTAATCTCAGAGTTTAAAACAAATTAAGATCTTCTGGGCGACAGCTAACACAAAAATTGACAGAAAAAATCGCAAAGCGAAGGCAGATCGGTTCGAAGCCGTCAAAATGGTCTGGAAGATATGCTCGTGCCATCCAAAATAAAGGATTCAAAACAAAATATTAATTTGAACATTTTTTTCTTTTTTTGATTTATTATGAAGATGTTGCTTTGGTTTCTTCTTTAGAGATTTATGTAATAAAATGATTTTTTGGTTCAAGTTTTTGTTAATTAGTTTAATTTATGCATAGCTTTGTTTGCATCAAAAAATAGTCATATGGAAAACATCGTACGATACTGTATATATATATATAAATATAAACTCTTATATATGTCTGCTCTCAAGAGTAATCTTTGAACCATTTACGGCAATTTTGCACAAAAGCATACATACATGATAATCAGTACTTAAACATAAATTACTGTTTCATATATGGCATCGCATTAATCGCACATAAATGATAAAGGCAACATTACAGCAAGTTGATAATTAATCTATTGCATACTCTATAAAAAGTAATTATTACATTTATTATAATAATGCTGTCACTGAGCTGTATTATATTAATATTCATTTAAATATTCATACATCTGTTGCTGGCTTAATTTTTTTGTGGAGCTTTCGCCTTACAACTTACAATTTTTATTATTTTATATTAATTTTTGTAACTATTTCATCTTAAATTCGTTGAAAAAAAAAAAACTTTCAGCTGAACCCAGTTTTGTCTGTTAAATGTTTTTTTTTTCAGTGAAAACTGCTTACAATAAATAAGAAATAATATTATTTAAATTTTTGTAAGTCTTTTCAACTTTATGGTATAAGAAGACAAGCTGCTCTGCATTTCCATAACAGCCCAAATAATAAAAATGTTGGGCATCATTTGAAAGAATGACGCTCGGAATTTATTTACATTATGGCCCAATAAATGCGAGTGTGTGTGTGTTAAATTCTAGTGAAATTACAGTACAAAAATGCTGTTTAATTAGCATATGGCGGCCATTAATTAATTTGTAAACTGAATGCGAGGTGTGTGTGGCTTGGAGATTGGAGTTGGAGCTTGGGCTTGGGCTTGGGCTTTAGCTCTTTATGTTGTGTTCATATAGAATCAAAGATTATTGTTTAATTAAATGCAGACAAACAGCGGGCAAAGCAAATTCCACAAACCAAACAATAATCAACCAAATTCAAATGCAAAATACTAAATATCGAATATTCAAAGAGAGAGGGGGGATGGGGAAAGGTGAACAAACACACAATAAATAATAAGTTAAAGTATTAATAAGTATTCGTTGTGATGTATTTGTCATAATGTCGTGATAAACAACGAAAGAAACAAGTAAGAAAATGGCTCGACTAATGAAACTTTTCATATAGAATGTTACCTTAAAAGTTAAGGGCGATTAGTACAAAACTCAAAACACAACACACAAAAATTGTTTTTCTAGTTTGAAAATTGATTTTTCTTTTACTTATTCCTTATCAATAAAATACAACTTGTGCATTAAGTTTTTATGTAACACGGTAAAATATAAAAATGCAACTTGTTAAAGTTTTTAATATTTTTGCTTATAGTCAATCAATTAAACACAGCCCACAGCCCACAAACACAAATATTGATTTAATGTCAAAAGGAATGCTACAGCACAACTAACGCATACCCTGTACTGACAACTATATTCATGATTTCAAATATGTTTTTGTAGCATGAAAGCAAATATTTATCATACTATTTTATTATATTTTATTATTGATTGGTGAAATTTTTTTGTAAATTTGTAAAAAAACACTTATTAATCTTGTCTCGAATATATTGAATACTCTGTTTAAACAATTCGTTTGTTTGGCATTTAAAATTAAGTTGATAAGCATGAAATTATACACACATAATTTAATATATTGAATGTTGAATGCTTCGCAAACAAGACAGGACTTCTGCGGCGGGGTTAAGTGAAAGCGTTTGGGCAAGGTGGACTTGACAGACACAATTGTTGACAACATAATCGAATTGCACTTAAAATGTTGCAATGTGTTATACAAACGGGTGTATTTTCATTGTAAGCGATGTGTCAGTCAAATTGACCCCAAAGTTACTGTCATTAACATAATCGCTGGATAACCGCTGAAACTGTCAAATACTCAAAAGCCAAAGAGACATTTCCTTGAACCGTTGAAATCTACGATTTTACAAAGAATTAATCAGACATCGATTATGTTGCGGGAATGGAAACTGCCTGGTTATATAGCTCAATGATAAGAAAAAACAAAAATATGATCTAGTTTTCAAGCTGGTTCAAAAAGAATGACTCAAACTATGGTCAATGCCTACCAAACCACCCAATCGAATACATTCGACAATCCTTCACACAATCCCTTACAAAGAAGTAAGGAACTTTATCCTGCGACATCTTCAATCCGAATAGTTTCATTGTTGGTTTATCGACGAACTGCACTCCATGCAATTTCATATACTGTAAATGTATTGTTGGCACTGTGTATTAAGTAAACTTCAAATTTATCCAAAACAAAGTTGCCTTTGACATTTTTCAGGGCCCTTTCAATACTATATAAGGCGCACACAAAATACATTTTCAGTATATTTCTCCATTTGTTCAGGAGAACATCAACAAAATTTCATGTTTTTTTTTGTTTTTTGTTTTAATTTTATTTTTGGAATTTTGGTCAAATGTAAAAGAGTATGAAAAATCCTGAAAATTTCATTTAAATTTTCAAGTTTGTTTTCTTTTGATTGAAATAGAAATTTACAACTCGCATTATGGTTAAAAATAAACAAGAATCGATGTCGTGGTTGGACGTAAGTAACCAGTTCTGTTTATCATTAGTTTTGTTATTCGATTTAACTTATCCTATTCGCAGATCCTGCTCATTATCCCTTTTGTTTGCTGCAATACAAATTCCATCATTTCTTTGCTATGCTTCAGTGGGCACAATTACACGATTTCATTAAACACATTCAACATACAAGATACTCATACATTACGTAAGTTGTTAGCACTTCTTGGTATTGTGATAATTTGATAATCATTTCTTTTTATTTATAGTCTTATACAATATTCAATGGAGCTTTGTACACAAACACAATATAATCCAACGGTGCAAAACACTATGCATTCTATATCGTTACTATAAACTAATACCAACTAACTATGACATTGCTATATATACTGCTTTTACTGGACACAAGTAAGTTAACAACGCTGCTTAAAATTGTATTAATAATCAACTATCTTTTTGTATAGAATCAATCTCAAGGGGTTTACCAACTGTTTGTAAGGAGATGTCGCACTTAGCGAGGAATTCAAAAATTTAAAAAAAAAAAAGTTAATGTGTTCTTTTGTTTCTATCAATGTTTAACGTTCTTTGTTTTGGTCAAGTTATAAATTTATGTCGTGATTTTAATAAATGTTTATATTTTCTATGAATTTGTTGGTTTTATCGATGATAATTTGAATGCATTAAGTATAATTTGATTGAAAGGGACATTTTTGATTTTGTACAAGTTGTTGGACTGGACATATTTGCTGGAAGTATTTTTGCAGCTGATCGAATGTGAGGCTAGTTTCGTTTGAAGTCCTTAAAGCCTATCAAGAGTTCACCTGCTGGCACTCCCTGGCAATAAGCAGAGTATATATATATTATAGCCTAAATATTGATTTTCTCTCAATTTATGTTTAGACATTTAATTTAGCGCACGGCGTCAGGATGTTGGTGGAAGAAGGCTAGGTAAGCAGGATACTCATTATTCATTATTTAACGTTTTTTTTTTCGGCTGCAAACAAATCAAAATTCGTTTCACACAAATTAGTCAATTTGATGCTTCAATTGCGACGCACGTAAATCTCGCTCCTCTCTCTCTCTCTCTCTCTCTCTCTCTCTCTCTCTCTCTCTCTCTGCCTCTCTCTTTCAACCGAGCCGTTTGCCATTTTGTTTGCTGTCACTAACAAAACCTCACATTATATATACTTATACATATATATATATATATATATTGAAGTATTGAATGCCATATTATTGAAGTATAAATAACGTTTAATTTTCTCGCTTCGTGCGTTTTTGGTCGTGTCAATAAATTTCATTGACATGTCATCAATCTCAATTTTGGCTGCTTACCCAGCTCCAGGTTCGAGTTTCTGGCGAATAATTGCCAGTGAAACGGAACAGGTTGTCAGCTATTCGGTTTCAGTTCAAGCTTCTAATCGAAACTAAATGTTACAAGCTTGTATACAAGTTTCAATTTCAAACCAAAGCTACTTTTTGTAGAGGCGTCAAATAAGTAAAATTTGCTTAATAAATCATCAAATTATTGATTTAGCACAAGTTGTTAAATTATAAAAGTGAAAATGTAAAAATCAAAGTAGATAAAGATGGAGGAATCGTTAGTTAAGGCAGGAACAGACGTGGGGAACAGACGTGTTTTCTTATGTAACTTTCAATTCCAGCTTAAACTCTAGTTCCGGCTCAGTTAAAGTTAAAGTCAGACAAATACCATCACAACCAAAATATTTAAGTAGTGTGATTATATCACTTGCAACACAAATTTCCCTATATAGTCAGGAATACAAAATTCTCCATTCCCCAATCAGTTGCAAGTTAGCCAAAATTACTTCTGTTTTCACTTATCGAATGATATGAATCAATCAATTTTAAGCCATATTTGTTGCATAAGGGAAACACTTTAAGTTGCCGCACTGCTGTTGCATGCTTACACACTCTCCCTGCGCTCCCCAGGCCCCTTACCAACAAACACTACCCTTCTCTTCTTTGAACCCGGGAGGCATTTAAAGTTTTCGTTTTGGTTTTGAGCCACTTTGTTGTTACTTTAAATACTTTTTTATTTCAATTTGCGCCCACAAAGAGTCACAGAAAGAGATGGAGATAGAGAGAGAGAGAGAGAGACATAAGACAAATTTATGCCACATTAACAGCTAAAAGCTTTCAAAATGCGTTTCGATGCGCCAACAAGCGACGGCGACGTCGACCCTTAGGGTCCTAGCAGCCGAAAAATACACCAAACTCAACAATTTCTTAAAACACTCTTCTCTCTCTCTCTCTCTCTCTTGGACCAAAATATTTTGTGTTGGCACAATTTGTTTTTTATATGGCATTCTGTGTGTGTGTGTGTGTGTGTGACTGCCACTTTCCCTTAGGGGTGCCAGGCTGGGGTGCATTACTCAACCTCCCCTTGCCAAAGAAATACAAATAAAAGAACACAAAACGAAACGCGCTTAAAAACAAAAGCGAGGCGAGCATTAAATTTAACGCGATGAAAACTTGTAACATTTTTGTCTGTCAGCCGTCTCCCAACAGTTGTTGTTATTATTGTTGTTGCTGTTGTGTTGTGCGACAAATTTCAGTTAGCTCATCCAACCATCCATCCATCCGACGCGTCATCGTCGTCTTCGTCGTCGTCTTCCTCGTCAGCAACACCCGCCGGCCGGCTGTCAGGCAGCTGGTAACGTCAAAAGTGCAGCTCAAAACTTTAAAACGAGTCACGTTGCCAGCCATCCAACTCCGCGTCCGTCCCTCTGTCGTTTTCTGGCCATCTTTGTCGACCATTTGTGTTTCGTTGCTTGCTTGCTTTGCTTTGCTTGCTGCATGCGCTAAAATTAAGATTTATGAAGGCTGTAAAAAATAACAGCGACAGCAGTCGCAGCACCCGGTAAAACTCCCATTCCAACTCTCTCACTCTCACTCTCTCCCTCTTTCTCTTTGTGTATAGGTGTTGTACTACGAGGGGGGGGGGGGAGTTGCGGGCTGACTTAAGTCTAACAGCAAGAGCGCAATGAATGCGCCAAAAAATTTAACGCCCAAATGATTACAAATGAGTTGAGTTTTGAGCGAACAGCGAACAAAGTTGCGCTCCCGCAACGCAGCCGGCAAACTCCCAACATCACCCCCACCCCCCCCCCCCTTGTTCTAGGTTTGTGCAACTTTTGGCATCCCCTCTGCACCACCCACTCCTGTCTTCATGATATCCGGTTCAGGCAATGCGTTCGGCAAAATTGTGTCATTGCAAATCATCGCCAAGCGCGTGACGTCATTGTCAGCAATCTGCATTGTGTTCAACAAATAAAAAAAAACAAAAACAAATAGAGAAGAGCAGATAAAGAAAGTTAATTAGAGAGAGAAAGACAATGAAATTTCATCGAAATTATTAAGTAAAAGACTTATTAGATATTCAAATAGTTATTTTAAAGTTCAACATAAGGTTTTTATGATTTTTTAAGGTTAACAAGAGCTTGGGGAAATTAGATTTAAATGGACAACTTTGTATTCTGAAAAGGTAACCGAATAAATTTGCATTACGCCTACAGTGTTTAAGTTTTTTACTAAGCAAATCAAAGACGATTCTTAAAAGTATTCCCCTTTTTTCCTGTTTTTGGTTTCAATAATGCTCCTGGATCAACGATCAAACCATTTTGTTTGATTAGCTTATATGAACATTTTTCATTAGAATTTTTTGAATTTTCACCAACTGCCTGGCTTTATGGTTCAGTGGGGTAAGTTACATCAAATGTTCAAATTTTAGCAAGAACGACAGAAATTCCTTTGTTTAATAGCAATGTTCCAGTTTGCAGGTTCAAGTCCCAGCAGTGTAGACGCCGATTAATTGATTTAATAATTGCTAGTTTACATTTTCTTGGCAAGCTGGCTAAATTTGTTGATCTTCGGTATCAAATGGGTATATTATTTTGTTAATATGCATAGCAAAAACTAAACAAGCATTATTCAATTTATTTTAAATGTTTGCCCATAAAAGTAGGCAATGAAAAATTACGTTCAGTTGCTTGACCAATAATTCGCGCAGGGTCAGAACTCCTACATATAAACTGACTTAGTTGTAAGCGGCGAAGCTTGTAACATTAAGCATTAAAGCTAAACGAGACAACGAGATAATGTCTCGCTTCTGTGCCAAAAAAAAAAAAAACGCTTCGAGAGAGAAAGGAAAAAATGCTCTTTCGGCTGACCGCCTTTTTGCTGCTGGAAATAATGCCTTTATAATTTTTTCTGATTCAGTATTGTATACATTAAAAATAAAAGTCGCATTTGCATATAAATAGTTAAATTGAATAATTTGAAAAGCGCGATCATAAGTAAGCATAATGGTTTTGTAATTTAAAAATTTTGTTGTTCATGTTTTTTTCAAACAAAATACGAACGAACGTTAGTTATTAGCCGTTTGTACTATGTGCCATTGTTTTGTTTTGTTGTTCGCGTTTTATTATGCATTATGAATGCAATTTTAATCTGGTTTATGTATTAGCTGGCATTCACTTTGCAGTTTACAAGCGAGCTTAATTAATTGTGTGCGCGTACATATTTAAAAATCATCGGAGGGGGGGGGGGGGTTGTTAAAAATAAAAATAAAGGTAGCTTTAGCTAAAAAGCGGTCAACTTAAATATTCGCTAAATTCGTTAAATAATAGAAATCAAATTTAATTTAAATTTCAAATTACAGTTTTAGCAAATTAATTATGCGGCCAACATGAATGGAATGCAAATCGAGTTGATTAGTTGCCGCACCGGATTATTTGTAGCAGCTCTAAATGAAATTAGGTTTCATACACTGTTTTTTTCTATTCCTTTTAAGTTGGGCATATTTTGTAATGAGAGTTTTTTAAGGAGCTCAAACAATGAAAAAGTTACCCTTAAGCATATAAACTATATTTCGATAATTTAAGATCAATACTTTTGCATAGAACCAACTTTAGTCAGGGAAAAGAGTATAAGTTAGTTTGTTACATCGTTTTTTTTTTTTTTCATCAACCTTAATTAATGTGATTCAATTAAAATAGCTTTTATTGTAGATTATGTGATTTAAGAGCAAATTAAGCGACAGGAAGATGGAAGAGTTGGACAGGGAAGAAGGAGAAATCGACTGAGAACGACAGATTTTAGGGCTATAGAAAGTGTATGAAAGACACTATATACAACGTCAATTTTTGTGATATATAAATGATTTTTATTTAATTGAATTGGCTTAATAACTTTAACTAAATAACAAGTAGAAAATATTCGTTTGTAAATAGTTGTACTTGAAATCCAGTCAAACATAACTAAGAAAGTTGTGCAACTGAACCAGTTGAAAGCGCGTTTTTGGTTCGGCTTCGTTGATCACAAAGTGAACCAATCTCTTAAATGTCCCCTTGTCCGTTCGTCCTTTAGTCCTTGGCTTGACCCCGCTGTTAATTACAGAAGGCGGCGGTTTTTTTCTTCTTCTTTTTTTCTATATTTTGGATGTTGTCATCAGCTGTGAATGGTTAGTTATTTTTTGCTTTGATAAATGCACTCGCGCCACATTCTTTGCTGCCCCATGGCCCGGTTTGCTGTCGCTTTTGGAAAAAATCTTTTTGCTGTTTAATTGATGCTTGAAAAATGCAAAGGAGCAGCTTAAAGCGCACCAAAAACCAAAGGACACACAAAATGTTGTGCTCCAAACAAAGTAAAGAGCAAGCAAAATGCAACAACAACAACAACAACAAAAAATCAGATAACAAGCACAAAATACCAACAAGTAAAACAACAACTCGTACCAAAAAAAAATATGTACAAAAAATACGGAAAATAAAAAAAAAAAGGTAAGAAAAAAATTTGTATAGGTAAATGCTCGTGCCATATTTTCTAAAACTTTTGCAAGCTTTCAACTGGCACTCTCTCTCTCTCTCTCTCGTTTTATCTCTCTCTCTGTCTCCTGCTTCCTTTTCTCATTCTATAACTCGTTTTGCTTTGCCATAATTAAATTTACCTGCACTTGGTTCAAGTTTTTTTTTATTATTTTTTTTTTTTTTTTGCCACTTTGTACCCATGGTGCCATCCTTACCAATTACCCTTTCCCCTCCACACACGACAAAGACCCAAAACACATCCTTCCTTCTGTTTTGGTCCACATGTGTTGACAGCCAATGTCCAGAGCATTATTTTCATGTGCATGTTGCTTCACTTTCATTCCTTCCATCCTTTTGTTGCCATTACATTGTTTTGTCCAATCAATTTGCATTGATTAATTTCGTAAGCAATATTTCAACCTCTTTTTCTTTCCTACCGTATGAAGAGCTTGTGTGTTTACCACTTATACTGAAAGTTAATTAATTAAAAGGCATATAATTTTATTTAAAAATTATGATGTGAAAGAGAAATACACAATATCAATATATCGCCATATCGAGTGCAATAAAAAAGAAGCTAAATGCAGTTTTAGACATCTTTTATTTAACATTGCCATTGTACTCAACAGTCTTAACAATAATGATCGCTGTTGGACCCATTAAATTGCCATTACAAATGCATCTAAAATTTGGTTGGGTGTTCTTTTTTTTTCGTTTTTTTTTTTAGGGAGAGGACAAAGGAAAATGGAGTGGCTGTGCACAAACAAACATATTTTTCTTGTGTTCCGTGTTCCGTGTTCCGCGCACATGCAAATGACATTCGAAATTACCCCTAATGAAGCCCAAATGGAGCAGAGAGCCGTACAAAAAACTTAAATATTATTATGAATATAACATAACGAGAACCGTCAAACAAACAAAACGAAACGAAATGCAACGAACAAACAAAATAAAGAGAGAAATTTGCTAACGTTGGCCAGAGTAGCCATCTTTTGCGCGCAACAAACATTCTGATAATGTTAATGATAATGACTTTTGTTGTTGTTCAAAAGCACAAGCATAAGAGCAGTCACTGATGAGACATTGTCTGTGGCATATTCGCTTTAATTTTCATTATTTAGAAACTAAAAAAAGTTGAGTATAAAATTATTATTATTATTTTCTAACAGAACCAATTTAAACACTGCCTAAATTGCCTTTAAAACGCTACTTTAAAAACTTTAACACCACCAAAACGCAAAAACAACAACAACAAAATATAACGTATACTTAACAAACAACAAAAAGAAAGGAACTAAATAAATCTTGGCCCAGCAGGGCTGCTGCTGGTGCCTGAACCCCTTTTCGGCCGGAACGCGGTTTGCCAGCTAACTTATTGCATTTTGCAGTTTTAACATGATAATAACCTCAACGGTGACCTGCACACACACACACACACAAAAACACTCGCCAACCCCCCGATTCACATCTACATATACAATATATATGACACGCCCACCACTTTTGGCTGAAGCTTACGCCTTTGCCATTGCCTCTAATGCAAATGCTTTGCAGTTGTTTTTCTTTTTTACTTCTTTGTGTTGCTATGCAAAAAAAAAAATTGGTTATATATTTGACTACCCTTTGAACATCATGCAGAGTGCATATTTGTTGGTGCTACATTCGCTTCTCTGCAGTTTTTGTGTTTCTTTAATAAAGCTTTAGGATTTGTAATAAATTTTTTATAACAAGTTTCATTTTATAATTTATACATTATTTGTTTCAATAAGTTTTAAGTTTTAAATGAACTTATCATTTGAATTGAATAAAAAATTATTTGATTGATTTGTAAATCATTTTTTTAAGTTTTTCTAAAAGTTTTCAACTTGTTTCTTCATTTTTGCAGGGTATTAGCTGCGTTCATCAGATAACTAAGTTCCGTGCACTTTTTTGCATAAAACTATCAACTGTGGCAACTAAGACAACCTGATCCCTGGTTCCTAGAACCGAAACTCCTCCAAAAGCCCAAGCGACCCTGCGGCATTTTTCATTTTCTGCTGTATCGCGGATTTCTTTTTTCCTTTTTTCTTTTTCGCTTTTCCTTTTTGTTCCTCTTTGCATTTCTTATTGGGTCTATTGTTTGCGGGGGGCGGGGGGGACTCAAAACAGGAATTTTAGTTGTGGCTGTGCCCGCCGTTTGATATACGATATGGGCTAGTGCACAGTGCCTTTTAGGTGTGCCGGGCAACGATTTAGACGAGATGCAGCAGCCACTTTCACTAGACACGCCACCAAACCAAATTCCTAACTCACCCGGTGATGCAGCGAGGAGGCTTATGGGCGCGGGCCGCACAAATTAATGTCAATATTGATATTTGGCATAGCATTTAGGCCTGGTTAAGCGCTAACGAGTTGCCCAGGTGGCCAGAAAAAAAACAACAACAAGCTGGCCTAAACCAGCAAAACCTCGCACCCTTTTCTTCCTTTCTGTCTCTCTCTCTCTCTCTTTCTCTCCCCCTCTCTCTCTCCTAGCGTGTTTAGTTTGAACGGCGTGCGGTTTTCGCGGTTTCCGCTTATTGCCCATTTGCATTTTGTTGCCAGCATCCGGTTTTCACATGTTTAAGCTCGTTTTATAGAATAACATAATATACAAATGCATATGAATTGCATATGCGATTTAAATAGGATATTTATATATATTTATAAACATGTCTGTTTGGGCATTTAATTAAACTAAAATTGTGTGCCCTTTTAACAAGTTTATAAATTATGCGAGGATTTGCACGGATTTCAACAAACAATGAGCATAAATCGTTATGAGCGGCGATTTGTTTGCTAAATTATGTGCGCAATGCTATTCAACTCTAATCAAAATTATTTTTCAAGTAGCCCCGACCAAAACATAAACTGCTGACAAGGTTAGCAACTTTTGGCATACTTGTCTATATAATTGAATAATTTGTAGTTGAAGCTCCTTTTGTTAACAATTTTACTAGAATTTTTCACTATAGATTTGCTAATTAACCCTTGCTATGAAATCATTCATCTTTTAATTCCATTTACTGAAAAACCAGGGTATTTGCTCTAAATATTCGAACGTAACAAAAACAACTTTGGGCATTGTCCAGAATCGGCTTTGATGCATCATCTAATGAAATGTAAATACATTAATTACGTGCAACAGCCCGGACAACTATGGCACTGTAATACCCGCAGGACATTGATAAAAACACATTTTTTTTTCCTGACTTTTATAAACCGATCATAATATTTTTTTTAATTGTTTATTAAATTGTTGTAATTGTCAATTAATTTTATTTTTTTTTGTAAATAATTTTAGTCTTAATGAACAAATCACAGGGCATAATAATTGTTTTCTAACAAACCCAAATTAAATGTTAATTAAAATGATTGAAAATTTACAACTCGTAGTAAATTGCATTTCAAAATTGACAAAGACTGAAAACATAAACAAATGCATCTTTGTATAAACTTTTTGTGAAGCTCTCTTAAAGAGATCCAAGTAAGACGAAGAATTTAAGGTCTTAGTTATAGTATAACTAATTCCTGTGGCAATGTGTCAAGCGGCGCTTAGTTCTACGAGCTGAGTTGTCAAATGGCCGCAAGGCAGATTCACCTGCCAAACCTCAGCATACTTTACTTTAGACACGCTTTCTCTCTCTAACTCACATCAAACTAAGTATGCCGAAGATTTTTGGGCCGAGTTGAGGCGAGCCCGTTTTTGAGCTAGTAAATTTTCGGGGGCATAAAACACAAGTTTATAAATACATGCAACAAAAATTGCCGAAATACTTTTGTGCTGGCAAAAATAGTTTGTTGCTGCTGCTGCTGCTGCTGCTCATCAGCGAAAAAGTTTCTCACTTTTAGCCAAGTTTTGAAGCAGTTGGCCCAAGCTAAGGCCTCCTCTTCCATGGCGTATACGCAATTCGCTGCACCATATTTTTGCAGAGCTACCAATTACCAGCTGCCACAATTCGCCAGGGGCAAAACCGAAATGAAAAGAAAAAAGAAAAAAACAAAATAGCAAGCAGTAAGAATCTAGTTCTGTTCGTATTATAACTCACATGGGTTTCTAGGCAGCCAGCCAGCCAGCCAGCCAGTCAGGCATCGACTTTGGCTGCAAGTAATCTGGCCAAAATAGACGAGTAAATCCGTTAGCAGGCAGCACACAGTAGCTCCCAGTGCAGCCAAGACTTGTGTGCATGTGTGAGTGTGTGTGTGTGAGTGGTTTAGTAAGTAGCTGCAGTCATTCGTAGCTGCATTAACTAGGATTTGGTTTAAATACCCTGTGCTTTTTGACGCAAACATCAAAGGGGTAGCATTCATGTGAGATTTCACAGACGATTAAACAATACAATCAGTAAAAATAAAGTATAATTATTAGTTGTTTTCAAGAAGACAACTCTTATAATAACTTCAATTCTACTTATGTATAAAAACTATAATTAACGTACAAAATTTGTTATTTTGAACAAAGGAAAAGAACAATTTGTGCCTTGGCAATCACTTTGCTTACTGCTCGTTTTGCCTAGATGAGTATTAGACTTAAATAATTGAAAATCATTGAATTTACTTTACAAGGTATGACTAAGTCGTTAGCTTTCTTGTTACTTGTTCGATTTTTGTGTGTTGATTTTGGCCATTGCATTCAAATGAAATATCAAGTTGGCATTGCGCTCCCAAAGTCTGTCGACGTTGGCCGGATTTTTATTTTTCATTGGCAATTTTCAATCTACCCACAAAAATGGCAAATGTCAACATGTGTAAAAGAGACAACAAAAGGGCCAACAAATCCAGAGACAACAAACCGCAATTTTCGATTTTTGTCCAGAATCCAGGTGAACCCATAAACTTTTTTTAAGTCACTAAACCTACAGCCTAAACAAAATACACACAAAGAAAATGCAAACAAAATATTCAGTTATTGAATTTTTATACGATTTTCAAAATATGAAAACAATCATTTCAATTGGGTATTTTTATTTTGTGTGTAAAATTTTTACAATTAAAATGAAAAATTTTGCTCTGTGCATATAGTTTTTATTGATCAACTATACACTATAACGATGTTAGAGAAGTTGAGTTGAATAAAACTTAAGCAAAAACACATCAAAATCAATTGAAGTTAGCAAATCTCGTTACGTTAAATATTTTGCAATAAGAAAACTTGCATTCAATGCGGATAGCAATATTACGTATTCGGAATACTTACGTAATTGCATTTGCTCTTGCTGTTGTTTGGCAGCTTGCTTATATAAAAAAGATGTATGGAAAAATAATTTATTTACGTAACGCAACGTAACATCAAGTTGCGTTACGTAGTGTTATGTAGTTGGGTTTATGTGTGCCTTTGCACAATGCACTTAGCTGTCATTTCCATAAATCCAAGCCGCGCTTACGTCAAGTAACACTAACATTAAAATGTAACTTTACGTAAGCAAACGTAATGCCGAAACTTATTGGAAGTGCCCCCATATTGAAGACTCCATTAAAATAGCATTTGCATGCCACATTTGTGGCATACGAATCATGGCAAAACAAAGCTATCAGGTATAATGCGTAAGTGTGTGTGTGTGTGTTCGCCTGAATTGCCGCACATATTTCAAATGAAGGCACTTTGAAATTGGGAATGCATGCATTACTTTTTACAAGAGCGCCCACTAAATTTATGTACGTATCCAACTACTACATTCATATATGTTCATATATGTTTGTACGTTTGTATATGTATGTGTATATTGACTCAGTGGCAAAACCAAATTTTCATTCTCGCACTAAACTGGTCTTGTCTTGAGCTCCTCCTGAGCAGCCTTTCAAATGTCATATGACATTTTTTCGCGCTTGACTATCGCGTTTGTCGCTCCATATATACACTCTAAGAAAATACCTAAACTTTTTGAATAAAACTAAACAAACAAATAATTATTTGATTTAAACCAAATAAAATCGTATACTTAATTTACTCGCTGACTGTAAAGCTAACCTAAAATTCCATTCGATTTAGAATAGTTTTCATATTAAATATTTTACACGATATATAATTGAAGTTTTCCGAGTGTACGTGTGTATGTAAGGATTTATTTGAATGTGTTTGGGATGCGATTTTGTTGCACTTGGAGGCAGCTAAGACAGTTTGTGATCTTATGATAACTGTATACAACTCGCTCTCAAATCCCCGCCCAAACCGGGGCAAAAGACAACTCCGCATTGCCCCCGTATCTCTTTGGCACTAACTACAAGCTGGCTGTCGCTATAATTTTCCAAAAGGATTTACAATGCTAAAATTACTTCCTAAGCCATTCGACCTTGTCGTCGTTACGTACTCACACACACACACACATACACTCACACACGCTCACACACGCATACAGCAGTCAACCTCATCCATAGCCTTAGCCACGCGAGCAGCTGGCTCCATCTGCTGATTTGAGCGCAGCTCCTTTTTCGCGTGTGTGTGTCACGTTTCTTTTGTTTTTGTTTTTTTTTTGTTTTTTTGTAAGTTCGCAACTAAGCGCAAATCCTCAAAAACGAACTGTTTACATCTCTACTTGGGATTGGGAATTGAGTTTGCGTTCTCGCCTCTTTTTTTATCTATTTATTTTATTTTTTGTTCTTTTGGGCTTGCAACTGGTTTGTTTGTTCCTAGACATATGGCAATGTCCTCGCAATGGCTGCTTTGATGCCCTCTGTTAACAAAATAGAGTCGAGCGGGCTATATGCACATGTGCAAAAGCACATTATATGGAATATATATACACAGATATTGAAGTTATCATTTATTTTTTCATAACTTTTATTTAATAAATACTTGAAAGTATTTGTTTTTTTTTTTTTTTGACTATAATCCGGACATTTCTTGTTAGGACTGGATTTAACTGTTCGCAATGCGGTCGTAAATAAATATTTTGAATTTTAATTTCCTAAATTTGAACAATAATTTAAAGTACATTTTTGAGTATCTATTTTCGTTATTATTGTTAACAATAGTTCAAAGTTTAACTAATCAACGGTGGAAATTTTATTAAAATCGTTACAAAATTACAAAAGATATTTAATACTTAAATTTGATCAATGAATAAGTTATTTTATATATTTTTTTAATGGGTAAAGTCAAATGCTTTGGGTAACTTATAGTCTATCTTTCTCGACTAAAGCCTTTCTGCACGTTCTTTTTTTTCTCTTTTTCTTTTAGGTACATTTCTTTTGGCGTTTTTGCGTGTTTAACTTTGGTTGTGTGTGTGTGTGTGTGTGTGTTCCTTAGGCCCTTTTTTTGGCCGCTGTTCAACTCTGGCTGAACGCCCACTAAGCGACAGCTGCTGCTGTTGCAGCCATTTCGCATTGCCGGCTGCAAAGTTGCTGTCCCTGTTCCCTGTCGTTGCCTTTTGAACTTTAATATGCCCCGCGCAAAGGACTCTCATTTTGGCTATGTGTGCGAGTGTGCGAGTGTGTGTGTGTACGGATAACAAAGTCTCAATTTAACAAAGGCGTTGATGTGCAGGCACACATAGATAGAAACAGAGAGAGAGAGTTGGATGGTTTGCATACAAAGCTGTCTTATCCTGTTATAGTAATTCCCATTTATAATTTACTGTCGTCGATTTATAAATGAGCCGTTGCCATCAACGTTGCGTCTGCCCAACCATCCAATTTGGTTGCTTAAGACGCCCAAGTGCTTAACATAATTTTAGTCGCATTTGCGGCATTAACAGTGTACTATCACGGCAAACGATTGTCTCTCTATTTGCATTGACTTGGCTTTGTGCCTTCTACACTGAACAATATAAATGAGCAACATCGATTAACAATCTAAACAGCTCAAAGTTTATTTTTTTTAATATTATAAACGAACAATCAATTATATGGTGAGTTTGAAATTTAAAAATAAATTCATTGATGATGCATATAATTTTTTAAAGTGCTTCAATTATATATATCGAATCCATTGTTCCACAGGTGCATCATAGAAAGCTTTTAAGCTTTGTATATCCTGACCCAGTCTGACCCTTAGCACAGGCTTAAATGTTCATACATACATATATACATATACTGTACGTGTATGTGTGTGTGTGCTTTAGTTCGGCTATTGTCACATGTGCATAATTAGATATTTATAATGTGCAGCTGGCGTAGTCGGCAGCATAAACCCAACATTAAGCAGCCACAAATCTCGGTTTAATGCAGTCTCAAAATGTTTGCAAACAAAAAGTTGCATTACAAATTTAAGTTGCTTTACAAACATAAATGAAGTTGCTTAAAAACTAAATCGGTTAAATAATAATAATAATAAGTAAATTTAAAAATAAAAATTTTGTTGTTTTGTTGGTGTTGAATTAATAATAAAAAATGTTTGTAAATTAATTATAAATCGTTTATTGGGATTTTAACTTTATTTTATTTAAACTTTTATTACAAGAAAGTTGGAATATTTAGAATATTTATTCATTATAGCTTAATCTTCTCTAAGGCAGCACTTAAAGGCTCCGTTGTACGTCGCGTCGCCTCAAAATGTTTGCAGGCTTTAAAACTGCAAAAACGCAAAAACTTTGCCATAACATTTCACTAATAGCTGCGCATCTATTTTAAGCATATGCACAAAGCTTTTTGTAATTTGTTAAATGCAACTGTCGTCTATCCCCTTTGTGCTCCACTTTGCCGCCAATCCTTTTCGCATTCATGACCATCCTTAGTTGCCACTGCTGCCTCTGCCTGCCTGCCTGCCTGCCAGCTACTAGTTTCAAACTTATAAAATTATGATACCCGGAAAGCAACAAATTTTAATTGCAAGAAAATTTTCGTACTTCACGCACACACACACACACACACACATGAGACAGAGAGACAGGACAGAGATAGAAAGACACATAGATAAAGTCATGTGTGTGTGTTAGGAATCGGATCGGGGGGTGGTAGGAACCCAAAAGGAATGGACGCGAGTTACTAATGTATCCAAAAGTAGAAAATGGGCGGTCGACGCAATGGAGGGCGTAACGTTAGCTAGAGATGTAAAGTAAACCCTGAGCGAAACATTACCCAAAAGCCCGTTTAACTTGTCCTACAGGAAGAAGAACTGTGGTAGGTATGGGTGGTCGGAGGAAAAGGGGGGAGGGGGGGAGATTGTATGCAAGTGTGTAAGTTGTAAATTTATTTAGCCATAGCGCGTATAGAGCATAAATTGCTGAGCGCAAGCTGCTTAGGAACCACCCAAACCGTTTCGCACACTGAACAAAAAGAATGTGTAAAGTATAAAACAATTCATTTATGTAATTGTTGTTATTGTATAACTTATCTTTCTGATGACATCAACCCTATGATATTTTTGTTAATTTATAATAAAGCTTTCGTATGACGGTGGGGGAAGGGTGCTGTAGCTGGTATTGGAGGACGTTGCTCCAAAACTTTGATGCAGATCTTTGGGGCTCGTTACCAGTTGCCTTCTTACCAAATTTTTTAGTTCTATCTGTTAGGATGTACGAATTAGGTGGATTTATCATTCTTTAGCTATCGAATCTATCGATTTGCCAGCCCCCTAGCTATCGTAGAACTCCAATCTTGACACTTTAATTTACTATGCCATAGATAAAGATATTTGCAAGGTTTCAAGTCTCTAGCTTGACAGGACGGACAGAAGGACAGATGGACATTGCACAAACCCAATATAGTTTTTACCTTCGGTATCGAGTAAAAAAATGGGTAACCTTATAGTAGGAAGCATATTCCAAATAATAATAACGAATGTTGAGTTCTTAGCCATGTTTAATGTTGAGTGTACAAATTTTCCAGACGCTTGCTGCTGTGCGAGTGTGAAAAATTGAAATTTATTGTTATTGTAAGCCTCACACACACACACACACACACTAACGTAGCACCTTGTGGTAGTGCAACTGGTGTTGTTGTTGTTGTTGTTGAATTACTCGCAGACAAAATAATAATGTAATAATATTTTTACCAACTCGTTAACACAGATGAAACGTGTGTTTCACATGCACGAACCGAACTGCGGCGACCCAAAGACCAAAAATACCAGAGCCATTCAACTCAACCCCCTGAACCCAACCCTGGCACAACCCGAAAACTGAACCACAACGCCCCTGGACCTCAAACGTTTTCAAGCAAGCCCGGAATGTGTGTATTTGTGTGAATTAGATCCATCTAAAGGGAATTAATGATGCGAACAGTAGCGTTGCGGCAACCTGGTGAAGGTGCTCTTAAAGCAAGGCTAAACGCAGCGTTTCAAAATGAGGTATAAGATACATTCTAAAAAAAAGATGGAAGCCGTTTCAAAATCAAGATGGTAAGTTGCATAAAATATTCTTCACCCTAATCTTGTTGATAGCTCAAAAAATTGAGATGCCACATTCTATTTAGTTTTAAAAACAGGACAAAAGATTATCAGCATAATTGAACTATTTCGACTCGCTCAAATTTACTCACCTTCAATCTGAAATGCCAATCGGGATTAAATCATTGATTTAACAAAACGACCACAGCAGCTGCCTCTTAAAATCCTCTGTTTGTGTCTTTCATTCTTGCATGCCTTTTTTGCCTTTTATTCTTAGCTTTTGTTTCTCCGAAAAAAACAGAAAACAAAACAAGTGGAAACGTTGCAGTCGGACGCAACCGACTGCGGTATACTCGATACCGATAAGAAGAGACCTGATTGCAAGGGGTGCGGACTCGGCAGGGGTGCGGACGCTGCCTCAAAGATTGTCTGATATAGAATGGGTTGCCAAAAAGCTATCCTCCTACCAAATTTGGTGACCCTAGCTCAAAGTAAGTAAAAGGTGGGGGAAGGGGGGGATGGGGGCGCTGTGGGTGGGTGTGGCATGTGGCAAATTTTTAGGGTTTCTTCATCTATCTTGGCACCAAATTTGGTAGCTCTAGCTCAAAAACTGTAGAATATATATGCGTTTCTGCGGGGGGCTTGGGGCGGAATGGGTAGGCGTGGCTCCAAAACTTTTATGCAGTTTTTTGGGGTCGTTACCAGTTGTCTTGCCACCAATTTTGGTGACTCTAGCTAAAACACTATCGAAGATACACGCATTACCGTTGTAACGAAGCGTTGGTGCGCTTTGGGGCGGCTAGGGCAGAATGGATGGGCGTGGCATCCAATGTTTTTATGCATTTTTTTGGGGGTCGTTATCACCTATCTTGGCACCAAATTTTGTGGCTCTAGCTCAAAAGCTGTAAAAGATATAGGTATTTGTAATTTGATACTACGCGGGGCTGGGGGCGGAATGAGTGGGCGTGGCTCAAAAATTTTGGATGCAGTTTGTTGGGGATTGCTAATAGCTATCTTCTCAAAAAATTTGGTAGTTCTATCTGTAAGTGCGTGCGAAATATGAGGATTTATCGATTTTAAGCTATCGAACTTATCGATTTGCCAGCCCCCCAATTACCGTAGAACCCAAATCTTGACACTTAAATTTACTATGCCATAGATAAAGACATTTGCAAAGTTTCAAGTCTCTAGCTTGACAGGTGTGGAAAAAAGTTGCTTTCATACAGACAGACGGACGGACATTGCACAAACCCAATAAACTCTCTATCGAGTATAAAAATACGATAGACGAGAAAGGAGCGACGGAAGACAAAGAAATAAAACAATAATTTGTAAAGCGCTTTTGGCGCAGCGGCTGCCTAGAGACTCCTGGCTCGTGTCCTCCAGCTGGACAAAAATGAAATAATTGCATTCAATTTATCGGCATAAATTGTTTTAATTAAAAACTGAAAACAATGCACAGCATTCCCTGCATACATCAAACAAAGCACACCGAACAGTGCACTTACAAAAATAGATAGTTTGTTACTGCCTAATATAATTTTTATTTCGAACCAAATTTTATTATATGTAAAAGTATTATTATAAATATAATTATAAGTATTTGTATAAGTATTATAATTATTATTAATTATTTATTATCACATTGATTAAGTTGAGATTATTATTGTCAAAAATATATGTTTAAGGCACATATTTGTATAAGTATTATAATTATTATTAATTATTTGTTATCACATTGAGATTATTATTTTTAAAAAATATATGTTTAAGGCACATATTGTTAAATTTATTGATTCAATTTCGATTTTGCAGCAAGGCATATATTGGCAGTGTAAAAGGATCCTCAAGGTCAAGAAAAACAATAACCGAGTTCTGTTCAAAAAAAAAAACAAAACAAAGTGAAGTTTGGAAACTAATCAAAATTGTAGATACGTTGTTTAAGTGAAGATTTTATGCATTGTTTGTTTTTAGATTGGATGAATTGAGCTCCAATTTAAGCTACTTAAGCTGCTTTTTGAGCTCTTCAATCAATTTTTCCGTTTCCTGTATTAGCGAAGCAAGTGGAACTACACTCGGTTCGTTGGTTGACTCCTCCGGTTTACGAGATTTACGCATCACTCGCACCAAATTTCTGGCCTCATTTAGAGCTTGTTCACTTAGGTAGATCAAGTTGGTCGATCTCGTTGGGTAGGCTCGCACTTGGTAGCGCGGAATTCGACGGTGCGGTGTAGCTGGGCGCCAATTGCGTCTAGACCGAATAAAGTTGCGATATCGGCGCTGTATTCTGGTCAAATCATCTGATCTGAGAGGTGGATGTCCAAATAGCCTCCGATAGTCGTTAGTAAAAGCGCAATAGATACTTTCGTGCGCCAGCCGTAAATGCAAAAAACGGGGACTTAGATTGAAAAGTTCTTCGGGACTTTGAATGGGGCTAGGCATAAATCTAGCGGCTACACGTTCTGCATTGTTCGTTGACAAGCTTGATGTTTCGTTGTCAGATAAATATAAGTCATCAAACAGGATGGCAGTTCTGGGGCTGAAAAACACAGACGAGTCTACGAAAACTCTGCCTCGTGCTTCGGCGTTAGGCTCTAAGGTAGCTTCAGCTGTAGACTGATTATCTTCATCACTTGTGTAGACCTCCACGCGAAAAATATTGGCTGATTCGTCCTGCGGGTTAAGAGGTAAAGCTGAATTAAAATCGAGTCCAGCAGGCGGAACAGCAAGGTTTAAGGTTATTTCGTCTTGAGATGCATTTAAATAATTTATGTCTGCCCTTAAACGGTCCCCCACAGAATTTAAATTGTTTAGTATTTGTATTGGTGGTTCATACGCAAGCCAAGCAGGTTCTTCTGCAATGGGCTCTAAGGCAGCAATTTCAGCTTCAGGCGAAATCATGGCTACTTCGTTGTTTTCCTCGACGTGCGGCTCATATCCATGATTCAAATCTGCGCTTGAATTGAGCCCCAAGCGATTTACTTGGTCAGAATACTCCTGCGGTAAAGGTGGATCAAGCTCGTGATCAGCGAACACTAAATTCTGATCATTATTAATTTGGTTGTCTGCACTGCATGATTCGACCACTAAGGGGTCGAAAACCACTAATTCGCTTTCCGGATCAATAGCCATAGCTGTATCAACTTCAGCAGGAAGTTCAGCAAGGTTTTGATCGTAGATCATTTCGTCGTTTGGCGCATTTCCATAATTTAAATCTTCGCTTGAACTGTCTCTCATGTTATTGACATCGTCTGAACTCTGCTGCAGTCTTGGCGGTGTAGGTGTATTAAGCACACGATCAGCAGGCTCAGCAGGAAACATAGATGCCATCCACTCGTCAACATCCCCGTGTAAATCAGGTTGCCGACTCAAGAGATCTCTTAAAGCTACTAGTGCACTGTTGTTATCGTCTAAAGAATCTCGCTGTTGTTCAATGGTACGTCGGAGTTGAAAGACAACAAGTCTCGAAGAAATTTCGAAAAGATAATCATGAAAAGTGTCATGTTTATTTGAATTTCTATCATAAGCCCATTGTGCCTGTGCAGAAAGCTCAAAGCTAAACGGCTGGTGCGTAGCATGTCGCATAGTAAAAACGCTACTTGAAGTCTGCTCCATTCTCCAGCCCTCGTATTCGTCAGAGCCTCCTAAATTGCGTGCAGAACTTGCCAAGTTGCGATTGGGATCGTTTAACAGTTCCGAAACATTTACGTCAACGTTTGATAAACGTCTGACGTGTCTGACATGTCCACGTCTCAAGGTCGAGGAATCGTTTGGAGCTCTGCGTGAAGTACGTTCAATAGCGTTTTGTATTGGCAACCTGTTTTGTTCGCTTGTATTCCCACCAATAGTCGGGCTTCTCAAATCACTTTGATCGGCAAGATTTCCTTCTGGTGGTAGATCAGCATCTAAACTTACTTCTATATTGTAACGTCTTTCTGGATGACGACCAAAGCTCACACGTCGCGTATCAGCGGGATTTGTCTGCCTGTTTGGATTCGGCACAATGATGTCGGGCGCTTCGAATGTAACATTTTCGGGGTGACGCAAACTAAACCTATTTGGCCTCGGTGATGATGTCCGCAACCACGAACGTATTTCGCGCTGCTTTTGTGCTGTCCAATCGGGCCATTCTCGAACAAGGCGGAGAAAAGGTATGCTAAACTCCGATCTCAAATCTGAACTTACGTTGAGCCAAGAGTCCACTTCCTCGAAAGTGTTCCTTGTTGGCGATATATTGTCAACAGCTTCGTCATCGGAGGAGCTTGAATTGTAGCCATCTTCTCGGAGACGTTGTACTCTCTCAAAGTCCTGCTCAAGACCGGATATTAATTGAGAGCAGTTTTGAGCGAATTCATCAACTTGCTGCAACAGACGATCCCTGTATTCGCTCCAGTTACTTCCGGAACTACTATCCGAATCCGAAGAATAATGCCCTGGTTCTTCGCTTGTCAGCGAATATTCGTCGTCCGCATCTCGATCTTCATCAAAACTGAGTCTATTATTATCAAAAATGTTCTCGATATAGACAAACTCTGGCTGCTGGCAGATCGGAAGCCAACGCGTCTGTGCCAAGTCCATGTTGGTCTCCTCATCGTCAACATGTGTTAGCATGGGATCTGGTATTAGCGACTCCATTGGCACTCTGTAAAGCTGCACTGGGGCTCTCATCAGGTTCTCTATTATTTTATTCCAGCCAGCAAACGTTGACATAAAACACACATTGTATATCAAGTCCGGTTGCAGAGTAGCTCGAAGCATGTTAGCTCCGTAATATTGCAAATTGTGTTCGACAATTGAAAAGACGATATAGGTTTTCCCAATTTGTGGTTCAATTCTAATAAAGACTGTAGTTCCGATTGATACTTGTATGGTGATCACGTAAACTCCTCTTGCCGAATCTAGCTGACTTGTTAGCTCGATATACAGCTGCAAATCGTCCTTAGCCTTGTTCTGCATAAAAAGAAAAATTGTTACTGCGATCATGTTTGGCCGCTTTCGTTCGCATTAAACTTACCGATTGGGTTTGCCACTCTGCTACTGCATTATCCTCCATCGGTGTGCGGAGGCTTTCATAATCATCTTCAATGCCATTCCATTGCATTAAATTGAACGATTCGATTTGCAACTCCTCGTCGGGCTCATCCTTTTTCTGTATAAGAGACTATGTTTAAGGTAAGCCACGTTCGGGCGAGTAAAACTTACGGATTCAGTTTCAAAATTCATATCGTCCTCGTCACCTAACTGCATTTGAACAAATGAATTGGTTTCCAACTCCTTATCGGGCTCATCATTCGGATCACGTGAATTGGTTTCAATCTCCTTATCGGGCTTCTCATCCCCATCATTTGATTTTATTGGATTTAAGAAATCATCAGGCAACTGCTCAACGGGCTTTCCCTTTTCCTGCGTAAAAGACTTGTAAATATGTAAGGCTAGTTGCTTTCGGGGTGGTGGAGCTTACCGGCTCAGTTTTCAACTCATCACGTGACTGCGTTAGAACAACCGATTCGCCAACATCCGCTTCCTGCATAAAAAGACTTGAAAGTGTGATAATGGAAAACCTCAAACGGAACATAAAAGCTCACCAAATCAAATTTCATCTTTTTATCGGGCCCCTCATCGTTCCGGATAAGAGAATTGTAATTACCATCACCCTCAGCCATGATTATAAAACTACAAAGTTGTGTTGCGTTTGAAATATAGTTTACAATGGTTTATCGAATTAAATTGCCGAAAGATAGTCGTGTTGTGCTGTAACAAAAAAAAAAAAAAACTTACAAATAATGCTTTTTGGATATGATGCAATTTCAATTTGGCACCGCCGACTTGGAATCGTGCAATTACCAAAAGTTAGTCGAAATGGCATTTAAATTGCGCCACCGAATTCGATTTTAACTTTCTATTAATTCTGAAGCACATGCCTCATACCAAACTAATATCCGGCAGCTTCCCCTTAATTAAACGAACACGCCCGCGGGCATGTTACAGTTGCTCAATTGGCCAATAGACAAGGTTTCCCAATTGGTTTCGATTAGGCTGCAAAATTTAACTGTCTTACCCTGTTATGCGCTCACAGACATTTGTAATTATTAAAAGCGAAATATTTTTCGAATTGACTTTGAAAAGTGTTGTACAGTGTCAAAAAAAAAATAAATAAACAAAAAAACGTTTCAGCTACTTTGACTTCATGATATCGATATTGAGTATTTTTGCAAAGTTAAGCTAGATGCGGCTTTTTCTGTGCCTATATAATTAAGTTGGTTGCGCCTTTAAAAAAAAAATTATTTTAGATTAATTTGAAAAGGGTTTTTTTTGTATATATTTTGTATACGAATATGGCCCATTGTATTGTGGGTTATATCAAACAGACCAACAGCTACTTTTGTGATTGATTTCCACATTTTGGGCCGCAATCCAATCAAGTCCCCCCCGCAACGCTCCCAACAGATTCACGTCGTCTTAAACTTCCCTAATTCCGCCATGCAGCGCTTATTTTGCCACTAATGGAATTTTAACACAAATTAGTTGTATTGCTTAAATGCCAGCAAGTAATTTGGTAATGTCACGGCGAAAAGTTGACCTGCGGCATTTGCAAGAAATGGGGATAGAAACTGGAGTTTGGTGTTTGGGTGGTGGTGTTGGGTTGAAGGGATTTTTGGTGCTGAAGTTAAATTCTAGCAGAAGCAGTTGGCAACCGCAAAACCAATTTCGTTTGCCCGAATGCTTTTTCTACCGGAGTCGGAATTCGGAAGCCACTTGCTTGGAGTTGAGAGTATACGGTGCTGCTCGTGCCTGACTGTGTGTGTGTATGTTTGTATGTGTGTGTGCAATTGGCAATTTCTCAGCTGTGTCATCCGGCTTGCCACATGCCACATGCCTGAAGCTCTCGGCCGGCTAAGTGCCTATGACAACGAGCGCTATGCTGCAATTCCAGCCCAGCTGCCACCAAACATAGCTAATAAGGTGGTTTGTGTGTGTGTGTGTGTTTGCACAAAAAGAAAAAACCCCTCACATGCGTCCAAACTGCAATATTGGCATTTAATATTTTTGCTTGACAGAGCGTTGCAATAAAATCAAACTAGAAGTAAAATGTAAAAGATGAATACACAAAAAAGAAAAAAAAAAACGAACGAGTAACGAAAGAACGCGACGAGAAAAAATGACATGCATAGTATTGCTTATTCACTCTATCAAACATACCTTTGAGTGAACAAAAATGCATTCAAACTGTTTTTTGGTTTTTGTTTGTTTGCATTTATTCCACTGCTCAAATTGTATTTTAATTATGTTGCTTGACAAAACAGAAAGAACGAGAAAAAACTGCACCACAAATAGTTTTCAAAAAGAAATAAAATCACAAAAACAAAAATGAACAAGACGACATACTGTCTCACACTGTCTCTTCTGGTATTGGTTTTTGCATGTACATATATATGTATGTACATATAACACAACAACAAAAAATCGAGTTTGAGGTTAAATGAAGACAGAGACAAAAGGAGACGTTCACACACACACACACACACACGACTGAAAAAAACTGCATGATATTTTTTTCTTACTAATAAATCCGCGATCTAATGACAAATTTATCATTGCTTTAAAGTAGACAATCATAGTTTAGTATATTTGCATTTATACCAATTCCAAAAAGGCTGCGCAACGTTGTTCAATATACATTTTGAGTTTTTTTGGGACACTGCTAACATAATAGTTATTGGCAGAACTGCCGCACACTTACACACACACAGACAATGAAATGATTTGGCCGCAGGGCAAAGCAAACAAGAAAAAGGAATTGGAAGACAACGAGGCGAACGGCAAAAATATCATTGAATGTGGTTTGTTTGATTTGGAAAACTAGCGCACAATCGCTCTACTTTCAGCCAAAAGAATAATATTCGGTTAGCACTGTAAAAATATTAGCTATTACTATTACAAGTGCAGTGCTCGCGGCTGCAGGCAACGAGTACCGAATATTGAGTAGCACGCCGGTGCTTCTCGTTGCCATCATTATCGGCGTCAGTTGAAATAAGTAAAGCAGACGGACACAAATGTATATGAATGTAAATCGCAATGTTTTTCTTACCCAAAAAGGAGATACAAATATGTTTGCCGGAGTTCACAAAAGTTTTCACAATGTAAAATTCACTTAGACAAAAAACACTAGAGATTTGAAACGTATGCTTCTAATGACTCGTACGAAATGAAAGACCGAGCTAAGCTTTGTATGTGTATTTGATCACAACTAGAGATGAAAGTTTGATAATTCTATGTTTGATTTGTATGTTACTTTAGGTCAAGCTAGCGTCACAATCTTCTGTTCGTTCATAGGCAACAAACATCATCGATATTTTCTACTATTGTAGCTAACACTTGTGGTTCAAACTGTACATAAACAGTTGTGCTTCATTTATATAAACTACAAACGATAATCAATCCGAGATTATCAAGTATTATTTGCTCTAATCCAACACTAACAGTTTTAAGCTATGACCGTCTTCAAAAAAAAACCCATCGATATGTCGATATGGCAGTGCAAGGAAGAAGGAACGTTATTTTGTTAAGTAACTTCTTTTCACTATTTGCATCGATATATGTATGTGCATTAATTCATAGTTTAACTTTGTTTTTCGATAAAAAGATGAAACGGAAAAGTGTTTCATTCCCATCGTTCGCATATATTTAATGCGATGGGTTCTCTATTTTGAGTAACGAGTTTAAACAAAGTTAAGCCTTTTATCCCCTTATAAATTTCTAACTTTAGCGTTACATAATTTAGACACGATTTAATCTCACTTGAATATGTAAGCTCAGCTTTCCTTACACCTCCTAAAAACCCCATCGATCTGAAACATAAAAACAGCTTGCAACATGTGCTAAAAATAAGCTAACCACCTCTCCACTTAATAACTGGCTAAACTATAATTTAAAGCTTTCTTTAGACCAAAATCTCGGCATCAGGCTTCAGGTATATTTTTTATTCTTCACACCGCTTCCCTCTCGCTCCCTTCATAATTCATTTTGGCCCCATATATTTTGGGATATCTGCGTCTCCTGGCCACTTACGAGTTAGTTGCCTTGTTGCCAGGTTTCTGCCTAATCCGTAACCACCACACTGCCAGCTGCTCTGCACTCTATGCAGGAAGCAGCATAAGCAGCAGCAACAGCAGCAGCAAAGGCAGATGGTAGAAAGAAAAAAATTGATGGCCCCATGCAAGTCGCCACGGCAGCGGCCTGCATTCACAAAAATTATGCAATGCTCCCCAGCTTTAAAGTAGATTACATGGAAAAATTTTGCGCGCCAGCACAAAAGCCCACGACGGGCATTAATCACGGAAGCGACGGCTTTTCGACCAGGTTTTTCATGCCCCCTTTCAACTGGCCAACATCCCGACAATTCTTAGGCCACATTCCTGCCTGTATTGTATTTCTAAATAGTGTCTGCCTCGGAGTGGAATGGGCGGAAGTGGGCCATTGTGCTAATAAATTGCACAACGTGCAGGAATGCAGCCGAAAGCCGAGCACAAAACGAACCCTTTGGGCTTTTTTGCCAGCTGCCAGCTTCTTCTTAGCCGATTTCTTTTTTCCAAGAAATTAACATAATTTTTCAATTCTCTTTCGCTTGCATCTGCATCTATTCGTGTGCAAAATGCTTTCAATAATTGCACTATAGCCATATATTTTTGTATTTGGACGGCAGCGATATCGAATTCGATTCAATAAATCATTGTGAATAATTCCGAAGAGTAAGCCTGAGAATGCAACTGAAAATCTTGTTTTTAACATATAAAAATTAAATAAAAAGCTAGAATATTTAAAATCAAACTACAAATCGATTGATTTCGATTGAATAATAATCGTAAGTTAAATATATCGGTCGAACTTCCATAAAGTGAATTAAATTCAAGGTCAATGCATTCAGTTAAATATTCAGTGTGTTTTAACGAAATTCCTCTATTACAAATTTTGATGGTAGGGAGTAATCTAACAAAGTGAACACATGCAAACAACACACCGTTAGCAACACCGTGTTATCTACGTCAAAGCTCTGCTGGAAATAATATGTGGTTGTTGTACAACAAAATTCTCTGCCTGAAAATGAGTTAGATCATGATACAATTAATATGGTAGTGTCATGCGGGCAAGCCAGTACCAACTGATTTGAACATGTGAGTGCGAGGGAGACAGCCATGAAGCTCTCTTTATTTTACTCTCTTGAGTCTGTTAAAGGGCTGTTTTGCAAGTGCGATAAAGTAAGGTATAGAAAATGTTTTTTTGTATGTATACGGCCGATACATTTCGGTTGCTTTGCTGTGACATTTAAATTAAAACAAATATTCATATTCAAATAAAAAACATTTATTATTATTAATATGAAGTAGTATTTTTAATAGTTTTTTATTTTTAATTATGTTTTGTTTTTGTTTTTGTATTTTTAATTTAGTATTAAGGTTTTTGATACGAAAATGTATTCTTATCTTAAAATAAAATTTTTTACTTCGTTGGGCAATGTAAACACACATGAACAGAAATAACAAACAGAACAAAATTCGTCCGCACGGACGTCTTACCACAACGACAAGCACTTTGCGACTGTCGATTGGTACCAGAAAAAAGAGAGCGTTGCTCGCATGACACTACCATATTAATTGTATCATGAGTTAGATGTTATTGGTGTGGCGGCAGCCAATAGTTGTCGTAAAAGTAGAGATGGGCATAGGCCGTGAAGGGCTCGCGCCGTGCCGTGCCTTTTTAAAACAAATTCCGTGTTGGGCTCCTGACAAAAAATTGCCGTGTTTTACCGTGTCAAAGTCAAGAGGCACGGTATGATTTTCAATTTTCCACGTCTTGCATCATTTTAAATGAAAAAATAACTCGGCTTACCAGTAGTAGTTTTGATAAAATTTTATTTTTATATATATATAGTATATAGTATATTCTTGATCGGCATCAACAGCCGAGTCGGTATGGCCATGTCCGTCAGTCCGTCCGTCTAATAAAATCTTGAATTTGGAAAATGTTAAATTTGTTTTAAAAACCTAATACAAAATAATGAAAATTTTCATCGAAATCGATTGAGAAAAACCGGAGATATCAAAGAATTAAGCTTGGTCAAATATATACACAGGCAATGACTGTACGCGTTTAGTACACGGTTCCGGTTCTCCTTACTTATTACTTACTTACTTGTTGAGATAAGAACATACCAAAATGGAGACAAATGTTAACGTTAAAATTGTATGAAATGAAAATGTTTGAATTCATTAAATAACATTAATTAATTAATAAATAATACTTGAAAATACAACAAAATAATTGGCTAAAATAATAATTTGGATTAAAAGCGCCTGTGTTTGTCCGTGCCGTGCCTCAAAAAGGAGGCCCATGCCCATCTCTACTTAAAAGACGAAGTCTTGCTACTCGTCAGCTAACGAAAATAACACGATGTATGTGCATAAATGTGACTTTTGCTTTGCATTCTCTTTGTTTTTTTTTTTTGAATATAACAAAAAGTATTTGGCCTGAAAATAATGACACATTTGATTGCACTAAATAATTATTAAATATCACTATTTCAAGTACTAGTATTTTTATTGATGTGTTATTACATTATTTTTCAAACCACAAAATAACAATTTTGAGCTTAATTTTGTGTATAAATGAAGTAAGAGCGTTTCGTGTAATATCGTTTGGAATTGACAGTATTTTTGAAATCATATTCAACTTGATCAATACTTATTAAATGAATGATGTTCCACTTAAGTGAAAAAAAAAAATATTACTTATCTGAGGATATTCTATATTAATTAAACACCAATCTTGCAAGCAGAAAGTATGTAAAGATTCATTTAACTAATATAAAGAACAGCATTGAAAAATGGAAAAAGAGATATAAAATGCGCAAAATGAGTCCAAGATTAATTAAATGTGCTGTTTAACTTTGACAGCAATATTTATTTCGCTTCTATTTTTTTGTACAAAGGATATTTCCAGTTCAAAGGATATTTGCCGGCCCCTTTAGTTATTTGTTTTTTTTTTTGTGGTTTTGCTTAACTTTTGAATAAGTTTAAATTTTGCCTGAACATTGAATTGTTCTATAGACGACCGCATAAACATTCGCAATATGGCGACGCGTCTGTCGCATAGCCGCAAACTTCCGTTTAACAAACAAGCAACACACACACACATAGATTCATAGAACCGTTGCGTGTTGTCGCGGTTTTCCTTTTAGTGGTCGTAAACAATTTTTACAGCCCAAACATTTGGCGGCGCTTTTATTATTTGTATATTTATTGTGTTTATATATATTTAAAACAACAAGAGAGAAAAAATCTCCGACAAAAACACTAAAGAACAACAAAATCAAAATGGTGTGCTCCATTTTTAGTTTACATCCTTGCACCATTCCATTTAATTTACTTGTCGACCCTCCTTTTCTACTCGCCACAAGCCGCTTCAAGGCCAGACAAGGCTTGTGGCATGCCATTCATTATATTTGAGCCAGAGTTGCCACAGAATGCGGCATGTTTATGCCTGGCGGCTAGAAAAGTAACTACACTTAACAAAAAACAACAAAAAAAATTGAATATGTCTACCAAAACTTAAATTTATTGTATTCTTGGGAAATCCAATAATGTCTTAAAGAACTTTTCGCTGACTTTTCTTAAACGAATTTTCTTTCTTTGTTGATTTTCAGCATGTATTTTTTTTTTTCAATTTTAATTCCAATTTGTTTTTCTTCAAGTGTTGGACCGCACTCCGTCCTTCTGTGCTTGCATCCGTCCGTCCGTCCGTCCGTTCGTTCAGCAGCCATTGACCATTTGAAGCGGCTGCCACTGACGCTAAGTAGTTGTGGCAAGTATTTGGCCTCAGTTTGCTTCAGTTCTTCAAGTTTGTTTGTTTGTTTGTTGTTGATTTTGTTTGCCTTTTGCTTTGTGTGTGCACTTCGCGTTTTTTATATGTATATATATTTTTTTTTTTTAATTTTATTTTGCACTTCTTTTTTCTAAGCTGAAAATACTTTTACCTTTTGGCCAATTTCCCCCTTAAACCAGCTGTCTAAAGTCAAACGCGTAAATGGCAGTTACAGCTAAAAAAAAAAAAATGTTTTTTTGCTAACTTGGCAAAGTATGCGCTGATTTATGCATTTGGGGCAAAACGGGCGCAGTAATTAAGCTTTAAGTGCACAATTAAATCTGTTCACAATTGGCCCACAAATGGCAACAATATCGATTTATTGGCAAGCTGCCAAATTAATACCTGGTTAACATATAAATTATCCACATAATTGCAATTAAATATCACATTTTGGGTGTCTTCAACTAGTGCCAGACAAATAAATAAGTTAAGGTTATCATTAATGAATATTTTATATTTTAAATCAAGGTTGAACTTAAGCTTAAAGTTATTACAAGTTTTGATAGAAATGCTTTTTCCATATAATATTATTCTAATAACTTTGAAAAATTCTTAAACGCAAACAACTTTTATAGCTCTAACAGCATTTTCGTGCGTTGCGTATACGTGACGATTTAGATCAACATCAGGCTTAAATTAAATTTATAGTGCCCAGCCAGGGTATTAAATCTTCAACCTACACACACAACACACACATAGAAAGCTCGTTGCTGTTTATTTCATGATTGCCATTCCAAATGTCATTAAGCATATTGTGAAGCTGTTTCGAATGGTTTCAGTTACAATTACACCAGCAGCCAGAGCCATCAGGACCCTGTAGCCAGCCAGGACTCTTTTGCCAGCAGTTGTATTTTCATTGTGTCGCACAACATTTGGCAGAAGAATGGCCTGTGCTGCTGGAAATTTAAATGAGCAAAATGAGTTGCAAGCCGAAAGATAAACAAAAATAGAAAATTGTCCAATTGCTGGCGAAATGTCGACAAGCTTGCTAAGATGTTGACGCTACCACATACCCTGTCCCCCACCCAACCCACCCAATTCTCGCTCGCTACACTTTATTTTTGCATTTTTCCATTTCCATTTCCATTACGATTTCGATTTCCATTTCACCCAGCAACTGGTATCACTCCCATTGCCGCTGCCCAAAGTGTTTTTTTTTCCCCAAAAATGTTTCGCCTCTTTTCTTGTGTGTGTGTGTGTGTGTGTTGGTGTTGACAGCGGGCCAATTGCTTAAATAAATAAATAGCAGTAGCAGTAGCAGCAGCAGCAGGAGCAAAGCCTAAGGTTGTTTTTGTTGACATATTCGAACAATTGAGTTTCAAGCTGAAAAATAATGCTGAGAACAACAAGTAAAGGAAGGATCTAGTTGAAATAGCTCGACTAGAAGATACACTGAACCCTTAAATATTATAAGCCTACAGTTCACATAATATGCATGCTCCATTTCACTGGTTGTCTCTATGCAAATCTCTTTTATAATTTCTGAGAACGGATCTTCATTAAATTAAATTATATATATATGTTGATTACGGGGTCGGAGTTGCACATCCAATTGCACAGAACCGTTGTACCCATTTTAACCATTTATAGTGGATTCACGGTATTAAAAGAACGAAAAACAAATGTAAACGACTTATAAATAAATTGCATCCTACAACCAACTGCAACTGTAACTGAATCTTCAATTTCCACACCTTGAAACAATAACAATAATAAACCCAACTGCAACTGTGGATTTTTAGTTAACTGGCTGAAACTGTAAGCGGCTTAAACATTTTATAACCAAAAAATTTCCGGTAACAGTTTTATATTTTTTCCTTGTTTTATTTGTTTGGGTTTGAGCTAGAGATGGCCACGGGACTCAAACCAGAGACCCGGAGTAAAAACATCAGAATATAACATCGCTTGTACTGTCCGATTTGACCACAAATTAAACTTTAAATTTTTTAAATTTTTACTTAAAACATTTTTATAACATGAAATTTGGCGCTGTGACGCTACGGCCGTTGTGGGAAAGTGAGCTCGATTACATACAATGATCGATATAACATCAACTACTGCGTTATGATTTATGCATGTGCGATATTTAATCTATAAGAAATTAAGTGTTGCATAGTGATTTTTGGTTATGATAGGCACAGTGTCTTGTCGGGTCTGCCGGGCTTACCGGGCTTTTGAGCTAAGGCCCGGGCCCGCACGTAAAAAGCCCGGAAAGGATTTTTAGGCCCGGAGCCCGATAAATTTGGCCGAGGCCCACCGGGCCGTGCCCACCTCTAGTTTGAACCTCTTCAGTAAACCACTTTGGTGTGGGAGCCGCGTCAGCGTTGTTTCGTTTTCGTATGTTTTTGTTTAAACAGGACCCAAACAGGACACAAATTTATTGTTATAAATACTTTTTCAGCACTTTTTTTTTTAACGCCAAAGTTGCACAACAAGACAAGTGTATATCGATCTTAAGCGGATCAACTCAATGCTGTAAAATGTTCTCTATCGGCTAGAGATGGCAAAATGTGAGGCCGGAGAGCATTCGATGTTTAAATATGGGTTGAGTACTATCGTTGCTATCGATATAAATGCGATGAATATTTTTTTTATTACTTGTAAATGCAAATTTATTTGTTTAATATAAAACTAAATTCATTTTCTTTTTATCTTGATAATTATATGCTTATCTAATGTCCATCGGTATATACTCATCAAAGCTTATCAAAAATCTATACATGCCTGTTTTATTTTTCGATTGCGAGTTAATCGCTTAATTGACAATATATATCTGCAAAGTCAATTGAAATATGAGTAAATTATTTTGCTATAAAAAAGCAGCTCTGCCATTTGATAGTTATCGAGCATTAATGAGTTATCGTTGCGTTAAATGGTGAGCAACCGAAAAATAATCTCAAGAGTATTTAATGATTCGTTTTGCCGGTTTAACCAACGTTACGTTATTTGTTTTTGGTGGCGACCGTGCAGTGATTGATAATGTGAAGCTTACAACCACTTAGTTGCAAGTACAACATCAACAACTAGCAATATTTGATTTAAGCTGTTTTTTGCCCTCTTTCAGCGTTTCGCTGGAATCGCTTATTGGTCTGGTCGTGCACCTGTTTTCTTTTTTAGGCTGCTTTGGCTTCAATCCTCTGAGCGCCCAGGGGCCCATAACTCTTAGGTGCACAACGAAATGAAATAATGAAAACAATTTCAGTGCGCGTGCATTGAACTGCAATCGAAACAGAAATTCGACACTGGACAAAAGAGCTAAAGCAGATGTGGACAAAAAGTGTAAAACGGAAACGCAAAAAGGCAGCTTCAAACTTCAAAGGCAAATATACCCATTAGTTATGCTACGTAAATTTGATGGGTTTTATAAGGCATTTACACTGGCGTCGAAAGCAACGCCGCCACAAGGCCCTCGGCCATACAAAATGTACATTTGTGCAAGGATCTTCCTTTTTTTGTACCGATATTGTGCGCAAATCACTAATATCGGCAGCCAAAAAATCACTAAATATAAAGTATCTTCTTAATTTATTGCATTGGATCGATTTAATTATATTTGTATATTGTTTACAGAAGCGGTAATCGGATGACCCAACTTTAAATTCTAAACATAAAGTTGTATGCCAAAAACAATAGAGCTACAGTTTGTCTTAAAAGCAAACATAAACAAGGAACAGCTGATTCTAAAGACCTTTTGTCAACGACCTTCACTAAAATGTTTTGTAGCGGCTTCAATGTGAAATGCAGTATTCGGACATTAAACAATAAACGACATAAATATCTTTTATGCGTTCAAGGTAAAATTGATAAAACCAACAAATCCATAGAAAATATAAACATTTATTTAAAACCACATAAATTTATAACTTGACCAAAACAAAGAACGTTAAACATTGATAGAAACAAAATAACACATTAACTATTTTTTTTTTTTAAATTTTTGAATTCCTCGCTAAGTGCGACATCTCCTTACAGTTGTTAACCCCGTTGCCATTGATCCTACACAAAAAGATAATAGTTGATTAGTAATATACTTTTTAAGAAGCATTGTTAACTTACTTGTGTCCAGTAAAAGTAGTATATATAGCAATATCATAGTTAGTTGGTATTAGTGTATAGTAACGATATAGAATGCATATAGTGTTTTGCACCGTTGGATTGTATTGTGTTTGTGTACAAAGCTCCATTGAATATTGTATAAGACTATAAATAAATAGAAATGATTATCAAATTATCACAATACCAAGAAGTGCTAACAACTTACGTAATGTATGAGTATCTTGTATGTTGAATGTGTTTAATGAAATCGTGTAATTGTGCCCACTGAAGCATAGCAAAGAAATGATGGCATTTGTATTGCAGCAAACAAAAGGGATAATGAGCAGGATCTGCGAATAGAATAAGTTGAATCGAATAACAAAACTAATGGTAAAAAGCAAACAGAACTTACGTCAACCACAGCATCGATTCTTGTTTATTTTTAACCATAATACGAGTTGTAAATTTCTATTTCAATCGAAAGAAAACAAACTTGAAAATTTGAATGAAATTTTCAGGATTTTTCATACGCTTTTACATTTTACCAAAATTCCAAAAATAAAATTAAAACAAAAAACAAAAAAAAAAACATGAAATTTTGTTGATGTTCTCCTGAACAAATGGAGAAATATACTGAAACTTTATTTTGTGTGCGCCTTATATAGTATTGAAAGGGCCCTGAAAAATGTCAAAGGCAACTTTGTTTTGGATAAATTTGAAGTTTACTTAATACACAGTGCCAACAATACATTTACAGTATTTGAAATTGCATGGAGTGCAGTTCATTAATTAACAAAACTAAACTAATTACTTAGTTAATAGTGCAGCCAACATTATTTCGGATTCAAGATGTCGCTGGCTCTAGTTGCTAACATTTAAATTGTATGGGATTGTGTGTTGGAGGAGGGAGGTAAGGCAAGGAAGGTAGTAGGTAGATATAACAAAAGGCAACTAAGTAAGTAATATGAACTTAGTAGGCGTGTGAAGTGCACACTTAATGGGCTGTTGCCTGCGGGTGTTGAGCTAAGGTGTTGCATTGGGTTGATAAAGGGGGTTTTGGGCGGATGGTGGTAGGCATATATACATATACATACACACACATACACATATTATTTTTTGTGTTGTATTGCAGCTCGTGTCACTCACACCACTTGAGCGTGTTACCCACTCTCACCATTAGCAACCGAACCGAACCGAACCGACCCTCCATTATCAGCTGCAGTTTGAGTTCCAGTTCCACTCTACGCACACACGCCTAAGTGCGGAAGCATGTTCAAGTGTGTTGAAAATGGAAAGCAATGTGTTACTAGTTCTGCTCTTCATTTTCATCACACTTACTCTGTGAATTTGTTTTCTTTTTTTCTGTTTTTTTGCTTTTCCATTTTTACGCTTTTGTTTTTGATCTCGTCTTTCTTTATTTTTTGGTATACCCTGCAAAAGCTTAGCTATTCACCTTTTTGAAATCGCTTAGCAAGTTTTAACTTAAAAACAGGTTTTGTAGTGGTAGTCCAGGATTTAGTCTAGGTTGATTTTCGTACTAACCAATTTGTAACCAACTGAAAATTTCAAAAACTTATATGATTTCGTACTTTCTTGATGATACATTTTCTTTTGATTAATAAATTTAATTTTTTTTTCTATTTCTTCACTTAGACATACATATTTAATTTATTTTTTTTTGTCGCTCGTTGCATTCTCGCTGCTGCGATGACGTCACGCCCTTGCGGCCCAGTTCAGACATTTGACGACACAAAGCGGCAGACAAAGTTGCCCCCGAATAGTGGATGGCAAAGAAGCGCGAAAAGCAAAGCATCCCCTGACGTTGACATTAGCTGCAATGGCATGGAGAGCTGGGTGACGGGGCGGGAGGAGTGTCAGTTCAGGTGGAGTTTGGGTTTCTATTTCTTGTATATGTCAGTACTTCCGGCGCTGTGGATAACCTGCTGCTCTTGCGTGTTGTCCTGGGCACAGGATGTCAGGACGCAGGACGTTAGGACGTTAGCACATCGGAGACTTGGCTGTACGAGCGACGAGGGGATGCTAAGGGTGATGTTGACTTTAAAACGCAACATTTATGTAGTTTGTTGCATGCTTGGACATGTACGTGACATTTTGTCAGTCGCACAGGATATGCCCAGGCATTAACCCCTTTCAACGCTCTTTGGCTCTTTGTCTTTTTGCAAAATCATTTTTAAGATGATGAAACTTTGATGCCATTCCCAGCAAACGCAAACATTGCCAAGTCAGTTTCCCCAAAGTGATCTTATTCAAAGAGCCGAACGAAAGGCGAAAATAACTTAAACTTTCTGAATTTATAGAAAACATATATTCTCAGGAATTGCAGCACAATATTTGTTTCCTTTTTGCCCTTACCCTTACCCTCTCACACCCTAAACACCCTGTGACAGGACGAATAAAAGACATGGACACATTTTAAGGAAAGTTTCCTGTTCTCGTTGTCTTTTCAAGTTGCGTGCTAAAAAATTTACATCGCACCATAATCGATTTAGTTTTTTTTTTTTTGTTTTTTAGCGTCCGGGTCGGAACATACGCATCCCAGTGACATCGCCCATTTGCCACCCCTCGGCAAAGACGCTGGCAAAAACTCAGTTCTGCAAATTTAATTACGTCACAACGGACAAGGAACAAGGAACAAGAATAACACAAACACACGCTCATACATAAACTAGAAGCACAATCACAGACAAAAGAAGAAGGACAATGACGAGGACGAGAACGAGAAGGAGGAACTGGAATAGGCGGACAGCAGGTGGTGGTTGGTTTGGTGCGTTTCTTGACTCGAAGGAAGGGCAAAGAAAGCGGCACATTTTCAAACATTAACGAAATGCTTTTAATTGTGCACTTAACGCTCGTAAAATGTGATTTAATAGTTGTTGTTGTTGTTGTTGTTGCTTCGATAGATGGGAAGAGGTTGTTGGGCATAGAGGAGGTCTGCTTTGCTGGCCTAGTTGCTTGGCATACAGCGAGACGGAGACCTAGAGAGCAAAAGAGCAAGAGAGTTGGAGTAACGTTAAGAGTAGCGGGTTGTAAGCTTCCTATTTAAACGTGAGCAAAAGCAACAACACTCTGACAGAACAATTTGCAATGCGATACCTCCAAAAGACACACACACTGAAAGAAATCAGCGAGCATTTAGCATGGTCTTGCTTCATATATGAACAATCTTTTTTAGCAATGTATAAGTATAAGTATAAGTATTATGTACAATGTATAAGTATAAGTATAAGTATATACTTTATTTTATATTGAAATTTTCAAGTTGTTACAACTCAAGGTTTTTTTTTCCTTTAGTTTCATTCTAAATGGAATTTAATTAATGTGCAACACTTTTTGTTCTGTGTACTTGCAGTGCTTAGGTTTTGGACAGATGGCGTGCAGAGCATTGTCGTCATTGACTTTGGGGAATTTGCAGCAATTGTGCCAAAGAGCGAACAACATAAGCAAGTTAGATAGTAAATGGAAAATACAAATAAAACGCGATGCTCAAACTACGATTTTCGGAGTCCCAAAACAATTTACTTTCCACAAAAATAAATGTGTGTGTGATGTCGAGGCCGTCTCTGAACTAAAATGCATTCTTGTTTTAAAGCTGTTTCGAAAAAAAAGTAACTCAAACTATGATTATTGACTACCAACCCGATAATCGCCCACAGCCTGAGATATCTTTGATCCAAAATAATGTTGGCTGCACTATTAACTAAGTAATTAGTTTAGTTTGGTTAATTGATGAACTGCACTCCATGCAATTTCAAATACTGTAAATGTATTGTTGGCACTGTGTATCAAGTAGACTTCAAATTTATCCAAAACAAAGTTGCCTTTGACATTTTTCAGGGCCCTTTCAATACTATATAAGGCGCACACAAAATAAATGTTCAGTATATTTCTCCATTAGTTCAGGAGAACATCAACAAAATTTCATGTTTTTTGTTTTGTTTTTTGTTTTAATTTTATTTTTGAAACTTTGGTAAAATGTAAAAGCGTATGAAAAATCCTGAAAATTTCATTAAAATTTTCAAGTTTGTTTTCTTTCGATTGAAATAGAAATTTACAACTCGTATTATGGTTAAAAATAAACAAGAATCGATGTCGTGGTTGAACGTAAGTAACCAGCTCTGTTTACCATTATTTTTGTAATTCGATTCACCTTATTCTATTCGCAGATCCTGCTCATTATCCCTTTTGTTTGCTGCAATACAAATGCCATAATTTCTTTGCTATGCTTCAGTGGGCACAATTACACGATTTCATTAAACACATTCAACATACAAGATACTCATACATTACGTAAGTTGTTAGCACTTCTTGGTATTGTGATAATTTGATAATCATTTCTATTTATTTATAGTCTTATACAATATTCAATGGAGCTTTGTACACAAACACAATACAATCCAACGGTGCTAAACACTATGCATTCTAAATCGTTACTATACACTAATACCAACTAACTATGATATTGCTATATATACTGCTTTTACTGGACACAAGTAAGTTAACAACGCTACTTAAAAAGTATCTTAATAACTAACTTATCTTTTTGTATAGAATCAATCTCAATGGGGTTAACAACTGTTTGTAAGGAGATGTCGCACTTAGCGAGGAATTCAAAAATTCAACAAAAAAAAATTAAGATACTTAATGTGTTCTTTTGTTTCTATCAATGTTTAACGTTCTTTGTTTTGGTCAAGTTATAAATTTATGTTGTGATTTTAATAAATGTTTATATTTTCTATGAATTTGTTGGTTTTATCAATGTTACCTTGAACGCATAGTACAATTATATTAAAAGCAACAATTTTGAAATTGTATAGATTTTATTGTCCCGCTTATTGGAAGTGGCTCATAGTCCAAAAGGCTTAAAGAGAAAAGAGCTTAGCTTAAATATTTGAATATTAATTTTTATTTATGGATTTCGGGACGGCGTGTCGGAACCACTTGAATGGCGTTTATCAATTTGAACCAGAGAATATAGATCGTCGTCCAGCTCGACAAAGCCATGCAACCAGGCAGCTGTAAGGGTATTGTCCACCTTTAAACGCACCTCGGATAACGGTTCGTCGGCCATCTCGGCCACATAATCAACGACTTCGTCCAAGGTCATTGGCCGTCCGAACTCTAAGAGGGCCTCTAGTACAAGATCTTTATAGAAATATTTTGCCATTGTCCGATTTAAGAATTTTGGGGTTAATTTTGTTGATTATTTTTTTTTTTTGTTAAGAAACTTGAGCTTCAATTCATAGCATGCCTTAATTTAGTATCAAGTCAGTTTTTTTGTCAAAGATATCAACTTAATAATAATAAAAATCCTTGCAGTAAAAAGTAAAAAGCATGGAAATAAAATCAACGCTTTAATTAAACTCAAGTCGGTTTGTGCTGAAAATTGGATTTTCTTTAAGATTCTTAACAGTTTTCCGTTTTGTTAGCCAAAATGCTTGCTACCTGTGCTAGTTTCCTGTTTCTTAGCCAACATCCACGCTTTCCCCACCCCAGCTCTTCGCACATTTTTAACAGCCCTACCCCCCTGACATTCTTGGCAGAGGCATAAAAGCACTTGTGCTTTCTCCTGCTTCCTGTTTTGTTTGTTGGGTATTCCTGTGGAAACTCTAATGTTTATGCTCATGATTATTTGTTGTTGCCAGTGTGTATGTATGTACTTGCTTTCTTCGCCCTCGTCCGCTAGATGGCGCTTGGCGATTATTTCCTTAACATTTACACCGACTGCAGCTTAAATTGGCGCTTTACACCGTTTCTTGCCATTTTCTGTTAGCCATTGCCATTGGCCTATTTAATCTCGTCTTCTGTTCTGTTCTGTTCTTCTTATTATATTTATTTTGTTGCTGTTGTTGTTGTTGTTGTTAGCCATTTGGGGCTGTGATTGCTGTTTGCTTTTAGCAGACTATAAGATTTGTCATTTGCGATATGCCGCACCAAAAATACATTTAAAGTTTTTAGCTTAAAGTTTCAGTTCCTTTGGCCTTTTTGGCTTTCATGTAATTGAAAATTGAATATTTTTCACAAGAAATTATGTATATATTAATTGCTTCTATTTTTTTTTTTAAATTAGTTACACATATTTTTTTAATATTGTTTAAGAAATATACTTTTTTTAGCAAATGGCACATTTTGCCCAGTGTAACCGATACAAGCAGCTATCTTTGTTTATTAATAAAGGTGTTTAATTCGATGTTGTTGCTGCCTCAGATTATTTATAATTAATATTGACTAAGAAGCAAGTGTCGAATTTAAGTTGCATGCATGAATTTAAGTTGCATTTTGTTGCCTTCAACTGGATCCAACTGCATCTAGATAAATACATTTATAGTACGTATGTATTTGTGAGTTTGCGAGGGCAGCTTGTTAAGTAGTTGACTCAATGACAAGTCTGAAACTAAGAGAGTACAACAAAAGTAACTAATTGATGTTTGAGTTGTGCGAGGTTTGGCTAAAAATAATATTATAAATATAATAAGTTTTCATTCATTGAACTGAAATTTGTGGCTCTCTTGCCCAGTTTTACTCCAAAGTCTCGAGAAACTTAACAAAAAGCCGAGCAAAATAATTTAAAAATCGTAGGAAAAACATTTAGATTTTTCGATTTCGTTTATCGCAATTTTTACATTGTTTATAGACAAAAAACAGTAAAGAAATTTGTGCATACAACGCAATAATTTTGCTATAATATTTTATTGATTTTTGTAGCTTTACTGTGATCAAAAAAATATATACATATATGTATTTAATTAAGTGAGTGTTCAAACATTAAGTCTTTATATCGTTAATATTTTAAATCGAAGTTAAGAACTTGGAAAACATTTTTTGGAGCGGCCCTCGCTTAGCGATGCTGCTGGCAAACGCATCGAATGTGTCAAATTGCTCAACAATTTGCGTCTCTCTAATGAATTTGAGCCAAAAATCGATTGCTCGCCTCGACGACCTTAGCCAAAATTTCGGGTTGCCCGATAAATGGGTCTCGGCTTTTGGGCCCTGGGCTTTGACTTTGACTAATGGAATTCCGTTCTATGCTTACACACACACACACACACACACACACACACACACACAAGTCGATTGGATGTGCAATAAAATAATTGCATGCCATGCACTAATTTGAAGTGTCTTCAACACGCCGCCTTGCCACCCCTCAATCCCATCAACAAAAACCTCCCCCACAAAGTCTTTTGTCAATTAATACCGTTGCATTCGAAATGCATTTGAATTATTTTAATACGATTTGATTGAAAGCGATGTAGTTTGCATGATTTGCTTGCTTTCTTCAGTATATTCAGTAGATTTACATATATTCAAGTCTAAAAACTAATTAAGACATGAGTATAATCCTCAACCAAATGTGGACAAATGTGTCGAATGTTTATTGTATTTGTGGCTGCCGCAAAATCGAATTTGATTGCCAATTAATTTGGTTTTGTTTGCTTCGATTCGTTGATTTGATTGCTTATTTAATTAAATTGTTATTTTAAAAGCTTAAAGATTCAAAAAATAAATAAATAAAACTTATCACATTTTAAACAAAGGTGAAACAGCTAGAAATTTATTACAGAATCACAAATATTAAATAAAAAAGTATAAGAAAATAAAGGCATTAAAAAACTAATAATGAACTAAAAAATAAAAAAATTGAATAGTCTTTAAACAAAAGCAAATTGGCTAAATATTTTTTTAAAAACATTTTTTTAATGTGTTAAGTATTTCTGGCATTTTTATAAATAATAAATAATTATAAAAAATTTTGTAATGAAATTCAAGAGTGTATTAAAGTTATTTGTTATTATATCATTAAATAATTGCTTTTTTTTAAATTTTGTAAAAGTTAAAGGCAAAGTTTATTTCTTTTATTTTTTTCAAATAAAAATTTATTAATTTTTTTTAATTTTAAATTGTTAAAAAAAAATTCGCAAGTTGAAATTTTCAATAAACTTTAACTTTTTGCTTCCTTAACATTTGCAACAGTCTCTGATATAAAACCAGTTTGATCAGAGAGTACAGCACTAAATAGAGTGAGAGAAAGAGAGAGAGAGAGACGCCAAAAATCAAATACGCATTCGGTGCTCAAAGGATTGCAACAAAATGCAACAAAATCAGAAGACCTCATTCGAAAATTGTGTATTTGCCCTGAGGGAGCCTAAACAACTAGAAACGTTGCAGTCGACCGCACCCGACTGCGGTATACTCGATACCAGTAAAAAAAACCAATAAAAAGAGACCAGATTGCAATGGGGTGCGGATACGGCAAGGGTGTACGCAGCCATAAAGATTGTCTGATGCAGATGGGGATGCCAAAAAGCTATCTTCCTTCCAAATTTGGTAACTTTAGCTCAAAGTTAGTAAAATATGGTGGAAAGAGGACTGGGGGCGGTATGGGGGGGCGTGGCATCCAAATTTTTCGGGTTTCTTCACCACCAATCTTGGCACCAAATTTTATGAATTTGGTTGGGGGTCGTCAACATCTATCTTGGCACCAAATTTGGTGGCTCTAGCTCAAAAACTGAAGACGATATGGGCATTTTTGGTTTTACACCGTGGGGGCGGAATGAGTAGGCGTGGCTTCAAACTTTTTATCTAGTTCTTTGGGGGTTGTAAGTAGCTATCTTTTCCCCAAATTTGGTAGTTCTAGCTGTAAGGGCGTGCGAAATAGCTGGGCTTATTGATTTTGAGCTATCGAATTTATCGATTTTCCAACCCCCTAGTTATCGTAGAACTCCAATCTTGACACTTTAATTTACTATGCAATAGATAAAAACTTTTGCAAAGTTTCAAGTCTCTAGCTTGACAGGTGTGGAAAAAAGTTGCGAAAATACGGACGGACAGACGGACAGACACCATAACGGACATTGCACAAACCCAATATACTCTTTACCTTTGGTATTGAGTATAAAAAGCATGCCAAAGGGAAGTTACAAACTCTCGCTCTCTCTCTTGTTTTCTCTTTTGTTCTCTCTCTCTCCCTCTTTTGCTCCTAATTGACGTTTGTTGTGGCCGAAGCGGCCAAGCGCCGAAATGAAGCGCATTGTGCCCGGCGGCAAATGCTTACCAATTGCCATCCAAACAAAAGGACCCACTGGCTAACCAAGTTGCATGCGAACAAAGGGGGGGGAGGCGGTTTCGTTCCGAACTGAACTGAAACCAAAATCAGATACGGGACATCAGCATCCACATCCATATCCGCATCCGAATCCGTACCAGCTGCACCACATCCCAAATGCATCCAAGCCAAGAAAATCAGTACGCAAAACGTTCGCATTGAAATGTTGTTTCAATTGCAACTCATTTCAGGGCCAGTTGGTTTGTTTCAACCATTTCACTGTGACTATGGGCTCGGAATATGCCTGGAGTACACAGAGAATTATTTGGTACTTGACACTCTGAATTTGAATTTCAAAAATGAATAGTAAAAAATACATTAACTTTCTTTTATGGTAAATTTTTTTTTGTGTTTATGTTGAAAGATTTTATTTTGTTTATTATTTTTATTTAATCTTATGCTTAAATATGTTATCGAGGTTTTTTAAAGATTGTTTCTTTTTTCAATACTTTTCTTAAGTGACTTTATTTTTGTATTTTTTTTTTCACTTATTATTTTTATTAATTTATTGAATTCTTTTTTTCACAATTGGCTTTGCGTCTTTGAATTCAATACATTTTGCATCAAAGTTGTATTAAAGCTTAATTTAATTTTAAATATAATTTCATTAAGACACCTTTTTTAGCTGCGTTGTAGTATTTGTTTCAGTGTCTTTTTGCCCGGTGGGCATCAAAGCGCAGCCAATTGGCAAAAATGCTTTGACATTCGGCCTACGGCTACAAATCCATTGGCATCCGTCAACAACAACAACAACAAACAACCACTCTTTAGGCTCAAAAGTGAAAAAGCCACAGCAAACACAAGCTACACTGCAATTAAGTCATCAATGAGTCAGGTAAAGTTGGGACGATAAATTAAACCATTTGCGGAAATACGCTGCAAAATGCAATCTTTAAAAGCTTTGGTTAGTTTTTCTATAACCAAAAATTAATGCTTATTAAGTAAGACTAATTCGATTGGTATTTAAATTTAAACTAACGATTTACTTCTGTTTATATAAATTCATTCATTAGTTTGAAGCGAAAGCGCTTAACTAAAAATACTTAAAAAATAACTTATCTTAAAAGTAGCTCAAGAGACAAAGATTGTGAAATATGCTTTTGTGCTAAAGGGAATTATTTTTGTGTATTAACATTCGGCAATTCTAGATAAGTAGTAGAATGAACTTCAAGTTGCAATAAATATTAAAAAAAAAAAAATGATTAACTATACAATTTGATTTCAAAATATATGTATCCACTGTTCATTATTTGTAGATGCTTTGAACATAATATATAAAAACAAAACTTAACATATCACAACACAAAATTAATATGTAATATCCTCGATACATGATTATGAATATGAAAAATGCTCCTGCGAAATACTTGTATATATGTATATATTTATAATAACTGCTGCTTGATGAACAGCCTCCACTCAAAACGAATCAATTGGGGGCAGAAGCAAAAGCTGTTTTGGGGCTTGCCGCCTGCACCGAACGTTATTAAATATGTATTCGAATTGATTTTACTGCTGTCGTTGCCCAAACTTCAGTGCGTCTGCAATGTGCACTGCCATTGGTCAATTTGGGGCGCTCCTGCAGCTGCTCCTGCTCCTTTGTGCATTGGCCAGACAACAACTTTACCTTACCCCGTGTTTTTCGCTATTGTTTGCTGTCATCAAAGTTAATTGAAACGTTAAATGTTGTTTTTTTTTTATAATTCGTATACCCTTGCAGAATGAGGGCATAAACATATTGAGAAGACATTTGTGCTGTCATAAATTTTATATAGATACTCAATATAAATATGGTTTATCTGCAAGGGTATTCAATTGTTGGTACAAACCAATAATTATTCATTTACCTTGCTCCATTCCATTGCAATTAAATTCAACGTCGGCCGCGTCTGGCTTCACCGGCGGCTTTGCGAAAACGATTGTGTGCACCGCTGCCAAATTGTTTACTGGCCGCCAGTAGAGCCGTGGAACCAGCCACCTCATCCTTTTCGGGCAGATGCGCCACATGCAGTATGTCCCAGAGCAGTTTACCGCTCTCCTGTGACTGCAGCAACTCGGATAGCTCCGATTGTGTACGCTGCAGCAACTGACGCAGGCTGCCACCCTTGCGGAGCAGGCCATGCACATTGCGGGTATGGACGCCGGGGAGACGTAAAAGAAAATCGTATATGGCATTGTTATACTGCAACTGTTCGCCGGCAGCACCAGCTGACTCTTCGCTGCCCAAGGCAGCGGCCGCCTGGGCATCGGGTTCGGCTTTGCCCAATTTAAGTTCCTCGAAGAGCTGTGCGGTGGCATACGGACTGGGTGACCAGATCAGACGCAACTTGGGAAAGTGTAGCGTTAGCAATTGTAGTTTCTGCACAATGTCCGCATTCGTCGCTGTCGTCTGCTGTGAGAGCATAAATTTGCCCTGCAAATGAAACGGTCGATTCTGATCGAATTCGATCAATAGAATCGGCTTGGCATAGTAGCGTTGCATTTGGATGCACTGATTGTACAGGCGACCCGAGTTGAGTGATCCAATAAGATCCGATATTGATTTACGCTCAACACATACATCGGGCGTTAGTATATAATCGCCAATGGTTATGGTAACCGGCAGCACTTCCAAGCCGCGACGATGTATGAGACAGGGTAAATCTGAACGAAATTCACGCATATCGACAATCACTTTGGGTGTGACACGTGCCACATTTAATGCTGCGCCCATTGCAGCACCCTGACGTGTTTTGGCATTCGCTTTTGCGGCATCTGCATCCGTGTCCTCATCCTCATAGTTTTTGTAGAGCACAAAAGCTTCGTCGGTTTTGCCATCCTGATACTCGGGTATAACCATTTTCTGTTAAATGCAATTAAGGGGTTAACTATATATGATATATATATATGTATATATGTATAGAGATTAGGATGACTTGCGCTCTTTGTGTCGATGATAAGTTCAAAGGCTGATTTCTCGCGTTGCAAACTGGTTAAATACGATTGCTCCTCGACGGTGCGTACATGGATCAGAAAATAGATACGCATCCGCTCGGCAATTGGCAGACGGCGTCGTGCCTCAAAGATCTCCAGCTGTCGTATGGCTGTCACATTTGTATTATACATGACCACATAGTGGGGCTGGAGCTGGTCGAGCATATGCTCCAATGCCATGGCACCCTCACGCTCCGTTTTGAATGTTTGCAAACAAATGCAGGGCTGGCGATGCGCAGCCAATGCAGCTGATACATCGAATTGCTCCAATTCAGGTATCACTTCAAAGATAGAGGCATTCGGATCATTGGCTTCATTGAGCGTGAATGTGGGTGACTGTGTCATGGTCAGCATATAGCTTTCCTCGAAAAGATTAAGCTGCTGCTGTGCCTCTGCATCCGTTTCGCTTAGCAGCTGCGATAGCTCATCCATAGAATTATTTTGTTGCTTCTCTTGTTGTTTGGGCTCTTCTGGTTTTATTATTGTCTTTACTTCGGATTTTTTCTTTGTTGCAATTGCTTCTGGTTTGTCAGTAGTTTGTGCCATTGCCGTTGCCTGACTATCCTTGGACAACTTCTCGCTCAGCTTGCCCACAACCACCTCGTGTCGCATGGCCTGCTGTAACAAAAAGCGTGCACTGCCCTGCGTCAGATACTGTTTCAACTGATAGCAGGTGCGTGCATCCTGACAGAGTATTAACACCTTTGGTGACTCCAGATGATCAGCGCCACAACGACGTCGCATATCGGCAGGTATATCTTGTGTTAGTAGTTCGCTAAGTGGTTGCCATTTGGGACACGGCTCCGGTTCGAATTCTGTTCGAAAAGCAGAGAAATTCGAACAAATAAATTAAACATGAAAGTAACAATTAGGTACAAATTCTCACCATTTTGACCATTGTAGACACGTTGCTTCGATAGCTTAAAGATTTGCTCGGCAGCATCGAGCAAAGTCCAGCCGGAGTTGCTTATGGCGTACTCTGTGCTGCGATAGCGTTTGATCAAAGCATATGAGCTGACTGCATCATGATACATTGTGGAGCTATAAAACAAACATTGCGAATATTAAGTATAATTATTATTATGATATATGTACATAAATAAATTTCTACTCAACGGACAGCATTAGGCTGCGAAGAATCTTCAAATCGGCAACAATGAGCTTTGTTTGTGAGTTGAGCTGATGCCAAATGCAATCCAATTGCGCCTGCAGAATCTTATGGAACTTCTTTGTGACACAATTCTCAACTGTGACGGCCTCCATGTCTACAGTGCGATTGATACGCTTGATTTCGCGCACCAGAAAATTCATAATGTCCAGTATATGGGTTTGAATTGAATTCATGCGAGTTGTGAGCGGCACATGGAGTTCAATTGTTTGCGACTGCCACGGATGCAGTGCAGCACGCACTGTGGCATGAAAACGTGGCCAAATATACAAATGTCGCACAAATAGATTGCGCATGGTGCGCTCGATATGCGCATAGCCAATGGTAAAAGCTTCCGGACTGCTCGAGAATGCCTTTATAAAGCCTGTTTTATTGCGTTGACGAAACAAACGCAATGCGAACGCCTCCTGGCAGCTTTCAATGATGTTGTGTGCTCGCAGCACAATAATTCCAGTTATTAGCTCGATTGGTATTCGCTGCTTCAACAGATCGACAACCAGAATTCGTGTGCTTATAAACTGTAGTCCACCTTCCAGATAAACGCGCTCACTATATAAAATATTTGGGAAGCTTCATAACTGTCTGTTTTTTTTTTTTTGTTTCTAACGCCTTACCGCTCAGTTGCCGTATTGGCCACCTCGTGCAAATATTTGGCATCCAGCTTGGACTTGTAGTACTGCTCCTCGCAATCGGAACTGTTGATTACCAGTAACAGATTTCCAGCATCGCTAAACACTTTTAAAATGTGCAACAAAACGCGCTCGTAGCCTAAGCCTCTAAAAGAAAGATTGAGATGATAGATTAATATTACATTAAGATCTTTCTGTGCGACTCATGTACTTACTTGGCGGAAACGAGCAGTCCGTCAGTGTGCACAAGATCGAGAAACATTTGCTTTTCATATTCCAGCAGTTGGACATCTTTGCGCATTAAATATTCCTCGGCAGTCACCAAATTAGCCAAATCCTCGTCCTCTAGTTGATTACTGGACTCGGGCAGTTGGTGGGATTCTGTGTCTGTGTCAATTTCTGGAGCTGGTTCCTCCTCAACCACCATCGCATTTTCGTTATCCGGCTTTTCAGCCGACATGGCGCAACAGTTTCACAAGTAAACAACACAAAACAATATAAGCCAAATCACGTAGCGGTATCGATTCTTTTCGTAAGCAGCTTCACATGTTTTGGTGTTCATCATGCGAGCATATATGTCAGTTATACATATGTGTGTTTCAAAACATAGCTAAGCAAAGTTTTAACAATTTATATGTGCATGAAATAATAAGAAATATTCTTAGCATAACAGCATTATTTTACCATGATTTTGCAAGCTGTTGTATTGTGTAGATAAGAAAAAATAAATAATTATATATTGTGACACATAATTGTTACCGATTTGGAAATGTCGTGCGATTTCATTTTGAGTTATCGATAATGAATAATTTATCATAGCAAGTAGAAAGGCAGCCCGGTTGAACAAAAGCGTGTGACCTTCAAACAGGAAAGACTGAAAATAAATAATTTAAAATATTGAATTGCAAATAAAATAAATTTAAAGAAATAATGGACCATGTATCAGCGTATGCCGCTTATGGCATAGCCAAAAAGGCAAACAAAAAAGTGAAAAAGAAGAATGGAGGAAAGCGTCGGGGCATTAATAAACCGTACGGGGCCATATTCCATCATAAGAATATCCAGCTGATAAATGCCGGTGCCAAAATCATTGGCTCTGATAATTTCAAAATCATTCGAAAAGTAATGAACGGTGCCGCCGCCACAAAAAAACCAAAAGGAAAGAACCGCAAAGAATTGGTAAAAAAGAATATGGCAAATGTTAGTAACGACAGTGACAATATTAACAGCAGTGATGAAGAGATTGATGAATACACCCTTAATACGGATTCAGAATTTACTTCCTGCAGCAACTCGGAAAGTTCGCCAGTTGCTGTCGCTACCGCCGCCGCCGTTTTACCGGCTTCACGTCCCGGCAAGGCAACAAACGTCAAACGCAGCAATGGCGACCTGAACAACAACAGCAACGCAAAGTCGCCGGCTGTCAAACAGCAAAATGAAAAGGTGGGAGCTCCACCAAAAAAGACCCAGAGCAAGTCAACAGCAGCTCCATCATGTCCATTGCCGCGTCAACCAGGAGGGGCTATTGCCAAAAAGTCTGGTTTTTTAACCAGCAAAACTTCAGGTGAGAAGCGCAAATCTTTGCCGTTGCCAGACAAAATGGCTGATAGTGTCAAGGCAATGACATTTGGCAAACCAGAGCTACAGACCGGATCAGTGGCTCAATGTGACACAGTAATTGACAGTGTTGAACTGGGCAAAGCTAGTTTCACCTGGCTAATCAGTCCATTGATTTCCGATCATTTCTTTAACAATTACTGGGAGGAAAAAGCTTGTCATGTAAGTGAAGGATTTATATGACAATAATAGTTTAATGAAAATTATATCTTGTCTGTATGTAGTTGAAGGGCAAGCGAGCTAATAATTATGGCGATCTGGTGTCATTCAAGATGATTGATGAAATCCTTATTGAGAATCACTTGGAGTTCAACACCAACATTGATGTGACCATCTATAAGAACGGTAATCGTGAAACTCTGAGCACGAGCGGACGTGCCATGCCGCCCAACGTGTGGGGCCATTATGGCGAAGGATACAGCATTCGCATTCTGAATCCAAGCACATATTTACCGGAATTGCGGAAATTATGCACAGCGCTGCAGGAGTATTTTCATTGCTTGGTCGGTGCCAATATTTATTTGACACCACCAAATAGTCAAGGTTTCGCACCACACTATGATGACATCGAGGCATTTGTGCTACAAGTTGAAGGTCGCAAGCGTTGGCTGCTATATGAAACCAGCCCAAATGATTTGCTTCCACGTACCTCATCGGGCAACTTGAAGCAGGAGCAGCTTTCGAAGCTCATTTTCGATGAGGTCCTGGAGCCGGGTGATCTACTATATTTCCCTCGCGGCACTGTGCATCAGGCTGTGACGGAGAAGAATCAGCATTCGCTGCACATTACATTGAGCGTTTATCAACAGCAAGCATATGCTAATCTCATGGAGCATCTTATGCCAATTGTGGTACAAAATGCCATCAAGAACAACGTGAATTTGCGTCGCGGCTTGCCGCCAAGCATCTGGAATCATATGGGATTTGTTAACAGCGACAAGAAGACGCCGGAACGCGACGGAATGATAAGGGCCGCCAAGCAGGTTTTCACTGAGTTGGTGCCGACAGTGTCACAAATCGATAATGCTTTCGATCTGCTGGCTACACGTTACCAGCATGAGGCACTGCCTCCTATTATAACACCCTCCGAAAAGAAGCGCACTGTATTCGGGTCACGTAGCAAGGTGGATAAGCAAGGCAACTGCCTTTGCGACTACGAAATGACCGGAAAGACAAAGATTCGTCTATTACGCAAAAATGTCGTACGTCTGGTGAATGAAGAGTCGGGCTTGCGCCTCTACTATAACGTCGAAAACGGTCTCGAGTACTGCAAATATGAGGCAAACTTCTTAGGAATCGAACAAGGCGAGGCCAATGCCATCAAGATGCTCATCAACAGCTATCCAAAGTTTATTAAAATCAATAAACTGCCATTGCCGAATGAGGATCAGTGCATTGATACCGTCGTGGGATTGTGGGAGCGTGGCCTGCTAATGACCAAAGTGCCATTTGATGAAAATTAAATCGCATCAACAATTTATACAATAATCACCCACCCACCTCTGCATCTATGTATTAGTATAATAATCATTTGTAAAAACTATTCCATCCATTCTTAGCTAAGACCTTTTTGACATAAATTTGTGCTTCCAAAGCAGGATTTTGCGAATTGTAATGCGCACAATATTAAACTGTATGCTTTCAAAGCTAAAGACTAAAGAAAGTAAAAAATGATGAAGGATGAAACAAAATTGTTTTCGTGTATGTATTTTTAAAGCAGTTTTTTTTACCATAAAATAAACGGGCATAATGACCTAAACATATTTTACACTTTTGTGAGTTTTTGTTAGTCGGTCAACAATGTGCGTGGTTCAAATCCAGAAGTTTTGATATAACAAATCTCAAGAAGAAAAAGAAATAAATATGTGTATATTCCACTGTAGCCTACATTTTTCATTCTCGAATCAAAACATTTTTCATTATTAACGATTCATTCAGCTTATAAAACAACAAACACTGTGTATGTATTTGAGTTAAATACACATTTATGTACTTCATTTCTACGTACAGATACCATTAAAAAAACAAAACCAAAGTAAATAAATGTTGATTTTTTCACGTTTCTCATTAGGCGCTGCGAATTTTCTTGCGTTCGCGATACAAGCTCTCCTGTTGTACTGCAATATAAATATTATTTAACATGTGAAAATAAGGAGTGCTTAGGGTAGCAACTCACTATATGGATCGAAGCGATTTATTTCCAGTTTTTCCGCCAGTCGCTCCCGAAATGCATTAAATTGATGGCCGCTGACTACGCTTTCCAGCACAACCATGATGCGTCTGCAAACCAATATGATTGTTATTGTTTATGCACAGCTTGTTTTAGCATAGCCAATGGTAAAAGCTTCCGGACTGCTCGAGAATGCCTTTATAAAGCCTGTTTTATTGCATTGACGAAACAAACGCAATGCGAACGCCTCCTGGCAGCTTTCAATGATGTTGTGTGCTCGCAGCACAATAATTACAGTTATTAGCTCCATTGATATTCGCTGCTTCAACAGTTCGATAACCAGAATTCGCGTGCTTATAAACTGTAGTCCACCAAACGCGTTAACTATGTATATAAAATATTTGAGAAGCTTCATAATTGTTTGTTTTTTTTTTTTTTGATAGTTTCTAGGCCCTTACCGCTCTGTTGCCGTATTGGCCACCTTGTGCAAATATTTGGCATCCAGCTTGGACTTGTAGTACTGCTCCTCGCAATCGGATCTGTTGATTACCAGTAACAGATTTCCAGAATCGCTAAACACTTTTAAAATGTGCAACAAAACGCGCTCGTAGCCTAAGCCTCTAAAAGAAAGATTGAGATGATAGATTAATATTACATTAAGATCTTTCTGTGCGACTCATGTACTTACTTGGCGGAAACGAGCAGTCCGTCAGTGTGCGCAAGATCGAGTAACACTTGCTTTTCATATTCCAGCAGTTGGACATCTTTGCGCATTAAATATTCCTCGGCAGCCACCAAATTAGCCAAATCCTCGTCCTCTAGTTGATTACTGGACTCGGGCAGTTGGTGGGATTCTGTGTCTGTGTCAATTTCTGGAGCTGGTTCCTCCTCAACCACCATCGCATTTTCGTTATCCGGCTTTTCAGCCGACATGGCGCAACAGTTTCACAAGTAAACAACACAAAACAATATAAGCCAAATCACGTAGCGGTATCGATTCTTTTCGCAAAGCATGTTTTATACAGCTAACATTAGGGGCCTATACACGGACCGACCGTAAACAGCTTCACCTGTTTTGGTGTTCATCATGCGAGCATATATGTCAGTTATATGTGTGTTTCAAACATAGCTAAGCAAAGTTTTAACAATTTATATGTGCATGAAATAATAAGAAATATTCTTAGCATAACAGCATTATTTTACCATGATTTTGCAAGCTGTTGTATTGTGTAGATAAGAAAAAATAAATAATTATATATTGTGACACATAATTGTTACCGATTTGGATGTGTCGTGCGATTTCATTGTGAGTTATCGATAATGAATAATTTATCATAGCAAGTAGCAAGGCAGTCCGGTTGAACAAAAGCGTGTGAGTCTTCAAACAGGAAAGACAGAAAATAAATAATTTAAAAAAATTTAGTTGCAAATAAAATAAATTTATAGAAATAATGGACCATGTATCAGCGTATGCCGCTTATGGCATAGCCAAAAAGGCAAACAAAAAAGTGAAAAAGAAGAATGGAGGAAAGCGTCGGGGCATTAATAAACCGTACGGGGCCATATTCCATCATAAGAATATCCAGCTGATAAATGCCGGTGCCAAAATCATTGGCTCTGATAATTTCAAAGTCATTCGAAAAGTAATGAACGGTGCCGCCGCCACAAAAAAACCAAAAGGAAAGAACCGCAAAGAATTGGTAAAAAAGAATATGGCAAATGTTAGTAACGACAGTGACAATATTAACAGCAGTGATGAAGAGATTGATGAATACACCCTTAATACGGATTCAGAATTTACTTCCTGCAGCAACTCGGAAAGTTCGCCAGTTGCTGTCGCTACCGCCGCCGCCGTTTTACCGGCTTCACGTCCCGGCAAGGCAACAAACGTCAAACGCAGCAATGGCGACCTGAACAACAACAGCAACGCAAAGTCGCCGGCTGTCAAACAGCAAAATGAAAAGGTGGGAGCTCCACCAAAAAAGACCCAGAGCAAGTCAACAGCAGCTCCATCATGTCCATTGCCGCGTCAACCAGGAGGGGCTATTGCCAAAAAGTCTGGTTTTTTAACCAGCAAAACTTCAGGTGAGAAGCGCAAATCTTTGACGTTGCCAGACAAAATGGCTGATAGTGTCAAGGCAATGACATTTGGCAAACCAGAGCTACAGACCGGATCAGTGGCTCAATGTGACACAGTAATTGACAGTGTTGAACTGGGCAAAGCTATTTTCACCTGGCTAATCAGTCCATTGATTTCCGATCATTTCTTTAACAATTACTGGGAGGAAAAAGCTTGTCATGTAAGTGAAGGATTTATATGACAATAATAGTTTAATGAAAATTATATCTTGTCTGTATGTAGTTGAAGGGCAAGCGAGCTAATTATTATGGCGATCTGGTGTCATTCAAGATGATAGATGAAATTCTTATTGAAAATCACTTGGAGTTCAACACCAACATTGATGTGACCATCTATAAGAACGGTAATCGTGAAACTCTGAGCACGAGCGGACGTGCCATGCCGCCCAACGTGTGGGGCCATTATGGCGAAGGATACAGCATTCGCATTCTGAATCCAAGCACATATTTACCGGAATTGCGGAAATTATGCACAGCGCTGCAGGAGTATTTTCATTGCTTGGTCGGTGCCAATATTTATTTGACACCACCAAATAGTCAAGGTTTCGCACCACACTATGATGACATCGAGGCATTTGTGCTACAAGTTGAAGGTCGCAAGCGTTGGCTTCTATATGAAACCAGCCCAAATGATTTGCTTCCACGTACCTCATCGGGCAACTTGAAGCAGGAGCAGCTTTCGAAGCTCATTTTCGATGAGGTCCTGGAGCCGGGTGATCTACTATATTTCCCTCGCGGCACTGTGCATCAGGCTGTGACGGAGAAGAATCAGCATTCGCTGCACATTACATTGAGCGTTTATCAACAGCAAGCATATGCTAATCTCATGGAGCATCTTATGCCAATTGTGGTACAAAATGCCATCAAGAACAACGTGAATTTGCGTCGCGGCTTGCCGCCAAGCATCTGGAATCATATGGGATTTGTTAACAGCGACAAGAAGACGCCGGAACGCGACGGAATGATAAGGGCCGTCAAGCAGGTTTTCACTGAGTTGGTGCCGACAGTGTCACAAATCGATAATGCTTTCGATCTGCTGGCTACACGTTACCAGCATGAGGCACTGCCTCCTATTATAACACCCTCCGAAAAGAAGCGCACTGTATTCGGGTCACGTAGCAAGGTGGATAAGCAAGGCAACTGCCTTTGCGACTACGAAATGACCGGAAAGACAAAGATTCGTCTATTACGCAAAAATGTCGTACGTCTGGTGAATGAAGAGTCGGGCTTGCGCCTCTACTATAACGTCGAAAACGGTCTCGAGTACTGCAAATATGAGGCAAACTTCTTAGGAATCGAACAAGGCGAGGCCAATGCCATCAAGATGCTCATCAACAGCTATCCAAAGTTTATTAAAATCAATAAACTGCCATTGCCGAATGAGGATCAGTGCATTGATACCGTCGTGGGATTGTGGGAGCGCGGCCTGCTAATGACCAAAGTGCCATTTGATGAAAATTAAATCGCATCAACAATTTATACAATAATCACCCACCCACCTCTGCATCTATGTATTAGTATAATAATCATTTGTAAAAACTATTCCATCCATTCTTAGCTAAGACCTTTTTGACATAAATTTGTGCTTCCAAAGCAGGATTTTGGGAATTGTAATGCGCACAATATTAAACTGTATGCTTTCAAAGCTAAAGACTAAAGAAAGTAAAAAATGATGAAGGATGAAACAAAATTGTTTTCGTGTATGTATTTTTAAAGCAGATTTTTTTTACCATAAAATAAACGGGCATAATGACCTAAACATATTTTACACTTTTGTGAGTTTTTGTTAGTCGGTCAACAATGTGCGTGGTTCAAAGCCAGAAGTTTTGATATAACAAATCTCAAGAAGAAAAAGAAAGAAATATGTGTATATTCCACTGTAGCCTACATTTTTCATTCTCGAATCAAAACATTTTTCATTATTAACGATTCATTCAGCTTATAAAACAACAAACACTGTGTATGTATTTGAGTTAAATACACATTTATGTACTTCATTTCTACGTACAGATACCATTAAAAAAACAAAACCAAAGTAAATAAATGTTGATTTTTTCACGTTTCTCATTAGGCGCTGCGAATTTTCTTGCGTTCGCGATACAAGCTCTCCTGTTGTACTGCAATATAAATATTATTTAACATGTGAAAATAAGGAGTGCTTAGGGTAGCAACTCACTATATGGATCGAAGCGATTTATTTCCAGTTTTTCCGCCAGTCGCTCCCGAAATGCATTAAATTGATGGCCGCTGACTACGCTTTCCAGCACAACCATGATGCGTCTGCAAACCAATATGATTGTTATTGTTTATGCACAGCTTGTTAAATTAGCATAGCCAATGGTAAAAGCTTCCGGACTGCTCGAGAATGCCTTTATAAAGCCTGTTTTATTGCATTGACGAAACAAACGCAATGCGAACGCCTCCTGGCAGCTTTCAATGATGTTGTGTGCTCGCAGCACAATAATTACAGTTATTAGCTCCATTGATATTCGCTGCTTCAACAGTTCGATAACCAGAATTCGCGTGCTTATAAACTGTAGTCCACCAAACGCGTTAACTATGTATATAAAATATTTGAGAAGCTTCATAATTGTTTGTTTTTTTTTTTTTTTGATAGTTTCTAGGCGCTTACCGCTCTGTTGCCGTATTGGCCACCTCGTGCAAATATTTGGCATCCAGCTTGGACTTGTAGTACTGCTCCTCGCAATCGGATCTGTTGATTACCAGTAACAGATTTCCAGAATCGCTAAACACTTTTAAAATGTGCAACAAAACGCGCTCGTAGCCTAAGCCTCTAAAAGAAAGATTGAGATGATAGATTAATATTACATTAAGATCTTTCTGTGCGACTCATGTACTTACTTGGCGGAAACGAGCAGTCCGTCAGTGTGCGCAAGATCGAGTAACACTTGCTTTTCATATTCCAGCAGTTGGACATCTTTGCGCATTAAATATTCCTCGGCAGCCACCAAATTAGCCAAATCCTCGTCCTCTAGTTGATTACTGGACTCGGGCAGTTGGTGGGATTCTGTGTCTGTGTCAATTTCTGGAGCTGGTTCCTCCTCAACCACCATCGCATTTTCGTTATCCGGCTTTTCAGCCGACATGGCGCAACAGTTTCACAAGTAAACAACACAAAACAATATAAGCCAAATCACGTAGCGGTATCGATTCTTTTCGCAAAGCATGTTTTATACAGCTAACATTAGGGGCCTATACACGGACCGACCGTAAGCAGCTTCACCTGTTTTGGTGTTCATCATGCGAGCATATATGTCAGTTATACATATGTGTGTTTCAAACATAGCTAAGCAAAGTTTTAACAATTTATATGTGCATGAAATAATAAGAAATATTCTTAGCATAACAGCATTATTTTACCATGATTTTGCAAGCTGTTGTATTGTGTAGATAAGAAAAAATAAATAATTATATATTGTGACACATAATTGTTACCGATTTGGATGTGTCGTGCGATTTCATTGTGAGTTATCGATAAGTAATAATTTATCATAGCAAGTAGCAAGGCAGCCCGGTTGAACAAAAGCGTGTGAGCCTTCAAACAGGAAAGACTGAAAATAAATAATTTAAAAAAATTTAGTTGCAAATAAAATAACTTTATAGAAATAATGGACCATGTATCAGCGTATGCCGCTTATGGCATAGCCAAAAAGGCAAACAAAAAAGTGAAAAAGAAGAATGGAGGAAAGCGTCGGGGCATTAATAAACCGTACGGGGCCATATTCCATCATAAGAATATCCAGCTGATTAATGCCGGTGCCAAAATCATTGGCTCTGATAATTTCAAAGTCATTCAAAAAGTTATAAACGGTGCCGCCGCCACAAAAAAACCAAAAGGAAAGAACCGCAAAGAATTGGTAAAAAAGAATATGGCAAATGTTAGTAACGACAGTGACAATATTAACAGCAGTGATAAAGATTTTGATGAATACACCCTTAATACGGATTCAGAATTTACTTCCTGCAGCAACTCGGAAAGTTCGCCAGTTGCTGTCGCTACCGCCGCCGCCGTTTTACCGGCTTCACGTCCCGGCAAGGCAACAAACGTCAAACGCAGCAATGGCGACCTGAACAACAACAGCAACGCAAAGTCGCCGGCTGTCAAACAGCAAAATGAAAAGGTGGGAGCTCCACCAAAAAAGACCCAGAGCAAGTCAACAGCAGCTCCATCATGTCCATTGCCGCGTCAACCAGGAGGGGCTATTGCCAAAAAGTCTGGTTTTTTAACCAGCAAAACTTCAGGTGAGAAGCGCAAATCTTTGACGTTGCCAGACAAAATGGCTGATAGTGTCAAGGCAATGACATTTGGCAAACCAGAGCTACAGACCGGATCAGTGGCTCAATGTGACACAGTAATTGACAGTGTTGAACTGGGCAAAGCTAGTTTCACCTGGCTAATCAGTCCATTGATTTCCGATCATTTCTTTAACAATTACTGGGAGGAAAAAGCTTGTCATGTAAGTGAAGGATTTATATGACAATAATAGTTTAATGAAAATTATATCTTGTCTGTATGTAGTTGAAGGGCAAGCGAGCTAATTATTATGGCGATCTGGTGTCATTCAAGATGATAGATGAAATTCTTATTGAAAATCACTTGGAGTTCAACACCAACATTGATGTGACCATCTATAAGAACGGTAATCGTGAAACTCTGAGCACGAGCGGACGTGCCATGCCGCCCAACGTGTGGGGCCATTATGGCGAAGGATACAGCATTCGCATTCTGAATCCAAGCACATATTTACCGGAATTGCGGAAATTATGCACAGCGCTGCAGGAGTATTTTCATTGCTTGGTCGGTGCCAATATTTATTTGACACCACCAAATAGTCAAGGTTTCGCACCACACTATGATGACATCGAGGCATTTGTGCTACAAGTTGAAGGTCGCAAGCGTTGGCTTCTATATGAAACCAGCCCAAATGATTTGCTTCCACGTACCTCATCGGGCAACTTGAAGCAGGAGCAGCTTTCGAAGCTCATTTTCGATGAGGTCCTGGAGCCGGGTGATCTACTATATTTCCCTCGCGGCACTGTGCATCAGGCTGTGACGGAGAAGAATCAGCATTCGCTGCACATTACATTGAGCGTTTATCAACAGCAAGCATATGCTAATCTCATGGAGCATCTTATGCCAATTGTGGTACAAAATGCCATCAAGAACAACGTGAATTTGCGTCGCGGCTTGCCGCCAAGCATCTGGAATCATATGGGATTTGTTAACAGCGACAAGAAGACGCCGGAACGCGACGGAATGATAAGGGCCGTCAAGCAGGTTTTCACTGAGTTGGTGCCGACAGTGTCACAAATCGATAATGCTTTCGATCTGCTGGCTACACGTTACCAGCATGAGGCACTGCCTCCTATTATAACACCCTCCGAAAAGAAGCGCACTGTATTCGGGTCACGTAGCAAGGTGGATAAGCAAGGCAACTGCCTTTGCGACTACGAAATGACCGGAAAGACAAAGATTCGTCTATTACGCAAAAATGTCGTACGTCTGGTGAATGAAGAGTCGGGCTTGCGCCTCTACTATAACGTCGAAAACGGTCTCGAGTACTGCAAATATGAGGCAAACTTCTTAGGAATCGAACAAGGCGAGGCCAATGCCATCAAGATGCTCATCAACAGCTATCCAAAGTTTATTAAAATCAATAAACTGCCATTGCCGAATGAGGATCAGTGCATTGATACCGTCGTGGGATTGTGGGAGCGCGGCCTGCTAATGACCAAAGTGCCATTTGATGAAAATTAAATCGCATCAACAATTTATACAATAATCACCCACCCACCTCTGCATCTATGTATTAGTATAATAATCATTTGTAAAAACTATTCCATCCATTCTTAGCTAAGACCTTTTTGACATAAATTTGTGCTTCCAAAGCAGGATTTTGGGAATTGTAATGCGCACAATATTAAACTGTATGCTTTCAAAGCTAAAGACTAAAGAAAGTAAAAAATGATGAAGGATGAAACAAAATTGTTTTCGTGTATGTATTTTTAAAGCAGATTTTTTTTACCATAAAATAAACGGGCATAATGACCTAAACATATTTTACACTTTTGTGAGTTTTTGTTAGTCGGTCAACAATGTGCGTGGTTCAAAGCCAGAAGTTTTGATATAACAAATCTCAAGAAGAAAAAGAAAGAAATATGTGTATATTCCACTGTAGCCTACATTTTTCATTCTCGAATCAAAACATTTTTCATTATTAACGATTCATTCAGCTTATAAAACAACAAACACTGTGTATGTATTTGAGTTAAATACACATTTATGTACTTCATTTCTACGTACAGATACCATTAAAAAAACAAAACCAAAGTAAATAAATGTTGATTTTTTCACGTTTCTCATTAGGCGCTGCGAATTTTCTTGCGTTCGCTATACAAGCTCTCCTGTTGTACTGCAATATAAATATTATTTAACATGTGAAAATAAGGAGTGCTTAGGGTAGCAACTCTATATGGATCGAAGCGATTTATTTCCAGTTTTTCCGCCAGTCGCTCCCGAAATGCATTAAATTGATGGCCGCTGACTACGCTTTCCAGCACAACCATGATGCGTCTGCAAACCAATATGATTGTTATTGTTTATGCACAGCTTGTTTTAGCATAGCCAATGGTAAAAGCTTCCGGACTGCTCGAGAATGCCTTTATAAAGCCTGTTTTATTGCATTGACGAAACAAACGCAATGCGAACGCCTCCTGGCAGCTTTCAATGATGTTGTGTGCTCGCAGCACAATAATTACAGTTATTAGCTCCATTGATATTCGCTGCTTCAACAGTTCGATAACCAGAATTCGCGTGCTTATAAACTGTAGTCCACCAAACGCGTTAACTATGTATATAAAATATTTGAGAAGCTTCATAATTGTTTGTTTTTTTTTTTTTTTTGATAGTTTCTAGGCCCTTACCGCTCTGTTGCCGTATTGGCCACCTCGTGCAAATATTTGGCATCCAGCTTGGACTTGTAGTACTGCTCCTCGCAATCGGAACTTTTGATTACCAGTAACTGATTTCCAGCATCGCTAAACACTTTTAAAATGTGCAACAAAACGCGCTCGTAGCCTAAGCCTCTAAAAGAAAGATTGAGATGATAGATTTATATTACATTAAGATCTTTCTGTGCGACTCATGTACTTACTTGGCGGAAACGAGCAGTCCGTCAGTGTGCACAAGATCGAGTAACATTTGCTTTTCATATTCCAGCAGTTGGACATCTTTGCGCATTAAATATTCCTCGGCAGCCACCAAATTAGCCAAATCCTCGTCCTCTAGTTGATTACTGGACTCGGGCAGTTGGTGGGATTCTGTGTCTGTGTCAATTTCTGGAGCTGGTTCCTCCTCAACCACCATCGCATTTTCGTTATCCGGCTTTTCAGCCGACATGGCGCAACAGTTTCACAAGTAAACAACACAAAACAATATAAGCCAAATCACGTAGCGGTATCGATTCTTTTCGCAAAGCATGTTTTATACAGCTAACATTAGGGGCCTATACACGGACCGACCGTAAGCAGCTTCACCTGTATATGTCAGTTATATATGTGTTTCAAACATAGCTAAGCAAAGTTTTAACAATTTATATGTGCATGAAATAATAAGAAATATTCTTAGCATAACAGCATTATTTTACCATGATTTTGCAAGCTGTTGTATTGTGTAGATAAGAAAAAATAAATAATTATATATTGTGACACATAATTGTTACCGATTTGGAAATGTCGTGCGATTTCATTGTGAGTTATCGATAATGAATAATTTATCATAGCAAGTAGCAAGGCAGTCCGGTTGAACAAAAGCGTGTGAGTCTTCAAACAGGAAAGACAGAAAATAAATAATTTAAAAAAATTTAGTTGCAAATAAAATAAATTTATAGAAATAATGGACCATGTATCAGCGTATGCCGCTTATGGCATAGCCAAAAAGGCAAACAAAAAAGTGAAAAAGAAGAATGGAGGAAAGCGTCGGGGCATTAATAAACCGTACGGGGCCATATTCCATCACAAGAATACCCAGCTGATAAATAAACTAGTCGACCGTCAAAAAAATGCCGGTGCCAAAATCATTGGCTCTGATAATTTCAAAGTCATTCGAAAAGTAATGAACGGTGCCGCCGCCACAAAAAAACCAAAAGGAAAGAACCGCAAAGAATTGGTAAAAAAGAATATGGCAAATGTTAGTAACGACAGTGACAATATTAACAGCAGTGATGAAGAGTTTGATGAATACACCCTTAATACGGATTCAGAATTTACTTCCTGCAGCAACTCGGAAAGTTCGCCAGTTGCTGTCGCTACCGCCGCCGCCGTTTTACCGGCTTCACGTCCCGGCAAGGCAACAAACGTCAAACGCAGCAATGGCGACCTGAACAACAACAGCAACGCAAAGTCGCCGGCTGTCAAACAGCAAAATGAAAAGGTGGGAGCTCCACCAAAAAAGACCCAGAGCAAGTCAACAGCAGCTCCATCATGTCCATTGCCGCGTCAACCAGGAGGGGCTATTGCCAAAAAGTCTGGTTTTTTAACCAGCAAAACTTCAGGTGAGAAGCGCAAATCTTTGACGTTGCCAGACAAAATGGCTGATAGTGTCAAGGCAATGACATTTGGCAAACCAGAGCTACAGACCGGATCAGTGGCTCAATGTGACACAGTAATTGACAGTGTTGAACTGGGCAAAGCTAGTTTCACCTGGCTAATCAGTCCATTGATTTCCGATCATTTCTTTAACAATTACTGGGAGGAAAAAGCTTGTCATGTAAGTGAAGGATTTATATGACAATAATAGTTTAATGAAAATTATATCTTGTCTGTATGTAGTTGAAGGGCAAGCGAGCTAATTATTATGGCGATCTGGTGTCATTCAAGATGATTGATGAAATTCTTATTGAGAATCACTTGGAGTTCAACACCAACATTGATGTGACCATCTATAAGAACGGTAATCGTGAAACTCTGAGCACGAGCGGACGTGCCATGCCGCCCAACGTGTGGGGCCATTATGGCGAAGGATACAGCATTCGCATTCTGAATCCAAGCACATATTTACCGGAATTGCGGAAATTATGCGCAGCGCTGCAGGAGTATTTTCATTGCTTGGTCGGTGCCAATATTTATTTGACACCACCAAATAGTCAAGGTTTCGCACCACACTATGATGACATCGAGGCATTTGTGCTACAAGTTGAAGGTCGCAAGCGTTGGCTGCTATATGAAACCAGCCCAAATGATTTGCTTCCACGTACCTCATCGGGCAACTTGAAGCAGGAGCAGCTTTCGAAGCTCATTTTCGATGAGGTCCTGGAGCCGGGTGATTTGCCAGACAAGTGCCTCGCGGCACTGTGCATCAGGCTGTGACGGAGAAGAATCAGCATTCGCTGCACATTACATTGAGCGTTTATCAACAGCAAGCATATGCTAATCTCATGGAGCATCTTATGCCAATTGTGGTACAAAATGCCATCAAGAACAACGTGAATTTGCGTCGCGGCTTGCCGCCAAGCATCTGGAATCATATGGGATTTGTTAACAGCGACAAGAAGACGCCGGAACGCGACGGAATGATAAGGGCCGTCAAGCAGGTTTTCACTGAGTTGGTGCCGACAGTGTCACAAATCGATAATGCTTTCGATCTGCTGGCTACACGTTACCAGCATGAGGCACTGCCTCCTATTATAACACCCTCCGAAAAGAAGCGCACTGTATTCGGGTCACGTAGCAAGGTGGATAAGCAAGGCAACTGCCTTTGCGACTACGAAATGACCGGAAAGACAAAGATTCGTCTATTACGCAAAAATGTCGTACGTCTGGTGAATGAAGAGTCGGGCTTGCGCCTCTACTATAACGTCGAAAACGGTCTCGAGTACTGCAAATATGAGGCAAACTTCTTAGGAATCGAACAAGGCGAGGCCAATGCCATCAAGATGCTCATCAACAGCTATCCAAAGTTTATTAAAATCAATAAACTGCCATTGCCGAATGAGGATCAGTGCATTGATACCGTCGTGGGATTGTGGGAGCGCGGCCTGCTAATGACCAAAGTGCCATTTGATGAAAATTAAATCGCATCAACAATTTATACAATAATCACCCACCCACCTCTGCATCTATGTATTAGTATAATAATCATTTGTAAAAACTATTCCATCCATTCTTAGCTAAGACCTTTTTGACATAAATTTGTGCTTCCAAAGCAGGATTTTGGGAATTGTAATGCGCACAATATTAAACTGTATGCTTTCAAAGCTAAAGACTAAAGAAAGTAAAAAATGATGAAGGATGAAACAAAATTGTTTTCGTGTATGTATTTTTAAAGCAGATTTTTTTTACCATAAAATAAACGGGCATAATGACCTAAACATATTTTACACTTTTGTGAGTTTTTGTTAGTCGGTCAACAATGTGCGTGGTTCAAAGCCAGAAGTTTTGATATAACAAATCTCAAGAAGAAAAAGAAAGAAATATGTGTATATTCCACTGTAGCCTACATTTTTCATTCTCGAATCAAAACATTTTTCATTATTAACGATTCATTCAGCTTATAAAACAACAAACACTGTGTATGTATTTGAGTTAAATACACATTTATGTACTTCATTTCTACGTACAGATACCATTAAAAAAACAAAACCAAAGTAAATAAATGTTGATTTTTTCACGTTTCTCATTAGGCGCTGCGAATTTTCTTGCGTTCGCGATACAAGCTCTCCTGTTGTACTGCAATATAAATATTATTTAACATGTGAAAATAAGGAGTGCTTAGGGTAGCAACTCACTATATGGATCGAAGCGATTTATTTCCAGTTTTTCCGCCAGTCGCTCCCGAAATGCATTAAATTGATGGCCGCTGACTACGCTTTCCAGCACAACCATGATGCGTCTGCAAACCAATATGATTGTTATTGTTTATGCACAGCTTGTTTTAGCATAGCCAATGGTAAAAGCTTCCGGACTGCTCGAGAATGCCTTTATAAAGCCTGTTTTATTGCATTGACGAAACAAACGCAATGCGAACGCCTCCTGGCAGCTTTCAATGATGTTGTGTGCTCGCAGCACAATAATTACAGTTATTAGCTCCATTGATATTCGCTGCTTCAACAGTTCGATAACCAGAATTCGCGTGCTTATAAACTGTAGTCCACCAAACGCGTTAACTATGTATATAAAATATTTGAGAAGCTTCATAATTGTTTGTTTTTTTTTTTTTGATAGTTTCTAGGCCCTTACCGCTCTGTTGCCGTATTGGCCACCTCGTGCAAATATTTGGCATCCAGCTTGGACTTGTAGTACTGCTCCTCGCAATCGGATCTGTTGATTACCAGTAACAGATTTCCAGAATCGCTAAACACTTTTAAAATGTGCAACAAAACGCGCTCGTAGCCTAAGCCTCTAAAAGAAAGATTGAGATGATAGATTAATATTACATTAAGATCTTTCTGTGCGACTCATGTACTTACTTGGCGGAAACGAGCAGTCCGTCAGTGTGCGCAAGATCGAGTAACACTTGCTTTTCATATTCCAGCAGTTGGACATCTTTGCGCATTAAATATTCCTCGGCAGCCACCAAATTAGCCAAATCCTCGTCCTCTAGTTGATTACTGGACTCGGGCAGTTGGTGGGATTCTGTGTCTGTGTCAATTTCTGGAGCTGGTTCCTCCTCAACCACCATCGCATTTTCGTTATCCGGCTTTTCAGCCGACATGGCGCAACAGTTTCACAAGTAAACAACACAAAACAATATAAGCCAAATCACGTAGCGGTATCGATTCTTTTCGCAAAGCATGTTTTATACAGCTAACATTAGGGGCCTATACACGGACCGACCGTAAACAGCTTCACCTGTTTTGGTGTTCATCATGCGAGCATATATGTCAGTTATATGTGTGTTTCAAACATAGCTAAGCAAAGTTTTAACAATTTATATGTGCATGAAATAATAAGAAATATTCTTAGCATAACAGCATTATTTTACCATGATTTTGCAAGCTGTTGTATTGTGTAGATAAGAAAAAATAAATAATTATATATTGTGACACATAATTGTTACCGATTTGGATGTGTCGTGCGATTTCATTGTGAGTTATCGATAATGAATAATTTATCATAGCAAGTAGCAAGGCAGTCCGGTTGAACAAAAGCGTGTGAGTCTTCAAACAGGAAAGACAGAAAATAAATAATTTAAAAAAATTTAGTTGCAAATAAAATAAATTTATAGAAATAATGGACCATGTATCAGCGTATGCCGCTTATGGCATAGCCAAAAAGGCAAACAAAAAAGTGAAAAAGAAGAATGGAGGAAAGCGTCGGGGCATTAATAAACCGTACGGGGCCATATTCCATCATAAGAATATCCAGCTGATAAATGCCGGTGCCAAAATCATTGGCTCTGATAATTTCAAAGTCATTCGAAAAGTAATGAACGGTGCCGCCGCCACAAAAAAACCAAAAGGAAAGAACCGCAAAGAATTGGTAAAAAAGAATATGGCAAATGTTAGTAACGACAGTGACAATATTAACAGCAGTGATGAAGAGATTGATGAATACACCCTTAATACGGATTCAGAATTTACTTCCTGCAGCAACTCGGAAAGTTCGCCAGTTGCTGTCGCTACCGCCGCCGCCGTTTTACCGGCTTCACGTCCCGGCAAGGCAACAAACGTCAAACGCAGCAATGGCGACCTGAACAACAACAGCAACGCAAAGTCGCCGGCTGTCAAACAGCAAAATGAAAAGGTGGGAGCTCCACCAAAAAAGACCCAGAGCAAGTCAACAGCAGCTCCATCATGTCCATTGCCGCGTCAACCAGGAGGGGCTATTGCCAAAAAGTCTGGTTTTTTAACCAGCAAAACTTCAGGTGAGAAGCGCAAATCTTTGACGTTGCCAGACAAAATGGCTGATAGTGTCAAGGCAATGACATTTGGCAAACCAGAGCTACAGACCGGATCAGTGGCTCAATGTGACACAGTAATTGACAGTGTTGAACTGGGCAAAGCTAGTTTCACCTGGCTAATCAGTCCATTGATTTCCGATCATTTCTTTAACAATTACTGGGAGGAAAAAGCTTGTCATGTAAGTGAAGGATTTATATGACAATAATAGTTTAATGAAAATTATATCTTGTCTGTATGTAGTTGAAGGGCAAGCGAGCTAATTATTATGGCGATCTGGTGTCATTCAAGATGATTGATGAAATTCTTATTGAGAATCACTTGGAGTTCAACACCAACATTGATGTGACCATCTATAAGAACGGTAATCGTGAAACTCTGAGCACGAGCGGACGTGCCATGCCGCCCAACGTGTGGGGCCATTATGGCGAAGGATACAGCATTCGCATTCTGAATCCAAGCACATATTTACCGGAATTGCGGAAATTATGCACAGCGCTGCAGGAGTATTTTCATTGCTTGGTCGGTGCCAATATTTATTTGACACCACCAAATAGTCAAGGTTTCGCACCACACTATGATGACATCGAGGCATTTGTGCTACAAGTTGAAGGTCGCAAGCGTTGGCTTCTATATGAAACCAGCCCAAATGATTTGCTTCCACGTACCTCATCGGGCAACTTGAAGCAGGAGCAGCTTTCGAAGCTCATTTTCGATGAGGTCCTGGAGCCGGGTGATCTACTATATTTCCCTCGCGGCACTGTGCATCAGGCTGTGACGGAGAAGAATCAGCATTCGCTGCACATTACATTGAGCGTTTATCAACAGCAAGCATATGCTAATCTCATGGAGCATCTTATGCCAATTGTGGTACAAAATGCCATCAAGAACAACGTGAATTTGCGTCGCGGCTTGCCGCCAAGCATCTGGAATCATATGGGATTTGTTAACAGCGACAAGAAGACGCCGGAACGCGACGGAATGATAAGGGCCGTCAAGCAGGTTTTCACTGAGTTGGTGCCGACAGTGTCACAAATCGATAATGCTTTCGATCTGCTGGCTACACGTTACCAGCATGAGGCACTGCCTCCTATTATAACACCCTCCGAAAAGAAGCGCACTGTATTCGGGTCACGTAGCAAGGTGGATAAGCAAGGCAACTGCCTTTGCGACTACGAAATGACCGGAAAGACAAAGATTCGTCTATTACGCAAAAATGTCGTACGTCTGGTGAATGAAGAGTCGGGCTTGCGCCTCTACTATAACGTCGAAAACGGTCTCGAGTACTGCAAATATGAGGCAAACTTCTTAGGAATCGAACAAGGCGAGGCCAATGCCATCAAGATGCTCATCAACAGCTATCCAAAGTTTATTAAAATCAATAAACTGCCATTGCCGAATGAGGATCAGTGCATTGATACCGTCGTGGGATTGTGGGAGCGCGGCCTGCTAATGACCAAAGTGCCATTTGATGAAAATTAAATCGCATCAACAATTTATACAATAATCACCCACCCACCTCTGCATCTATGTATTAGTATAATAATCATTTGTAAAAACTATTCCATCCATTCTTAGCTAAGACCTTTTTGACATAAATTTGTGCTTCCAAAGCAGGATTTTGGGAATTGTAATGCGCACAATATTAAACTGTATGCTTTCAAAGCTAAAGACTAAAGAAAGTAAAAAATGATGAAGGATGAAACAAAATTGTTTTCGTGTATGTATTTTTAAAGCAGATTTTTTTTACCATAAAATAAACGGGCATAATGACCTAAACATATTTTACACTTTTGTGAGTTTTTGTTAGTCGGTCAACAATGTGCGTGGTTCAAAGCCAGAAGTTTTGATATAACAAATCTCAAGAAGAAAAAGAAAGAAATATGTGTATATTCCACTGTAGCCTACATTTTTCATTCTCGAATCAAAACATTTTTCATTATTAACGATTCATTCAGCTTATAAAACAACAAACACTGTGTATGTATTTGAGTTAAATACACATTTATGTACTTCATTTCTACGTACAGATACCATTAAAAAAACAAAACCAAAGTAAATAAATGTTGATTTTTTCACGTTTCTCATTAGGCGCTGCGAATTTTCTTGCGTTCGCGATACAAGCTCTCCTGTTGTACTGCAATATAAATATTATTTAACATGTGAAAATAAGGAGTGCTTAGGGTAGCAACTCACTATATGGATCGAAGCGATTTATTTCCAGTTTTTCCGCCAGTCGCTCCCGAAATGCATTAAATTGATGGCCGCTGACTACGCTTTCCAGCACAACCATGATGCGTCTGCAAACCAATATGATTGTTATTGTTTATGCACAGCTTGTTAAATTAGCATAGCCAATGGTAAAAGCTTCCGGACTGCTCGAGAATGCCTTTATAAAGCCTGTTTTATTGCATTGACGAAACAAACGCAATGCGAACGCCTCCTGGCAGCTTTCAATGATGTTGTGTGCTCGCAGCACAATAATTACAGTTATTAGCTCCATTGATATTCGCTGCTTCAACAGTTCGATAACCAGAATTCGCGTGCTTATAAACTGTAGTCCACCAAACGCGTTAACTATGTATATAAAATATTTGAGAAGCTTCATAATTGTTTGTTTTTTTTTTTTTTTGATAGTTTCTAGGCCCTTACCGCTCTGTTGCCGTATTGGCCACCTCGTGCAAATATTTGGCATCCAGCTTGGACTTGTAGTACTGCTCCTCGCAATCGGATCTGTTGATTACCAGTAACAGATTTCCAGAATCGCTAAACACTTTTAAAATGTGCAACAAAACGCGCTCGTAGCCTAAGCCTCTAAAAGAAAGATTGAGATGATAGATTAATATTACATTAAGATCTTTCTGTGCGACTCATGTACTTACTTGGCGGAAACGAGCAGTCCGTCAGTGTGCGCAAGATCGAGTAACACTTGCTTTTCATATTCCAGCAGTTGGACATCTTTGCGCATTAAATATTCCTCGGCAGCCACCAAATTAGCCAAATCCTCGTCCTCTAGTTGATTACTGGACTCGGGCAGTTGGTGGGATTCTGTGTCTGTGTCAATTTCTGGAGCTGGTTCCTCCTCAACCACCATCGCATTTTCGTTATCCGGCTTTTCAGCCGACATGGCGCAACAGTTTCACAAGTAAACAACACAAAACAATATAAGCCAAATCACGTAGCGGTATCGATTCTTTTCGCAAAGCATGTTTTATACAGCTAACATTAGGGGCCTATACACGGACCGACCGTAAGCAGCTTCACCTGTTTTGGTGTTCATCATGCGAGCATATATGTCAGTTATACATATGTGTGTTTCAAACATAGCTAAGCAAAGTTTTAACAATTTATATGTGCATGAAATAATAAGAAATATTCTTAGCATAACAGCATTATTTTACCATGATTTTGCAAGCTGTTGTATTGTGTAGATAAGAAAAAATAAATAATTATATATTGTGACACATAATTGTTACCGATTTGGATGTGTCGTGCGATTTCATTGTGAGTTATCGATAAGTAATAATTTATCATAGCAAGTAGCAAGGCAGCCCGGTTGAACAAAAGCGTGTGAGCCTTCAAACAGGAAAGACTGAAAATAAATAATTTAAAAAAATTTAGTTGCAAATAAAATAACTTTATAGAAATAATGGACCATGTATCAGCGTATGCCGCTTATGGCATAGCCAAAAAGGCAAACAAAAAAGTGAAAAAGAAGAATGGAGGAAAGCGTCGGGGCATTAATAAACCGTACGGGGCCATATTCCATCATAAGAATATCCAGCTGATTAATGCCGGTGCCAAAATCATTGGCTCTGATAATTTCAAAGTCATTCAAAAAGTTATAAACGGTGCCGCCGCCACAAAAAAACCAAAAGGAAAGAACCGCAAAGAATTGGTAAAAAAGAATATGGCAAATGTTAGTAACGACAGTGACAATATTAACAGCAGTGATAAAGATTTTGATGAATACACCCTTAATACGGATTCAGAATTTACTTCCTGCAGCAACTCGGAAAGTTCGCCAGTTGCTGTCGCTACCGCCGCCGCCGTTTTACCGGCTTCACGTCCCGGCAAGGCAACAAACGTCAAACGCAGCAATGGCGACCTGAACAACAACAGCAACGCAAAGTCGCCGGCTGTCAAACAGCAAAATGAAAAGGTGGGAGCTCCACCAAAAAAGACCCAGAGCAAGTCAACAGCAGCTCCATCATGTCCATTGCCGCGTCAACCAGGAGGGGCTATTGCCAAAAAGTCTGGTTTTTTAACCAGCAAAACTTCAGGTGAGAAGCGCAAATCTTTGACGTTGCCAGACAAAATGGCTGATAGTGTCAAGGCAATGACATTTGGCAAACCAGAGCTACAGACCGGATCAGTGGCTCAATGTGACACAGTAATTGACAGTGTTGAACTGGGCAAAGCTAGTTTCACCTGGCTAATCAGTCCATTGATTTCCGATCATTTCTTTAACAATTACTGGGAGGAAAAAGCTTGTCATGTAAGTGAAGGATTTATATGACAATAATAGTTTAATGAAAATTATATCTTGTCTGTATGTAGTTGAAGGGCAAGCGAGCTAATTATTATGGCGATCTGGTGTCATTCAAGATGATAGATGAAATTCTTATTGAAAATCACTTGGAGTTCAACACCAACATTGATGTGACCATCTATAAGAACGGTAATCGTGAAACTCTGAGCACGAGCGGACGTGCCATGCCGCCCAACGTGTGGGGCCATTATGGCGAAGGATACAGCATTCGCATTCTGAATCCAAGCACATATTTACCGGAATTGCGGAAATTATGCACAGCGCTGCAGGAGTATTTTCATTGCTTGGTCGGTGCCAATATTTATTTGACACCACCAAATAGTCAAGGTTTCGCACCACACTATGATGACATCGAGGCATTTGTGCTACAAGTTGAAGGTCGCAAGCGTTGGCTTCTATATGAAACCAGCCCAAATGATTTGCTTCCACGTACCTCATCGGGCAACTTGAAGCAGGAGCAGCTTTCGAAGCTCATTTTCGATGAGGTCCTGGAGCCGGGTGATCTACTATATTTCCCTCGCGGCACTGTGCATCAGGCTGTGACGGAGAAGAATCAGCATTCGCTGCACATTACATTGAGCGTTTATCAACAGCAAGCATATGCTAATCTCATGGAGCATCTTATGCCAATTGTGGTACAAAATGCCATCAAGAACAACGTGAATTTGCGTCGCGGCTTGCCGCCAAGCATCTGGAATCATATGGGATTTGTTAACAGCGACAAGAAGACGCCGGAACGCGACGGAATGATAAGGGCCGTCAAGCAGGTTTTCACTGAGTTGGTGCCGACAGTGTCACAAATCGATAATGCTTTCGATCTGCTGGCTACACGTTACCAGCATGAGGCACTGCCTCCTATTATAACACCCTCCGAAAAGAAGCGCACTGTATTCGGGTCACGTAGCAAGGTGGATAAGCAAGGCAACTGCCTTTGCGACTACGAAATGACCGGAAAGACAAAGATTCGTCTATTACGCAAAAATGTCGTACGTCTGGTGAATGAAGAGTCGGGCTTGCGCCTCTACTATAACGTCGAAAACGGTCTCGAGTACTGCAAATATGAGGCAAACTTCTTAGGAATCGAACAAGGCGAGGCCAATGCCATCAAGATGCTCATCAACAGCTATCCAAAGTTTATTAAAATCAATAAACTGCCATTGCCGAATGAGGATCAGTGCATTGATACCGTCGTGGGATTGTGGGAGCGCGGCCTGCTAATGACCAAAGTGCCATTTGATGAAAATTAAATCGCATCAACAATTTATACAATAATCACCCACCCACCTCTGCATCTATGTATTAGTATAATAATCATTTGTAAAAACTATTCCATCCATTCTTAGCTAAGACCTTTTTGACATAAATTTGTGCTTCCAAAGCAGGATTTTGGGAATTGTAATGCGCACAATATTAAACTGTATGCTTTCAAAGCTAAAGACTAAAGAAAGTAAAAAATGATGAAGGATGAAACAAAATTGTTTTCGTGTATGTATTTTTAAAGCAGATTTTTTTTACCATAAAATAAACGGGCATAATGACCTAAACATATTTTACACTTTTGTGAGTTTTTGTTAGTCGGTCAACAATGTGCGTGGTTCAAAGCCAGAAGTTTTGATATAACAAATCTCAAGAAGAAAAAGAAAGAAATATGTGTATATTCCACTGTAGCCTACATTTTTCATTCTCGAATCAAAACATTTTTCATTATTAACGATTCATTCAGCTTATAAAACAACAAACACTGTGTATGTATTTGAGTTAAATACACATTTATGTACTTCATTTCTACGTACAGATACCATTAAAAAAACAAAACCAAAGTAAATAAATGTTGATTTTTTCACGTTTCTCATTAGGCGCTGCGAATTTTCTTGCGTTCGCGATACAAGCTCTCCTGTTGTACTGCAATATAAATATTATTTAACATGTGAAAATAAGGAGTGCTTAGGGTAGCAACTCACTATATGGATCGAAGCGATTTATTTCCAGTTTTTCCGCCAGTCGCTCCCGAAATGCATTAAATTGATGGCCGCTGACTACGCTTTCCAGCACAACCATGATGCGTCTGCAAACCAATATGATTGTTATTGTTTATGCACAGCTTGTTAAATTAGCATAGCCAATGGTAAAAGCTTCCGGACTGCTCGAGAATGCCTTTATAAAGCCTGTTTTATTGCATTGACGAAACAAACGCAATGCGAACGCCTCCTGGCAGCTTTCAATGATGTTGTGTGCTCGCAGCACAATAATTACAGTTATTAGCTCCATTGATATTCGCTGCTTCAACAGTTCGATAACCAGAATTCGCGTGCTTATAAACTGTAGTCCACCAAACGCGTTAACTATGTATATAAAATATTTGAGAAGCTTCATAATTGTTTGTTTTTTTTTTTTTTTGATAGTTTCTAGGCCCTTACCGCTCTGTTGCCGTATTGGCCACCTCGTGCAAATATTTGGCATCCAGCTTGGACTTGTAGTACTGCTCCTCGCAATCGGATCTGTTGATTACCAGTAACAGATTTCCAGAATCGCTAAACACTTTTAAAATGTGCAACAAAACGCGCTCGTAGCCTAAGCCTCTAAAAGAAAGATTGAGATGATAGATTAATATTACATTAAGATCTTTCTGTGCGACTCATGTACTTACTTGGCGGAAACGAGCAGTCCGTCAGTGTGCGCAAGATCGAGTAACACTTGCTTTTCATATTCCAGCAGTTGGACATCTTTGCGCATTAAATATTCCTCGGCAGCCACCAAATTAGCCAAATCCTCGTCCTCTAGTTGATTACTGGACTCGGGCAGTTGGTGGGATTCTGTGTCTGTGTCAATTTCTGGAGCTGGTTCCTCCTCAACCACCATCGCATTTTCGTTATCCGGCTTTTCAGCCGACATGGCGCAACAGTTTCACAAGTAAACAACACAAAACAATATAAGCCAAATCACGTAGCGGTATCGATTCTTTTCGCAAAGCATGTTTTATACAGCTAACATTAGGGGCCTATACACGGACCGACCGTAAGCAGCTTCACCTGTTTTGGTGTTCATCATGCGAGCATATATGTCAGTTATACATATGTGTGTTTCAAACATAGCTAAGCAAAGTTTTAACAATTTATATGTGCATGAAATAATAAGAAATATTCTTAGCATAACAGCATTATTTTACCATGATTTTGCAAGCTGTTGTATTGTGTAGATAAGAAAAAATAAATAATTATATATTGTGACACATAATTGTTACCGATTTGGATGTGTCGTGCGATTTCATTGTGAGTTATCGATAAGTAATAATTTATCATAGCAAGTAGCAAGGCAGCCCGGTTGAACAAAAGCGTGTGAGCCTTCAAACAGGAAAGACTGAAAATAAATAATTTAAAAAAATTTAGTTGCAAATAAAATAAATTTATAGAAATAATGGACCATGTATCAGCGTATGCCGCTTATGGCATAGCCAAAAAGGCAAACAAAAAAGTGAAAAAGAAGAATGGAGGAAAGCGTCGGGGCATTAATAAACCGTACGGGGCCATATTCCATCATAAGAATATCCAGCTGATTAATGCCGGTGCCAAAATCATTGGCTCTGATAATTTCAAAGTCATTCAAAAAGTTATAAACGGTGCCGCCGCCACAAAAAAACCAAAAGGAAAGAACCGCAAAGAATTGGTAAAAAAGAATATGGCAAATGTTAGTAACGACAGTGACAATATTAACAGCAGTGATAAAGATTTTGATGAATACACCCTTAATACGGATTCAGAATTTACTTCCTGCAGCAACTCGGAAAGTTCGCCAGTTGCTGTCGCTACCGCCGCCGCCGTTTTACCGGCTTCACGTCCCGGCAAGGCAACAAACGTCAAACGCAGCAATGGCGACCTGAACAACAACAGCAACGCAAAGTCGCCGGCTGTCAAACAGCAAAATGAAAAGGTGGGAGCTCCACCAAAAAAGACCCAGAGCAAGTCAACAGCAGCTCCATCATGTCCATTGCCGCGTCAACCAGGAGGGGCTATTGCCAAAAAGTCTGGTTTTTTAACCAGCAAAACTTCAGGTGAGAAGCGCAAATCTTTGACGTTGCCAGACAAAATGGCTGATAGTGTCAAGGCAATGACATTTGGCAAACCAGAGCTACAGACCGGATCAGTGGCTCAATGTGACACAGTAATTGACAGTGTTGAACTGGGCAAAGCTAGTTTCACCTGGCTAATCAGTCCATTGATTTCCGATCATTTCTTTAACAATTACTGGGAGGAAAAAGCTTGTCATGTAAGTGAAGGATTTATATGACAATAATAGTTTAATGAAAATTATATCTTGTCTGTATGTAGTTGAAGGGCAAGCGAGCTAATTATTATGGCGATCTGGTGTCATTCAAGATGATAGATGAAATTCTTATTGAAAATCACTTGGAGTTCAACACCAACATTGATGTGACCATCTATAAGAACGGTAATCGTGAAACTCTGAGCACGAGCGGACGTGCCATGCCGCCCAACGTGTGGGGCCATTATGGCGAAGGATACAGCATTCGCATTCTGAATCCAAGCACATATTTACCGGAATTGCGGAAATTATGCACAGCGCTGCAGGAGTATTTTCATTGCTTGGTCGGTGCCAATATTTATTTGACACCACCAAATAGTCAAGGTTTCGCACCACACTATGATGACATCGAGGCATTTGTGCTACAAGTTGAAGGTCGCAAGCGTTGGCTTCTATATGAAACCAGCCCAAATGATTTGCTTCCACGTACCTCATCGGGCAACTTGAAGCAGGAGCAGCTTTCGAAGCTCATTTTCGATGAGGTCCTGGAGCCGGGTGATCTACTATATTTCCCTCGCGGCACTGTGCATCAGGCTGTGACGGAGAAGAATCAGCATTCGCTGCACATTACATTGAGCGTTTATCAACAGCAAGCATATGCTAATCTCATGGAGCATCTTATGCCAATTGTGGTACAAAATGCCATCAAGAACAACGTGAATTTGCGTCGCGGCTTGCCGCCAAGCATCTGGAATCATATGGGATTTGTTAACAGCGACAAGAAGACGCCGGAACGCGACGGAATGATAAGGGCCGTCAAGCAGGTTTTCACTGAGTTGGTGCCGACAGTGTCACAAATCGATAATGCTTTCGATCTGCTGGCTACACGTTACCAGCATGAGGCACTGCCTCCTATTATAACACCCTCCGAAAAGAAGCGCACTGTATTCGGGTCACGTAGCAAGGTGGATAAGCAAGGCAACTGCCTTTGCGACTACGAAATGACCGGAAAGACAAAGATTCGTCTATTACGCAAAAATGTCGTACGTCTGGTGAATGAAGAGTCGGGCTTGCGCCTCTACTATAACGTCGAAAACGGTCTCGAGTACTGCAAATATGAGGCAAACTTCTTAGGAATCGAACAAGGCGAGGCCAATGCCATCAAGATGCTCATCAACAGCTATCCAAAGTTTATTAAAATCAATAAACTGCCATTGCCGAATGAGGATCAGTGCATTGATACCGTCGTGGGATTGTGGGAGCGCGGCCTGCTAATGACCAAAGTGCCATTTGATGAAAATTAAATCGCATCAACAATTTATACAATAATCACCCACCCACCTCTGCATCTATGTATTAGTATAATAATCATTTGTAAAAACTATTCCATCCATTCTTAGCTAAGACCTTTTTGACATAAATTTGTGCTTCCAAAGCAGGATTTTGGGAATTGTAATGCGCACAATATTAAACTGTATGCTTTCAAAGCTAAAGACTAAAGAAAGTAAAAAATGATGAAGGATGAAACAAAATTGTTTTCGTGTATGTATTTTTAAAGCAGATTTTTTTTACCATAAAATAAACGGGCATAATGACCTAAACATATTTTACACTTTTGTGAGTTTTTGTTAGTCGGTCAACAATGTGCGTGGTTCAAAGCCAGAAGTTTTGATATAACAAATCTCAAGAAGAAAAAGAAAGAAATATGTGTATATTCCACTGTAGCCTACATTTTTCATTCTCGAATCAAAACATTTTTCATTATTAACGATTCATTCAGCTTATAAAACAACAAACACTGTGTATGTATTTGAGTTAAATACACATTTATGTACTTCATTTCTACGTACAGATACCATTAAAAAAACAAAACCAAAGTAAATAAATGTTGATTTTTTCACGTTTCTCATTAGGCGCTGCGAATTTTCTTGCGTTCGCGATACAAGCTCTCCTGTTGTACTGCAATATAAATATTATTTAACATGTGAAAATAAGGAGTGCTTAGGGTAGCAACTCACTATATGGATCGAAGCGATTTATTTCCAGTTTTTCCGCCAGTCGCTCCCGAAATGCATTAAATTGATGGCCGCTGACTACGCTTTCCAGCACAACCATGATGCGTCTGCAAACCAATATGATTGTTATTGTTTATGCACAGCTTGTTTTAGCATAGCCAATGGTAAAAGCTTCCGGACTGCTCGAGAATGCCTTTATAAAGCCTGTTTTATTGCATTGACGAAACAAACGCAATGCGAACGCCTCCTGGCAGCTTTCAATGATGTTGTGTGCTCGCAGCACAATAATTACAGTTATTAGCTCCATTGATATTCGCTGCTTCAACAGTTCGATAACCAGAATTCGCGTGCTTATAAACTGTAGTCCACCAAACGCGTTAACTATGTATATAAAATATTTGAGAAGCTTCATAATTGTTTGTTTTTTTTTTTTTTTGATAGTTTCTAGGCCCTTACCGCTCTGTTGCCGTATTGGCCACCTCGTGCAAATATTTGGCATCCAGCTTGGACTTGTAGTACTGCTCCTCGCAATCGGATCTGTTGATTACCAGTAACAGATTTCCAGAATCGCTAAACACTTTTAAAATGTGCAACAAAACGCGCTCGTAGCCTAAGCCTCTAAAAGAAAGATTGAGATGATAGATTAATATTACATTAAGATCTTTCTGTGCGACTCATGTACTTACTTGGCGGAAACGAGCAGTCCGTCAGTGTGCGCAAGATCGAGTAACACTTGCTTTTCATATTCCAGCAGTTGGACATCTTTGCGCATTAAATATTCCTCGGCAGCCACCAAATTAGCCAAATCCTCGTCCTCTAGTTGATTACTGGACTCGGGCAGTTGGTGGGATTCTGTGTCTGTGTCAATTTCTGGAGCTGGTTCCTCCTCAACCACCATCGCATTTTCGTTATCCGGCTTTTCAGCCGACATGGCGCAACAGTTTCACAAGTAAACAACACAAAACAATATAAGCCAAATCACGTAGCGGTATCGATTCTTTTCGCAAAGCATGTTTTATACAGCTAACATTAGGGGCCTATACACGGACCGACCGTAAACAGCTTCACCTGTTTTGGTGTTCATCATGCGAGCATATATGTCAGTTATATGTGTGTTTCAAACATAGCTAAGCAAAGTTTTAACAATTTATATGTGCATGAAATAATAAGAAATATTCTTAGCATAACAGCATTATTTTACCATGATTTTGCAAGCTGTTGTATTGTGTAGATAAGAAAAAATAAATAATTATATATTGTGACACATAATTGTTACCGATTTGGATGTGTCGTGCGATTTCATTGTGAGTTATCGATAATGAATAATTTATCATAGCAAGTAGCAAGGCAGTCCGGTTGAACAAAAGCGTGTGAGTCTTCAAACAGGAAAGACAGAAAATAAATAATTTAAAAAAATTTAGTTGCAAATAAAATAAATTTATAGAAATAATGGACCATGTATCAGCGTATGCCGCTTATGGCATAGCCAAAAAGGCAAACAAAAAAGTGAAAAAGAAGAATGGAGGAAAGCGTCGGGGCATTAATAAACCGTACGGGGCCATATTCCATCATAAGAATATCCAGCTGATAAATGCCGGTGCCAAAATCATTGGCTCTGATAATTTCAAAGTCATTCGAAAAGTAATGAACGGTGCCGCCGCCACAAAAAAACCAAAAGGAAAGAACCGCAAAGAATTGGTAAAAAAGAATATGGCAAATGTTAGTAACGACAGTGACAATATTAACAGCAGTGATGAAGAGATTGATGAATACACCCTTAATACGGATTCAGAATTTACTTCCTGCAGCAACTCGGAAAGTTCGCCAGTTGCTGTCGCTACCGCCGCCGCCGTTTTACCGGCTTCACGTCCCGGCAAGGCAACAAACGTCAAACGCAGCAATGGCGACCTGAACAACAACAGCAACGCAAAGTCGCCGGCTGTCAAACAGCAAAATGAAAAGGTGGGAGCTCCACCAAAAAAGACCCAGAGCAAGTCAACAGCAGCTCCATCATGTCCATTGCCGCGTCAACCAGGAGGGGCTATTGCCAAAAAGTCTGGTTTTTTAACCAGCAAAACTTCAGGTGAGAAGCGCAAATCTTTGACGTTGCCAGACAAAATGGCTGATAGTGTCAAGGCAATGACATTTGGCAAACCAGAGCTACAGACCGGATCAGTGGCTCAATGTGACACAGTAATTGACAGTGTTGAACTGGGCAAAGCTAGTTTCACCTGGCTAATCAGTCCATTGATTTCCGATCATTTCTTTAACAATTACTGGGAGGAAAAAGCTTGTCATGTAAGTGAAGGATTTATATGACAATAATAGTTTAATGAAAATTATATCTTGTCTGTATGTAGTTGAAGGGCAAGCGAGCTAATTATTATGGCGATCTGGTGTCATTCAAGATGATTGATGAAATTCTTATTGAGAATCACTTGGAGTTCAACACCAACATTGATGTGACCATCTATAAGAACGGTAATCGTGAAACTCTGAGCACGAGCGGACGTGCCATGCCGCCCAACGTGTGGGGCCATTATGGCGAAGGATACAGCATTCGCATTCTGAATCCAAGCACATATTTACCGGAATTGCGGAAATTATGCACAGCGCTGCAGGAGTATTTTCATTGCTTGGTCGGTGCCAATATTTATTTGACACCACCAAATAGTCAAGGTTTCGCACCACACTATGATGACATCGAGGCATTTGTGCTACAAGTTGAAGGTCGCAAGCGTTGGCTTCTATATGAAACCAGCCCAAATGATTTGCTTCCACGTACCTCATCGGGCAACTTGAAGCAGGAGCAGCTTTCGAAGCTCATTTTCGATGAGGTCCTGGAGCCGGGTGATCTACTATATTTCCCTCGCGGCACTGTGCATCAGGCTGTGACGGAGAAGAATCAGCATTCGCTGCACATTACATTGAGCGTTTATCAACAGCAAGCATATGCTAATCTCATGGAGCATCTTATGCCAATTGTGGTACAAAATGCCATCAAGAACAACGTGAATTTGCGTCGCGGCTTGCCGCCAAGCATCTGGAATCATATGGGATTTGTTAACAGCGACAAGAAGACGCCGGAACGCGACGGAATGATAAGGGCCGCCAAGCAGGTTTTCACTGAGTTGGTGCCGACAGTGTCACAAATCGATAATGCTTTCGATCTGCTGGCTACACGTTACCAGCATGAGGCACTGCCTCCTATTATAACACCCTCCGAAAAGAAGCGCACTGTATTCGGGTCACGTAGCAAGGTGGATAAGCAAGGCAACTGCCTTTGCGACTACGAAATGACCGGAAAGACAAAGATTCGTCTATTACGCAAAAATGTCGTACGTCTGGTGAATGAAGAGTCGGGCTTGCGCCTCTACTATAACGTCGAAAACGGTCTCGAGTACTGCAAATATGAGGCAAACTTCTTAGGAATCGAACAAGGCGAGGCCAATGCCATCAAGATGCTCATCAACAGCTATCCAAAGTTTATTAAAATCAATAAACTGCCATTGCCGAATGAGGATCAGTGCATTGATACCGTCGTGGGATTGTGGGAGCGCGGCCTGCTAATGACCAAAGTGCCATTTGATGAAAATTAAATCGCATCAACAATTTATACAATAATCACCCACCCACCTCTGCATCTATGTATTAGTATAATAATCATTTGTAAAAACTATTCCATCCATTCTTAGCTAAGACCTTTTTGACATAAATTTGTGCTTCCAAAGCAGGATTTTGGGAATTGTAATGCGCACAATATTAAACTGTATGCTTTCAAAGCTAAAGACTAAAGAAAGTAAAAAATGATGAAGGATGAAACAAAATTGTTTTCGTGTATGTATTTTTAAAGCAGATTTTTTTTACCATAAAATAAACGGGCATAATGACCTAAACATATTTTACACTTTTGTGAGTTTTTGTTAGTCGGTCAACAATGTGCGTGGTTCAAAGCCAGAAGTTTTGATATAACAAATCTCAAGAAGAAAATGAAATAAATATGTGTATATTCCACTGTAGCCTACATTTTTCATTCTCGAATCAAAACATTTTTCATTATTAACGATTCATTCAGCTTATAAAACAACAAACACTGTGTATGTATTTGAGTTAAATACACATTTATGTACTTCATTTCTACGTACAGATACCATTAAAAAAACAAAACCAAAGTAAATAAATGTTGATTTTTTCACGTTTCTCATTAGGCGCTGCGAATTTTCTTGCGTTCGCGATACAAGCTCTCCTGTTGTACTGCAATATAAATATTATTTAACATGTGAAAATAAGGAGTGCTTAGGGTAGCAACTCACTATATGGATCGAAGCGATTTATTTCCAGTTTTTCCGCCAGTCGCTCCCGAAATGCATTAAATTGATGGCCGCTGACTACGCTTTCCAGCACAACCATGATGCGTCTGCAAACCAATATGATTGTTATTGTTTATGCACAGCTTGTTTTAGCATAGCCAATGGTAAAAGCTTCCGGACTGCTCGAGAATGCCTTTATAAAGCCTGTTTTATTGCATTGACGAAACAAACGCAATGCGAACGCCTCCTGGCAGCTTTCAATGATGTTGTGTGCTCGCAGCACAATAATTACAGTTATTAGCTCCATTGATATTCGCTGCTTCAACAGTTCGATAACCAGAATTCGCGTGCTTATAAACTGTAGTCCACCAAACGCGTTAACTATGTATATAAAATATTTGAGAAGCTTCATAATTGTTTGTTTTTTTTTTTTTTTGATAGTTTCTAGGCCCTTACCGCTCTGTTGCCGTATTGGCCACCTCGTGCAAATATTTGGCATCCAGCTTGGACTTGTAGTACTGCTCCTCGCAATCGGATCTGTTGATTACCAGTAACAGATTTCCAGAATCGCTAAACACTTTTAAAATGTGCAACAAAACGCGCTCGTAGCCTAAGCCTCTAAAAGAAAGATTGAGATGATAGATTAATATTACATTAAGATCTTTCTGTGCGACTCATGTACTTACTTGGCGGAAACGAGCAGTCCGTCAGTGTGCGCAAGATCGAGTAACACTTGCTTTTCATATTCCAGCAGTTGGACATCTTTGCGCATTAAATATTCCTCGGCAGCCACCAAATTAGCCAAATCCTCGTCCTCTAGTTGATTACTGGACTCGGGCAGTTGGTGGGATTCTGTGTCTGTGTCAATTTCTGGAGCTGGTTCCTCCTCAACCACCATCGCATTTTCGTTATCCGGCTTTTCAGCCGACATGGCGCAACAGTTTCACAAGTAAACAACACAAAACAATATAAGCCAAATCACGTAGCGGTATCGATTCTTTTCGCAAAGCATGTTTTATACAGCTAACATTAGGGGCCTATACACGGACCGACCGTAAACAGCTTCACCTGTTTTGGTGTTCATCATGCGAGCATATATGTCAGTTATATGTGTGTTTCAAACATAGCTAAGCAAAGTTTTAACAATTTATATGTGCATGAAATAATAAGAAATATTCTTAGCATAACAGCATTATTTTACCATGATTTTGCAAGCTGTTGTATTGTGTAGATAAGAAAAAATAAATAATTATATATTGTGACACATAATTGTTACCGATTTGGATGTGTCGTGCGATTTCATTGTGAGTTATCGATAATGAATAATTTATCATAGCAAGTAGCAAGGCAGTCCGGTTGAACAAAAGCGTGTGAGTCTTCAAACAGGAAAGACAGAAAATAAATAATTTAAAAAAATTTAGTTGCAAATAAAATAAATTTATAGAAATAATGGACCATGTATCAGCGTATGCCGCTTATGGCATAGCCAAAAAGGCAAACAAAAAAGTGAAAAAGAAGAATGGAGGAAAGCGTCGGGGCATTAATAAACCGTACGGGGCCATATTCCATCATAAGAATATCCAGCTGATAAATGCCGGTGCCAAAATCATTGGCTCTGATAATTTCAAAGTCATTCGAAAAGTAATGAACGGTACCGCCGCCACAAAAAAACCAAAAGGAAAGAACCGCAAAGAATTGGTAAAAAAGAATATGGCAAATGTTAGTAACGACAGTGACAATATTAACAGCAGTGATGAAGAGATTGATGAATACACCCTTAATACGGATTCAGAATTTACTTCCTGCAGCAACTCGGAAAGTTCGCCAGTTGCTGTCGCTACCGCCGCCGCCGTTTTACCGGCTTCACGTCCCGGCAAGGCAACAAACGTCAAACGCAGCAATGGCGACCTGAACAACAACAGCAACGCAAAGTCGCCGGCTGTCAAACAGCAAAATGAAAAGGTGGGAGCTCCACCAAAAAAGACCCAGAGCAAGTCAACAGCAGCTCCATCATGTCCATTGCCGCGTCAACCAGGAGGGGCTATTGCCAAAAAGTCTGGTTTTTTAACCAGCAAAACTTCAGGTGAGAAGCGCAAATCTTTGACGTTGCCAGACAAAATGGCTGATAGTGTCAAGGCAATGACATTTGGCAAACCAGAGCTACAGACCGGATCAGTGGCTCAATGTGACACAGTAATTGACAGTGTTGAACTGGGCAAAGCTAGTTTCACCTGGCTAATCAGTCCATTGATTTCCGATCATTTCTTTAACAATTACTGGGAGGAAAAAGCTTGTCATGTAAGTGAAGGATTTATATGACAATAATAGTTTAATGAAAATTATATATTGTCTGTATGTAGTTGAAGGGCAAGCGAGCTAATTATTATGGCGATCTGGTGTCATTCAAGATGATTGATGAAATTCTTATTGAGAATCACTTGGAGTTCAACACCAACATTGATGTGACCATCTATAAGAACGGTAATCGTGAAACTCTGAGCACGAGCGGACGTGCCATGCCGCCCAACGTGTGGGGCCATTATGGCGAAGGATACAGCATTCGCATTCTGAATCCAAGCACATATTTACCGGAATTGCGGAAATTATGCACAGCGCTGCAGGAGTATTTTCATTGCTTGGTCGGTGCCAATATTTATTTGACACCACCAAATAGTCAAGGTTTCGCACCACACTATGATGACATCGAGGCATTTGTGCTACAAGTTGAAGGTCGCAAGCGTTGGCTTCTATATGAAACCAGCCCAAATGATTTGCTTCCACGTACCTCATCGGGCAACTTGAAGCAGGAGCAGCTTTCGAAGCTCATTTTCGATGAGGTCCTGGAGCCGGGTGATCTACTATATTTCCCTCGCGGCACTGTGCATCAGGCTGTGACGGAGAAGAATCAGCATTCGCTGCACATTACATTGAGCGTTTATCAACAGCAAGCATATGCTAATCTCATGGAGCATCTTATGCCAATTGTGGTACAAAATGCCATCAAGAACAACGTGAATTTGCGTCGCGGCTTGCCGCCAAGCATCTGGAATCATATGGGATTTGTTAACAGCGACAAGAAGACGCCGGAACGCGACGGAATGATAAGGGCCGCCAAGCAGGTTTTCACTGAGTTGGTGCCGACAGTGTCACAAATCGATAATGCTTTCGATCTGCTGGCTACACGTTACCAGCATGAGGCACTGCCTCCTATTATAACACCCTCCGAAAAGAAGCGCACTGTATTCGGGTCACGTAGCAAGGTGGATAAGCAAGGCAACTGCCTTTGCGACTACGAAATGACCGGAAAGACAAAGATTCGTCTATTACGCAAAAATGTCGTACGTCTGGTGAATGAAGAGTCGGGCTTGCGCCTCTACTATAACGTCGAAAACGGTCTCGAGTACTGCAAATATGAGGCAAACTTCTTAGGAATCGAACAAGGCGAGGCCAATGCCATCAAGATGCTCATCAACAGCTATCCAAAGTTTATTAAAATCAATAAACTGCCATTGCCGAATGAGGATCAGTGCATTGATACCGTCGTGGGATTGTGGGAGCGCGGCCTGCTAATGACCAAAGTGCCATTTGATGAAAATTAAATCGCATCAACAATTTATACAATAATCACCCACCCACCTCTGCATCTATGTATTAGTATAATAATCATTTGTAAAAACTATTCCATCCATTCTTAGCTAAGACCTTTTTGACATAAATTTGTGCTTCCAAAGCAGGATTTTGGGAATTGTAATGCGCACAATATTAAACTGTATGCTTTCAAAGCTAAAGACTAAAGAAAGTAAAAAATGATGAAGGATGAAACAAAATTGTTTTCGTGTATGTATTTTTAAAGCAGATTTTTTTTACCATAAAATAAACGGGCATAATGACCTAAACATATTTTACACTTTTGTGAGTTTTTGTTAGTCGGTCAACAATGTGCGTGGTTCAAAGCCAGAAGTTTTGATATAACAAATCTCAAGAAGAAAAAGAAAGAAATATGTGTATATTCCACTGTAGCCTACATTTTTCATTCTCGAATCAAAACATTTTTCATTATTAACGATTCATTCAGCTTATAAAACAACAAACACTGTGTATGTATTTGAGTTAAATACACATTTATGTACTTCATTTCTACGTACAGATACCATTAAAAAAACAAAACCAAAGTAAATAAATGTTGATTTTTTCACGTTTCTCATTAGGCGCTGCGAATTTTCTTGCGTTCGCGATACAAGCTCTCCTGTTGTACTGCAATATAAATATTATTTAACATGTGAAAATTAGGAGTGCTTAGGGTAGCAACTCACTATATGGATCGAAGCGTATTATTTCCAGTTTTTCCGCCAGTCGCTCCCGAAATGCATTAAACTGATGGCCGCTGACCACGCTTTCCAGCACAACCATGATGCGTCTGCAAATCAATATGATTGTTGTTGTTTATGCACAGCTTGTTAAATAAGCAAGTGAAATAACATACTTGCTCTTTACTTTCTTAAAAAGTACATTGGTTAGACGCATTTTGTTGTAACTTGGAAAACTTAATTAAAGTTATTTTGTTAAATCGCTAAAAGTTGTTGTGCAAGCCGACAGCTGATGTACCAAAAAATATCGAAGCGGTATCAGCTGATTACCGATAAAAGTAATCGAGCTTCAGACAGCTGGTGCGGGCAGACTTATCGAGCTGCAATATTATCGCGATGCGCGCCTCATTTAAATACCATAACATATTCTTACTTGCGCAAATACTTAATGTGCTTTGATATTACTAATATGTATATGTTGTTTAACTTTTTACTCTCGAATTGAAGACACACTATGAATAAGCAGCTGAGGTCAATTGAGCGCACATGCTCCTGCGTCAAGTGTTCCGTCGAGCGCCATGTTGGGCGCGCAATTCAAAACGATATATTTTCCATTTGATTGTACGCCTATAAGATGTTACCTTGAGCTTGAACAATTAATCTGGCCATACCTTCCTGTAAATATGTTAGTCATGTGCACTTGAGTGTCCCTGAAGCAACTTGTACAAAAACAAAAAGTAAAACTTAATCCACTTAAGACTCAAATTAGCGTTACACTTAAAGCACCGCAAAAGCAAAACAAAAGCAAGCACCAGGCAGCTCGTGCTTTTGCTAATGTCTCCTTGCCCTTGGGTAGTGAGGCTGAGACTAGACAACAAATAAGCTCCATAGACACACCCGCCTAAAATACGAACACACATTTTATGTATGAATATGGCTTTGTATATTATGTCTGTGTTTTGTTTCCATTCCCTTCCGTTTCCGTCTTATTGTTTTTTATATTTTGGTTTTTGTTTTTGTCGTTAAATAGCTTAAGCTGATACAAATTAAATTAAATGAATACATAGCAAGTAGTACCACAGCGGGCGCTCATTGTCAGGGTCAAAAGCGGCAGACAAGAGGACACACAAGCGCGCACTTCGTGCAACACACTCGCACTCACACACAAACATAACCTCAAACAATGACGCCAATTGGTACGAAAGCTTAAATGTCTAATCCGGTCGACAATGACGCTATCTGTAACTGTAACGGTAACGGGTAACGTTAACGGTATTACCGCTGCAGTGGTGTAAGGTCAACAAACACAGCATCTGTACACAACAAGAGCAAAGTAAACGAAACGATATACAAACAAACATATTTAACTGTTCTATAAGTGAACAGCATGAGGCGTTATCTTCCAGCAGCTGTGATGGCGGTTAATTTTCGCCTTTATGCGCTCAAGCAAGATGCTCACGTGCTTTTGCACGGTTCTCAGCACTGTCATCTTTCACAAAAGCACGTGCCGCATCTCGCTCGCACCTGTGCCCGCCCATGCCTTGAATGGAGCCAAGCTTTAGCCCAGCACCAGCTTTAGAAACCAAACAAAAACATAAGCACACACACACACACATATATATATATATATATACATTAGAACATGTTCTTTTAAAAGCTACTATCACACTACAGTCCACAAAAGTAGACGAACAAAGATATAGTATTATATTTATTGAAGAAGTATGAATTATTCCGTTTTATCAACTCACACTGAAAATGTACTGCTGCATCAAGAAAAGTTTTTTGTTTGATTAAAATGATAAAATATATGTCGGTTTTAATTGGGTATAGAAATGTTCTCACATCTATTGTGTTAGACGCGAGTGTGCGACAAAGCAGCAAGCACAACACATAAAATGTTCAGCAGCTGCCGCTGCTGCTGCTATCATCGCATTAGTAGAGCTTTTTTTGTGTGCGCGTATAGGGCTGAAGCTGAAGCTAAAGCTAAAGCCAAAGCTCGTCTGCTTACGACAACGTCATCGTCATCGTGTAAATAAACGCAAGTTCAGTTCACCAACGACACTCAAACGAGGCGGATGCAGAGCTCGCAATACTCTTGCAATAAAGTGACCAGTAAACAGTAAAGCAGACAGAAGAAGTAAGAAAAAGTTGGAACATAGGACACGACAACAACAACAAAACCAACAAGAACTTAAAGCACGCGCATTTTTGGTGCCCTATCCTGTAAGAACAATAACAAACGAGCCGCAATACTGGTTCTAAGAGTTCCTGTTTCTGTTGTCGTTCATGTTGAAAACAACAACAGAAACCATTTTTTTTTTAAATACGTGTAAATAAAACAACTTTTTCTTGCTAACTCTGACATTTTTTTGTATTCATGTATTAGTGATTTTTTTTTTAGCAATTTTTTCAAGTGATTACAGCAATAATAATAACACCAACAATAATGCTAAACGTGTAAAATTTGAGTGTTGAACAAAACAAAAACAATCGAAAATATAAACAAACAAAAAAAAAGCAAGCAGAATAATAACAACAAAAAATCACAGACAAAATTCTTACAAACAATTCGAGGCAGCGCAGCTGACGCCAACATCAGCTCCAGCGCCAACAGCGGTAAGCATTCACAAAAAAAAGAAAGAAAATAAATTGCAAATAAAATAATAGTCAGAAGAATATATTTTTGCATCGCATACAATTCTAGCTTATGCCCGCTCTCTTAGACACTCTTTCCCCTTTTGCTCCTTTACGTTCGCTGTGTTAGTGTTAAGGCTTGCTGTATATTTGTGCTTGTTTTGTGAATGCGGCAATTCATGATTTCGCAGCGCGCTTTTGGGCGCCACAGAAATGCAGCCGTACACAAAAATAAAAGAACGCATAGCAAAGGCAACTAATTAATACGTTTGGCAACTGTCAGCAGCAACCTTCTTACACTCACCCGCCCATTTGCCCTTGCGCCTCCTTACATCCTTGGCCGTGCGTCCACGCCAAAAAAGAAAACACAGTTGCAATTTACAGTTACCGTTGCATTTGGTGCGTTATGATTGTAACCTTGTTATACCCTGAACTCATGCAACGGAAAGCATTTCCGACCTTATAGTGTGTATATTTTCTTGATCAGTCGAGTCGATTTACCGATGTAAAAAATCTGGTAAGTCTAGATTTTGATTATAAGCTTTCCTAAGCAATTGACAAAGCGAGTTTGTTTCAAACTAGCAACGACAACTCTTTCCATTTCCGCAATACAAATGATATCGACAACATAAAAATATAAGATTCAGAAAGTTTGAAAACGTATTTAAAAAGCTGTGAAATTTTCATTGAAGTTGGACGGGAAAAACCGGAGATATCGGCGATTGAAGCTGGAAAAAATCACTTTTTGTTTAGGGTATCTCCGAGTCGAGCTGTATCAACAAAGGGCTTTCTAACTTGTTTTCACTTGAAAGTTGGGTTGCACTTAGAGATTCCTTGTGTCATTCTCAACATGTCCTGCATAGCTTGTGACGGGTAAACTTATTTTATAGGATCAAAAATGCAAATACTTTTTTAACAAAATATTCATATGTGAAATAATTCTGTCCATTGCGTTATTTTACGTCTTGCTCTAGTGGATTAGAGGGGATAAAAGAGCGTCTTCTCTGTCTACTGAATCAGATTCTTAAATGTCCTAAGTTTGCTGACTCCTTCACTTCTCCCTGCCAGCCAGGTCCGGTCGCGTTGCAAACGTGCGTTATATCTGATGAAGTAAGCCTCAACTTGGTTTTTTTGGTTTTCCATTCTGAGGTTGGCGAGTTAGGTTGAGTTTCGGACGTTCCAGTCATTCGAGGCAAGTCCAAATCTGGCTAGTCCGAGATGCAATGCCCCAGATCTGAAAACCATATCTCCAAATCGGTGTAACCAAGACGTTAACTATCGTTAAGCATCCATTTGAGCACGAAAATAGGATACTTTGGTATACTTTCCAGGCTGCAGGGAACATCAACACGTCGTCCAGTTAAGTGCGAACCTAGCAACCTCAAGCAATTAGAAATTGGCCCGTTGCAACGAGGTCCTCAAGGTCGTCGGGAGTGGCAGACATGCGGACAAGGTTCCCAGTACGCTTCATTCGGGGTACGCCCATACTCATTTTCCGCTTAGTATTTAAATAGTCATACTGTTTCCTTGTTCTTAGAACCGGTTTATTTATTAATTTAGATTAGAGCAGTTTCCAAATTAAGCTTAAGCGCTTAAAAACCATTAAAACTGTTGATATGTTGGAATTCTGTTAAAATCTGGGCTTCATAAATCTATTACTCAAGTGCTATTCGAATCAACTGTTTGCCGTTGGGAATTCTGGGTTTGTACAATTTTTGTTATCACGCTTCAAATTCAAAGAATCTGAGAAAACTTCTTGTGCTTACTCGGAATGAAAATAAATTTTAAGTGAGTTGAAATACATAGAAAAGAGTATAATATACTTAATACTTCTTAAATGTTACATGGAAAAATAAACTTAGTTTTTCATGATATTTTTTTTTTTTTTGCTTGCAATTTATTATAATTTTGTTGAGCATAAACAACGTATTGAGTGGCAGGTTGCAGCCCATTAAATTGCAAATCCGCATTTCTTTGAACGGAGCACTAATACACTTATACTAATACGCTTCTAGAATATTTTTTTTCCTAGAAATAAATATCTGCGGATTTTGTACCCTAGCTTGGGTTGTTTTTTTTTTAATGGGAATTCATGTTACTGAATCTTTTCCAACAGAAATCTAATAAGTACAGTATGCCATTCCAAATGAGTTTTTTTGCAGAATCCTTTTGGTTCGATAATCTGTATCCAACCTATTGAATATGAAACAAGTTTGCCGTAAAACTTCTCTATTTTTTTTAAAGCTTTAAAAGATCAATCGCATCTTCTATCACAGATAGAGAGACAGAATGAGCAGATTTTAATGCAGCGACAATAATTGCGGCAGCGGCAGCGGCAGCGACAGCGACGCTTACTCTGGCAGGTGTAAGACGTAAAGAGAAAACCAACGTGTCGACAGAGAGGCTGAGACATTCGATGAGTAAAATGAGGGTGGAGTTTATAGTTGGGCCAAGCGGCGGCACACACAAGATGCATAAGTATATGAATAAATAATGTAAACAAAATATTAAATTAGAAGAAATTCACTTACGCGCTCGCCGCCGCCGCAATCACAATAGAAGTGCGAGAAGGAGAATAAGAAGCAAAGTCTAAACTTACAAAGCAAATACACGTACATACATACAAACATAGTACATATATATGTATGTGCAAAGTAAATTGTGCAAAAACCCATAAAAATAAAGCAAAAACAAATTTCACACGCACTGTGCTTTTGCTCAATGCTCTCTCCTTTTAACGCGTTGCTTAGTTTTCTTTAAGCGGCCTGCATTTGACAGTTTGAGCAGCATAAGATATTTCCTCATTTTTCTAACTTGTGCACGATGCAAATTTGCAAATGGCTGTTTGTTGATTTTACGATACCCTTTCGTATTTAAGATATGAAAGATACATTCAATCAAGCTTATCAGATCTAAAATTGAAATAGCAATTTATATTTATTTATTTATTCATTACTATACATAGTTTTTAAAAATATCTAATTTGGTTCAGTACTTATTTTCATAGGCAATAAATATTGTAGAGACAAGCCATTAATATATATTAAAATGTTATTAAATTTAAAATTGTTCTTAAGGGTATTTTTGCATTGCTTTTATTGAATATACAAACCTTCTCGTTTCGTTTCTTGTTTGTTTGCTTTGTTTGCAGCTTGATGAGAAGATTGTGCAATAAAGCAACAATAACAAACAATTGCCGCTATAAAAGCGGCCGCACACTCATTGCTTACACACACACACGCATACATATGCACACAAATTCAGATAAACACACATGCAGATAGAATAGTGCGAGCGAACGACTGCAAGCAGAATTGTCATATTGGCATTCTCTTAACTCGATCAGCACCCACGCAAACGTTCTCACACTCTTCCATATCCACTCTCACTCTCTTCGCTGCTTTGGAGCTTCTTCTATGATAAACGAAAAGTAGCGACGGCTGCGGCAGCGATTGCAAGGCGTGCGTATCCATAGCCGCGCTCTCAGCCGGTCAGTTGTTTGGCAGAGCTTTTCCCGTTAGCCTGCTCACACTCGCACTCGCATTCGCATTGCTCTGATAAACACAACAAAACAGAAAAAGAACAAATAAGAAAAAAAAAAAACGAAGCCGCGTCACGGCGAAGACGGCAACGTGTTTCGGTTTCGATTGTTTGATAGCCACAAAATAAAATACTACAATAAAAGAATCAGCATTAAATACAGCCATTTGCTATGCATATTTTGTGTACTTACTGAGCGCACGTATGTATGAACATACAAGCAAAAGTTCACAGCATATGCAATTTTTGTTTTGCTGATCTCCAAAAGGTGTTTAAAATATATGTACATATGTATTTTTTTTGTGTTGTGTGTGTTTACGACAAAAATGCAACAAATTAGCAAGCATAGCAATTACAAAAAAAAAACAAGCAGGTGTCAAATGCTTAAAGAGCAGCCAGCCGCAAAAGCGTGATAGAGAGAGGCGCACAAAGAGAGAGGGAGCGTAAGAGCAACTTTCAGGTGAGTGTGTATTAAGCACAATGCTGCTCAAACTATCAGCAAATAAGCTACTTACTATAATTGAGTTGATGAGTTTGGCAAGCACTGAATTAATATTGCTTTAACGGTATTACAAATAATAATAATACACACACACATACACACAAAAATATATGAAATAAAGTTTTTTATACACAAACTCTATTTAAACAGTCGACAGCTGTTTGCGCGCTGATAGTTTTATGTTCTCAAGGTGCACAGACAGTGCTAAAAAAGTATGCGGCATATTGAATTACATTACAAACTATTTTGTTTAATTAAAGTCGCGCCGTTGCGGGTATTGCCACCTATTTCTATAGTTGTTGTTGTTGTTGCTGCTGCTGCTATCAAACATTAGGCTGATGAGAATGCCAATTTCAATTACATTCAGTTCAATTCGATGAACGAGCTGTGCAAATGTCAAAAGGTATTTGTCTTTAAGTGTGTTGGCAACGCCTCCCTCTACGCCTCTACACCACACATTTAACACTACATTTAATTTATTATACACTAATTAAGTTAATAACAATTTTTGTTTGTACAGTTAAAACAGTTCTTACTCTCAAATCGATATGAATTTTTCTGAAAAAAAGAAAAGAAAATAAAACAGATATCTACAGTAATCTTTATAGCTCTATATTCACATATGTTCACATATCTTTGATACAACTAATACACCGTTAAACTTGATTAAATGGCAAACAAAATCAGAAAGATGCAAAAAATGATTCCCAATGCTATTGGGAACTTTGATAGAAGCAACGACGGCGTATGCTCTTGTATATAGGTCAGAGATCGGGACATATTCTCAATCACATTTAACTTAACGTTCGGCCAGCGATCAGCGATAACAAAACCGATCACGAAACGGATCAAATCCATGCCGCGGCTACTTTTTGCCATCTCAACGCGGCTGTCTTCAATTAGGCCGAGATGTTCTCTGTAAGATAGTAGCAAAATGAAATCGCCTTATGTATAGCGCTGAATTGAATTACTTACACCTGCAATTTTCCTAGCTCCTGTTCAACGTGCATAAGCAAATCATATGCCTGCTTAACTTGATCATGCTTCGAACTCAATTCGTTGCGATAATTTTCTTGCTCCTTTTGCAGTTCATCCTTGAGTCTCAACACCTATATATAATATAAAATGAAATATTTCATAACAAAACAGTTTTTAACTGAACTGAATTGAATTGAATTCAGTTAAACTAAACCTACCTCTTCCTTAAGCTCCGATTTGGTTATTTCTAGCATTTGATTTTTTCGCTGTTGTTCAGCCAATTTCTGAGCACATTGACGATACATGAAGTGTTCGTGAAACATCTGAGATCGTGTGACATCGAGCAGATCGGCAACATCGCTGCATTCCTGCTTTTTGTCCTTCAACTCCCTGCGCAAACGTTGCACCTATTGACAAAAAAAAAACAAAAATTGGCCACCCTTTTGACGAGTATTTGGCATTAACTTACATCCAAACGCGACTTGACCTCAACCAATTCCGACTGTAAACGATCGGTACGTCGCTGTTCGTGGCTTATCATACGATCGCGATCGGCGATATCATCGCGCATCATTTTGACCTAACAATTACAACAAAAGAGATCAATTTGACGTTCGAAATATACGCTGAAAATAACTTCAAACTAACTCTGAAAACTGGGTTCGAACACGTTTCTTGTAATAGTGCAATTACTTTGTCATTACCTTAACGGTTTTGGGTTTGAAATCAAGGCATTTTTTAGAACCTAAACCTATTTTTATTGGTTGTTGGTTTTCAAAAATAAACTCCGAACTAGGCTATAAACGAATCGATTCGGGTTCAAAAGTAGATCTAAGGATCTAACGAACCAATCCTTTGGCATAATATTTGGATCAAATTACAACCCAACAACAATAAAAGTTTTAAACGCGAAACGCAACCAAATCATTGATTAAAGTCTCTAAAGAAATCTCAAAAAATAATAAAATATGCTTGGTTTTTGAAGCTCACCCTAGTTTGATACTGGCAAACTTGCTTATTCAAATCGCCAATCTCAGAGCAACGGCGTCGCCAGACCCGAGCAAGCATCACATTAACGACTTTGAATGCCCTCAAACGACTGGGCGTATCCATTATGTTCGACATTTTGACATTGTCTTCTGCTCCTTCAGTTTGCTTTGCTTCTGACTGCTTTAGCATCGTCTGCGGTTTCCATTTAATCAGCATCATCTTGGATTAAATGCTTTGTTAATTTTGGTTATGTTGTTAATGTTGTATGCACAATGAAGCCCGAAGAAGGCACACGTCTATAAATCAAATTAATAGTTTTACTTGTATTATTCGAAATTTTTTTTTAATGTTTCTGCTATGAAGTTTTGTTTTTAATGTGTACTACTGTGTTACTAGAACTTAACTGAGTGAATCGAAAAGCGAAGCACATTTGATTGGGAAATTTATAATATTAATTAGCCATAGCTTACATGTACGAGAAATGTACTTTGCTGTTGATTCAACAGTTTAATAGTCGATCGAAAAATGTTTTCGATGTTTTGCACATTTTTGCATTGCGCTTGGCTATAAAAATATTCAATGTGTGTATAGCTATAAAAACGAAGAAATGTTTCGCATGTCCATTAAAGGTAAAATGTGATGAAAGCTCAAAGAGCTTCCAAGAAATCAAGAAAGTTTCTTTCTTTATCTTGCAAATACTCTGCATTTGATCGTTTCTTGGGAATTAATCAAAACCGATTTGCCATGTTTTGCATAGTCGAAAGGATTATCTCTCTCTATCTCTCTCTCGCTTTTTTCTGAGATGTTCTGGAAACACAAAAGAACTCAAAATGTGTGCAGCGCAAAAATGTTTGAAATGGGAAAAGTAAATTATTAACTTACTGGCGCAGTTGTTATTGTTTGTTTGTTGTTTGTTGATAGTTTGACCAAAGCAGGGGAGGGGAATTCTGGTTGGGATTGCATAGACTTTAAACATGCCTGCTGTTGATGGCCATTCGAGGAAATAAAGAAGAATAAATGGTTGAGGCAGAATGGCTTGTGCCTGGCAGGTAATTAAATGCAATTGTAAAGCGGATATTAAAGCTTGCACAAATAACTAGAAATTGGAATTAATTATAATTAAATCTTAAGTTGCTAAGAAAACAAGACAGAAGGCTATAGTCTAAGGAGAGCCCGACTAGCCTAGTTGCAATAAATATTTTACTCCTTGCACCCTAAAAGTATGCTTCAAATAATCATCAAATTTAAACAAAACTTAAAACTGACTTTACGCTATCTCCGGTGTTTCTTAACTGATTTGGACGAAATGTTGAGAAAAGCTATATCGTTACCCATTGTATCAACCCCCATTTTTTTATTTTCCAAATTCGATATTTTTTTGTAATCGATTCTATGTGTATATCGGAAACCAGAATAGTTATCGATAACTTGGAACAAACTTGTTCTGCTCATGGTATAGGAGAACTTATATTCGAAACCTGAAGTCTCTAGCTCTTTTAGTCTCTGAGCTCGACGTGTTCATACAGACGGACAGACGGACATTTCCAAATCGACTCGGCTATTGATGCTGACCAAGAATATATTTACTTTATGGGGTCGGCGATGCTTCCTTCTGCCTGTTACATACTTTTTCACAAAACCATTAAACCCTGCTATACCCATTTTATGGGTTCAGGGTATAATGATAGTGAAAAAGAGTCTATTTTATAAGGACAGCTCTCAATAACCATTCAAATTGGTTTATGTAAAATGGAAGAAAAAAAACATGTCTCGAGAGTCTCTCCTCGCTCTCCTCGCATGAACTACGTAGGAAAGTGTCTTCTTGTTGATTGGCGCACATAATTAATTGAAATATCATTAGCAAATGCGGAAATGCGAAATGCGTCCGTTTCAACACGCACTTAACTAGCTTTACTACTTATGCTAGCTCCTGCCACTCGCAACAACCATTCAGTGTGAGGCATAAGCATTTATATTAACCATGACGCACAAACAAACAAACAAACAAACATATAGACAGCTGGGCCAAACTAATTATGCGCTCCGGCGCCACTGGAATCTTTGGCAGTTATAAAATTTCGCCCGTAACCGGACCGAACCGGACCCCTTGCCAAACATTAACCCATTTACGTTTTTGCACAACAAACAACCCCCCACCACCATTGATTAAAAGTTTTTAAGCAAGTCAATAGCGAGAAGAAGCCCAGGTCCGTCCACTTGCCATGTCTTCAGTTTCGTCCTCGACCTGCAAAGGACAGGAAACTGACTGGCAAAGGACAGATTGCGACGCGTGACAGCTCAAAATGCAATTTGCAATGGCCGTCAAGCAAGCTTTTTGGGTGGTTAAATTTATAAACGAGTCACAAATATTCATGAAAAAACACCCACTTCAAAATATATTTGAATATTCGAACACAATTTGCAACTTGAGGAACTTGGGTTCTCGCGAGAACTTTAAGTTGAAGGGTTAAGAAAAATGATTTCAAATTCTGTGCGAATTTTAGCTTTAGTTTCACTTTCACTCCAAACTACTCCAAACAACAATTAGCTGGCGGGGCAGAAATATGTTTGAATATTGAGAAGTTTTGTACAGCTTAAGTTGCGATTTGAGTTCATTTAACTAGTGGGGCCAAGGGGGGTTGAGTTGAGCAACAGTTAAGGTGTTTATTAAGTTTATCGTCGTTGCACTTTCGGCTTTGTTTCGCCTTTTTGTTGCAAAATGGTTTTGTTTCGTTGAATTTTTTGGCTTGTCCAACTCGGTTTGAAATTAAGTTTGTCTAGCAGGATTGTTGAATTTTTGTCTATTTTGTAAACCAGTTTTTAATAAAAAGGAAGCAAAAAATTGCTTGACGAATTTTTACTTTTAATGAGACAAAGATTATTAATTATATTTTTGTTTTAAATTTAAAGCAAAAAATGTTTTCTTTAAAAAAAAATAAAAAATTATTTTAGTCGTTTAGCTTAAGTTTTGTGTTGTTAACTCTTTTTGCCCCTCTCTATACTTTTTTCTTTTTGCAAATTATGTGTCTTGCCTTTTTTATCTTTGCCCGTTTGTGTGTGTGTGTGTGTGTGTGTGTGTGTGTGAACTGAACCCATAAAATGGGTAAAACAGAGTATAATGGTTTTGTGCAAAAGTAGGTAACAGGCAAAAAAGGTAAAGCATCGCCGACCCCATAAAGTATATATATTCTTGATCAGCATCAATAGCCGAGTCGATTTGGTCATGTCCGTCTGTATGAACGCGTAGATCTCAGAGACTAAAAGAGCTAGAGACTTCAGGTTTCGAATATAAGTTCTCCTATACCATGAGCAAAACAAGTTTATTTTAAGTTATCGATAACTACTCTGGTTTTCGAAATACACATGGAATCGATAACAAAAAAATATCGAATTTGGAAAATGTAAAAATGGGCGTTGATACAATGGGTAACGATATAACTTTTCTCAAAATTTCGTCCGAATCGGTTTGTTAACACCGGAGATATCGCAAAGTTAAGTCAGTTATAAGTTTTGTTTAAATTGATGATTATTTGAAGCATACTTTTAGGGCGCAAGGAGTAAAATATTTATTGCAACTGGGTTCAGGGTATCTTCTAGACGGGCTCTCCCTAGACTAGAGCCTTCTTATTTATTTTTTTATTTATTTTTATTTTTGTTTCCTAACATTCGCTGTTCATTTGGCTTGGTGCTGTTTTATTTGCATGGCTGTTCGCTGAGCCTTTAGCCTGCTCGTCGTCCCCGGCTTAAGTCCCAGCCTCCAATTCTACAGAAGTAGCTCAGTTCACCTGTCCCCCCCCCCCCCCTCAAACACACACGGCTTGGCTGTGTATTTTATTTGCATTTGTTTTTAAATGATTAACAAAGAGGTTAATGTGGGGGCCAACAGATAAGCAGCTGCCAGAGATCTGGCAACACTGAATGGAAGGCAGGAAGGCAGCGACACAGAAGCAGCTCAACCATAAAACCTAGAAAATGAGAGGCAGAACGGGAAAAGAATTAGCAGCAGTGATAAAAGAGCAGGCGTGTGGGCAAAGAAATGGAAATTTAGTTCATTAGACACAAAGGCTATGGTAACGATTTCTTTATAAAAATAAAGTCAATGCTCTTTGGTTTTAATAAAATTTTACGCTCATAAAGTACGGAAAACATTCATTAATATATATGTATATGTATATTGAAATTGATTTCTGTCTAATTGCTAAATCTAAGTGCCTTTATATATATTTTTTACAAGTTAAGAGCAAAAATTAAAAATACGTTTTTTTTTTTTCGTTTTGTGTTTGATAAATATTATGTTTAAATGGCAACATATAAAGTTTAACTCCAGCAGCGACAGCCTGGCAACTCTGGCGACCTTCACACACACACACACACACACACACACAGGCAAAAGCATCTTCTGTTGCCTGCCACCATTCCACCTATTTGCATTTCTATGTTTCAGTTCATGTTCTTTTGACTAACAAAAAAAAAAAAAAAACCCACCATATAAAAATGAACAACAGCAAAATAACAATATGTATGTGTGTATGTGTGTGCTTACTATGTTGTATATAGAAAGTATATTAAATTGCTTGACTCGAACAAATTAAGGGCAACAGCAACAATAACAATTGTGCACTTTGCAAGTTGAGGAAATTCTGAACTAAAAAACAAAAAAAAAATGAATGAAAATATTTTTAATCACATTTGTGTTTTAAGATGAGGTTTGATTAGACATGTGTAATGTGTGTTAGTTTTATATAATTCTAATTTTATTAATAATCTATTTCGCCATTTTTCTTTTCAGCTTTGAACGTAACCCTGCTTACTGTTAATTCATCGCAACGTTTTGGGTAAGTTAAAATCAAATTTTCTTCGGATTCTATCATCAGCTACAAGATAATTTCTGAGCTTGATAGTTAAATGTGAATATATATTTTATTACATTTCCGGGCCTAAACAATATTTTAATTCATAATTAACTCAACACTCAAAAGCAATTATTAAAATTCGAGTTGAGCTAATTTATACTTTATCAGATATAATAAGGGAGGGCGAGTTTGTGTTTTTGAGAAAAGTATTATCATAGAAAAGTACTCAAAATATGCCATGTTGGCTAATTCATATTTAAGGAGCGGCAAAAATAAATGGACACATAACTAGAATAAGGGAACTACAACCCAAAAAACCCTCAAAGTCATAGTTAAATATCTGTGTTTAACATGTCATTGTTGTTGCTGTCATTGCAACTAATGTTGTTGTTCTTGTTGTAGCCATAAATTCCCCAAAGTGATTATAGTATATATATATATACATATATATGTAACTGTCAACACACGACAAGCAAAACCTCAAAAACTATGAGAACTTTACACACACAAACACACACACAGACAAACAAACAAACACAGACAGACAGACAAACAAATACAACTGAGTAAGTCAGCTGTGGCATAAAATACGAAAGAAAAATAAATTGAGAAATATATATATATTTATAGAAGTTAAAAATAAAAATGAATTGAATTGCATAAAGAGCAGGAACTTTGTAACTTTAAAGATTTTCCAAAACGACAAGCTAATAGTATATTGTTTTTAAACTTAAGAGCATTTAAAACTAATAAGTTGAATGTTAATAATTTGAAACTCGTTCAAACGACATTGCATTAAAGCCAACACAATTGAACTTCTTCTTACTATTATCGTTAGACTTGCGTTTGATTAATTCAACTGCGACGACAATGGCATCCTTTTGTTAACCATCTCTTGAGCCCATTGCTCTTATCTATTTTGTTTTTTTTTACGTTTGACATGAGCATTAAATTGCTGACTAATTGGCTACTTAATAAAGCGCTTATCTTTTTACCTTTTAAAGCACTTGTTAAGATTTTAATCTGCATCACTTTTAAGTCACTTTCTCGTCTTTTCTTTTTTTTCTTATCTGCCCAGTTCCACTTGTCACATACTAAGCAACAAGAATACAACAAAATATAAAAATAAATACACAAAAAAAAAATTCCAAAAGATTTTGTTTTTTTTTTTTGAAAGAATTCTTTACAGTGAACCTCCGCACCGGCCCGCCCCGCACAACGTTTTAGGGTCTTATCTATGGCATGGCATCCGTTCACTTGTTGTTGTTGTTGCCATCATCATTTTGTCATGTTAATTTGGCGGGGCTTATGGCTTTTGAGGCGGCAAAAGCGGCAGCAGCAGCAGCAACAACGGCAATACTTTGGTCCTGACCCAAAAATAGCATTTTCGACAAAAAATGATGTAGGGGCGGCGCTGGGAATCATAAATAAATGAAGGAAAAAAAAGTGTTGCATACATTTGTGCGTTCGCTTATGTAACGCCGCACGTCTTGCCTTGACATTCACTCTCTTGTCTCTCTCTCTCTCTCTTTCTGTTTGTTTCTTTCTTTCTTTCTTGATACATACATACGTAGATGCGTGCGTGCGTGCTTGTATGCGTTGAACATCCGCGCTGTGTTGTGTAAGCATCGTAACGTGCACACACACACACACATAAAACGCGCCGTCTAATGTCGGCATCATTAGCCCCAGCACCGGAGGTCCTTTCGTCTCCACCTGCTGCTGCGGCGTCACACACACACTCTCACACACATATATGTGTGTTTATATACATACATACACATCTTCTATTACTTATCTTTTACACCACAAAAACAAACACACACACTCGCACACACACACCTTCATGTGTGTTGGACACTCAAGTGTGACTGCTGCTGTTGCTGCTGTTTGGTTATTTTCCGCTTGGCACATTTCTCCCCCACAAAGTGCTGCCAGTCCGAGCACAAAGAAACAAAAATATACGATTTCATACAAAGTTGAGAAACACTTTTTCTTTTTTGTTTCAAACTTATTTCTGTTTTAAAATATCTATTCAAAATGCGCTCAGGAACTAACTTTTTAAAGCTAAAAATAGAAACGATTTTATTTTCGAACTTAAAGAAAATTACTTTTTAGTAGAACATATTTTGTTAAGTCCTTTCAAAAATCAAGATAATAGTTTTTTTATTTGGTGTTCTTTTTTAACTAAATACTCATTATTATCTACTTTAATCTAACTCCTGAAAATTATATTTCTGCGCAGATATATAGTAAGCAGATATTTTAAATATTGAAATTAGGCTTTAAAGTTTTATTTTTGTTTTAGATTCCAGATGGTTTTTTGTTTTATCGTTTTTAGTACTTATTGTTTTTGATAGTACATATTTCAAATGTAAGGATATTTTATTAACAAAAACTACTTCAAAATTTAATAAGAATTCTGCTGTTAATTTGAATTTAATTCATGCGAAGTTCTTTTAGGTATTTAACAGATCGCTTACATCTTCTGCCCTCTCTCGCTCTCTTTCTCACTCTCTCTATGTATCTATCTCTATGTGACGTTCTCTTGTCCTGTTGAGAGTCAGTTTTGCTAATGCTGATGACATCTCGCACATTGCACTCGGCTTAATCTAATGCAGGCTGCTGCTGATGACAAAACGAGGATAATGTTCACACACACACACACATACGTACACAAATACAGTAGAAAAGTCAAGAATAGATAGAAAGAAAAGAACATGAGAACATTCGGTTGACCTTTGAATGGACCAAATACAAGTTTCCAGCTGTGCGTCGCCTTTATTGCCGTCTCAGGCATAGTGCAAATGGCGGCCGGGTATTTTTCCTTTTTTTTCTTCTTGTTTGTTTGTTTTGATATTTGGTTTTGCCATTTCCCTTTTTTTTGCACTCCCGGCTTATAGTGTGTCCTGTAGGATTGTCAATGTTTGTCCACAACCAAATGTCAGAGTAATTCTTAGTCAGGATAAATTCAATTCAATTGCAGCATGGCTATACGTGTGTGTGTGTGTGTTTGTGTGTGTGTGTAGGTTCTTTGTCTAGTGGCGCTCGTTTGGCTTTATCTCGATATGAGGCCAATTATTGGCAAAAGCACCGGCGTCGGGCGTCCAATCGACCAGATCAACATCCTGGCAGGCTCTTCAATTAGCCTTAGAGCTGCCTGTTCTGCTACTGTTTCTGTTTCTGTTTCGGTTTCTGTTTCCGGCGCCGCAGGTGCAATCAAATCATATCGCATTGATGCGAGACATTGTCGATGAGAGAGGAGCGAAGGAGAGATACAATACTGAGCAAGGATGGACGAGACGTGTCTCCCCGCCCCTTTACACAGAGACGACGAAGGCGGGGCAAGAAGTTTGGCTCAAAAAGCCAACAACCAACTATTGTGGCCCAGCGGGGGGTTGGTTGGACAAGAAGAAGCTGAAGTGAAAGGGGTTACATATATTTTTTTCTTCCATATGCGTGTGCCATTTATAAATGGATACGTTAGACGAACGAAAGGAAAGGGTCAGCGGGTCAGCGTATGGCGCCAGGCCCAAAAGGCCCGAAAACTGTGAGCAATTAATTATTTGTCATTGGTTGACGCCGTTTCCTCATTGTATGTATGTGTGCATGTGTGTGTGTGTGTGTGCCTAAACAGGCGAATAATGTGGCAAAGTTCTCGATTGCCACTTTTCGCTTCGTCTACGAAAACTTATTGTCACAATTTCTCTCTCTCTCTTTTTGTGGCTTTAAGCATTCGAAACTTAAATGATATAGCCATCTTGGCCAAAGTTGGCCGGCGGCATCCTCCCCCCCCACCCCCCCCATCAACAATTATCTGTAGACATTTTTATTAATAAATAAATTTATTAATGCTTGTGGGGAAAGTTTGTGCAAATATTGATATAGATGCCGCAAAAAGAGCTTATTTATTGAAAGCACATATGTACATAAATATATTGTTGTTGCTGGGGGGACAGTGATTTATATGTATATCGTTCCAAACCAATACTAAAGGACATGAAATTGAATAGAAAAACGATTTTTCTTTGTTCTGCTTTCATAGTTTCTTATTGAGCAAAATAGAAAGAAGAAGAAGCCAAAGAAGAACATCTTTAAACAAGTCGCCTGTAGTTCAAATTCTGCTTTAATTATAAATCACTTGGTCCATTGCCAATGTTCCACAAAAAGTTCATTGACCTGTGCCATATCCCAAACTGTCAAGCCAAATAAAAAGAACGGAGCATTTTTCTTTCTTTCTTCTTTTTTTTTTGTGGTGTTTTTTTTTATTATTTATTTGTTTGTTTCTTTGTTGCCCAGCAGTGAGTTAAAAACAAAAACAAAAACGCGATTTCCGGGACGCTCATTAACTTAAAGCACAACTAAATTTGATTCTAGTTAATTTAAAGATTTTGTTGCCATACGCAAAGCATTGCCAAAAAAAAAACAAACCAAAAAAGAAAGAAAAATAGCCAAAAAAACAAAAAAACAATTAACAATCAACATCGATTAACTTGTTTTCGCTCTCGCATTTCGTTTGGTTTTTCAGTTTATTTGTTTTTTGTGCTTTCGTTCGAATAACTTTCCGCCGCCCTCACCATTTTTATACCCTGAACCCATAAAATGGGTAAAACAGGGTATAATTGTTTTGTGCAAAAGTATGTAACAGGCAAATGGAAGCATCTCCGAACCCATAAAGTATATATATTCTTGATCAGCATCAATAGCCGAGTCGATATGGTCATGTCTGTATGAACGCGTCGATCTCAGAGACTACAAGAGCTAGAGACTTCCGATTTTGAATATAAGTTCTCCTATACCATGAGCAGAACAAATTTATTTTAAGTACTCGGGTTTCCGGTATACACATAGAATCGATAACAAAAAATTGCGAATTTGAAAAATGTAAAAATGGGCGTTGATACAATGGGCAACGATATAACTTTTCTCAACATTTCGTCCAAATCGGTTAAGAAACACCGGAAATATCGTAAAGTTAAGTCAGTTTAAAGCATACTTTTAGGGCGCAAGGAGTAAAATATTTATTGCAACTGGGTGCAGGGTATCTTCTAGTCGGGCTCTCCCTAGACTAGAGCCTTCTTGCTTGTTTTTATTTTTGGTTCAATTGCTATTTGTTGAAAACAGCGTCGTGGTCAGTGGAACAATGGACACCGGACCCACCCAAACCAACTTAAACCTTAACCAGAATCCGAATCCGGAACCCTGAACTTTAACCAAAAAACAAAAACAAAAAAAAATAACCAACGGCATTCTGCTTACCTTTTAACACCCGAACCGAACCGAACTTACCCCAGCCCCATCCGAATTTGTTAGCCAGAACTTCAGCAATGTCTGTAATTTGACGCTCTTAGCCTTTTGACGGGGCGCCCCAAAAGTACCCAAAGTGAATAAAAATACGCAAATAAATTCATACAAACATAGACTACATACATATATGTATATTGTAGTTGTGTTTATATATATATATATATATATATTCCGGGCAATTGCTAAAGCTTTCCAATTCGACGAGGAGAACAAAAGCAATTCGGCACTTCATCAAAATAATAAACAAGTGCGTTATTTATCTGTTCAGTCTATGCGAACTGAGTTGATGTTTTTGTGGTTCTGCTTCTTGACTGGAAACCGGAAATCATAAAAAAACACGAAGAAAAATAAAGGCAAAGCTAAAGCTATGATCTATTTACAAGATACTTAGTACACTTTACCATCTTTTTTAAGGCAGAATAATGTTTATTTATTATTAAACATTTAAGTTTATATGCCATAATGAAATCGTCTCACTCTCTCTCTCTCTTTCTCACCCCCAAACACTAATTTAAACATTATAATATCTTGATTTTAACACTTAAGTATGCAACACTTAATTAATTAACTAACAAAAAATAAAAAACAAAAGTTATGTTTTATGTAGAACATCCCCACTTGATGTTTGATTAATTAAGTTCTATATATACATATGTACATATATGTATAAGTATTATAAAGCTTATGGGTTTTATCTATTGTTAATCGATTGACAGTTGATTGACTGATTTGTTGTTGTTGTTGTCGTTGATGTTGCTTGGGTTCTAGCTATCTAGTGTTGTATATATTTATTGGACTAGTTACTATCTGTTTAATATCATATATTTAAGTACGATATATATATATATATATGCACGTCGAGTACATTTAATCAGAAATCACTAAATCGAGGCTCCCTTTTGCACCAAACCCGCCGGCCTTCACTAATTAACGCACATTAATATTGTACATATGTATATATATATATATATATACCAACATGCAACGACCTCGAGGCCTTTGTTTGACTTTGCCCCCCAACCCCCACGCCCCACTGCCCCCTGCTGCTCTTTGCTCAGTTGAGCGCCTAAAATGCTGTTAGATAAATATTTGGCAGAAAAATTATTTTTTTTTTTGTGGTTTTTCCAATGGTTTTTCATTGCTGTTGCTCTTATTGAAACTATAATTGTTGTTGTTGTTGTTGTTGCCGTTGCTTGAAATAATCATGAACTTCATGAAATGCGCATTCTTCGGGGCGCTTTTATTGTTTATAAACAAATAACGGACAGCTAATAAATAAATCAAATAAATTTTGGTGCGGCCAACCAAAACAACACAAAAATTCTCAGACAAAAAAGAAATCAACAACATGAAAAACGAGAAGATAATTTTGCGCCTAAAGAATTGCAGAAGTCGCAGTTTTTATTTTTTCGCTAAAATATAGAAATGATTGCCAAGCGCAAGCAAAAAGTAAAAACAACAGCGCCACCTAGCGTTAATATTAAAAAGAAAAATTAGTGGAGAGTCTGGAGATAAAGTGAGACCTTTCATTACTCAACACAAACAAATAACAAATATTCATTAAAAATTATTAAAAATAACAAAAAAAAAAACAATTTTATTAAGTTATGCCGTAAAAAAGATATTTGTGCATCTATATTGAAATAAATATATATATGTAGATTTGTGTAAATATAAATCAAAAATTCAAACATGGCATCACAAAGACAGCAAATTCAGACAGCAAATTGTTGTATGCAAAAATAAATCATTATCTAATTGCCAACTAACTAGACAACAGCAACGACAACAACAACTTGAATATGTTGTCCGCACGTGTAACGGCAAGAATGTTGTGTTTACGATTGCGCTCAGTTGGTTAAAGGGGGAAATGTAAGGCAGGCAGGCGGGCAGGCAGGCAGGCACCACCCAAATCACCGCCCACCGCTGTGTGTGTAAGTGTGTGTGTGTGTTGTTTTCGACCGCCTGGAATGCCATTTAAAAAAGACAGGCGACTATAAATAGAATGGGAATAGCGTACCGAACCGAACCGAACCGAATATTGCAACTGAAATTTTGCAAAGAAAATTTTAAGCCATTTTTGCACACGAGAAAAACCCTGGGTGGGCAATGCTGCGGGTGGTGGTTGAAGTGGAGTGGAGTGGAGGGGGGGGGGGGGCGTTGATTAAGGGTATTTCAAAACAACAAACAAATTATGTAGAAGCTTTAAATTGTTGCATGTTAATTTATATCGATCATTTCGAGAGTCCTGAGTTAAACTATTTACTACATCGATAAATCGATAGCTATATAAAAAATCAAATTTATGTTTTGAACAAAACTCTTCATTCTTCCCAATATCGACTAAGAAACGACACTTCGAACTAACTAATAACTAAAGCTTCAGTTACCCGAACTACTTGAACTGAATTGAATTTGAATGAACTTGAACCGATTAGCCTGAACATTAAATTATCGAACAGCTGTTTGTCATAGCTTTGATATTTAATTAAATAGCCAACAACAGCCTTTATTTTTTGCCGGAACCTCAAAATATTTCCTTGCTTTACTGTAGAAAAAAAGAGTTTCCTTTAAATCAGCTGTTCAACGTAATTAAAATACGAACTGGAACTAAAATTTTCCGTTTTCTGCAGGCTGTCAATTCAATTCAATTCAATTCAGTTCGAGGGTGTTTTACGTTTAGTTGTTAAACTGATCAGCCATTTTCTAAGTTCTAATTCAATTCAGTTCAAGTTCGGTTAACTGGGCCTTAATTCTACTAATTTGATTGAACTTGCCTGTTCAGCAACATCGAAGCTACTAATTGTGGCTTTGCGGTGTGCGTGCAGCAGGGTAATAATTATTATTTGATTTAACTGGTCGTAACTAAGCTGATTACGCCCACACACACACACACACACACACACAAACACACTTACTCTCATGGTCACACATTTGTCCATTTTGTCGCAATTTCGTCCGTATTGCACTGAATCCTGTCCTATTGTGCACAGGTGAAGGCTATATTATCTATCCAACTATCCATTTACAAATCCTTGTCAACCAATCAACAACTCCCCAACCACTCCCCCCACCATTCCTGCCACACCTACCTGCCGCTTTTAGCCATGCTTAATTAATGCAATTCGTAATTCCATTGCACTCTATATATTGGGCTAATTTATGGCTGATGGCACAACAGCTGTTATTATTATTTCGAGGATTAGCGCTTGGCCACACAATTTCGGATGATTGTCACCAATATTATCTCCATATTGCAAGGTTTAACGTGTGGCAACAGCTGCTGCACAAAGCCGCAAATATCAAATGCATTTTTGATTAGACAATGCCAAAGCCAAAGCCACAGCCAACGCAAACTGTCCGACTGACTAACTTCAACTAGCGAAAGTTAGGAAATGCATAGAAAAAAAATTCAGGATTTGGTTGCATTAGTTTAGATTAGTTTTTGTGGCAAAAACAAAGTGCAAAGTGAGATTGGCATTTACATCCATTAATATTATATATAGATAGATATATATATGTTTATAGTAAGGGAAGAAACATTCCCTTTACCCTACCCTTCCAACTCTCTGTCTGTCTGTCTGTTTATCTTTCTATTGGGTCAAACTACAATACAAATCCTTGTTACCAAATTGTTTGTTGTTTTCTCCTTTTTAAGTATTCGCATAAAGAATCCTATATAAAGCCTCAACTAAAATTAGATAGACACGAATCATATTAATCATTAATATATATTATACTATCTATTATTGTTTTATTTATTTAGACAGAAGCCAAGAAGCCAAATTAGTTAAGAGCATAAGCTGAATTCATTTCAATTAATATTTAATTTCAATTTAGTTTTATCTTTTTGTGAATTCTTAAACAGTTTAGGCAGAGAAAAGCTCATTCAAAAAAAAAAAAAATGAAGAAAAAATGGTGGCAAAAATCAAGCGTAAAGCGGCTCAACAAAAATACAAAAAAAAAACAAAAACAGAAACAAAACAACAACAAAACAACAACAAAATTTATATAAAACAATATAAATTTGACAAAAAAAAAAGTTCGTAGCGCAAAAGTTTTTAATTCCGGGCACGATTTCTGCTTATACTATACCCTTATACACACACACACACATACAGACGCCCACATTCAAACACACACACACACACACAGTGTTTGTTGTTAGCTGCATTGCGAAAAATATTGTTGTTGATGTCCTCGTCGCTTTTTGTTGTTGTTGTTATCCTTAATTATTGTGGCTTTGTGGCATCAACAAAATGGGGGTATTATACAATTTGATCAAAAGAGAGTTATATTTTTTCTACCTAAATTTTTTATAGCAAAAAAACTGAATGTCGTTTTTCGTCAAAATTTTTATATTGCAAAATACATTTCGATTGAACATAATAACAGGGTATACTTAGGTCGTTTATGTTGTTTTAAAACAAGTGAAATTTTTTTTCGTTTTCGTTTTTTGTTTTTGTTATTTTTTTTGCGCTGTAAACTGCAACCATAATTCATTAAATACTTTTTGAAGTGCCTTAATTACATATACACACACCCACACACACACACAACAAAATGCGTTTAAAAATTTTCCATGCATTTGCACAGGCCAACACACACGCACACTCCTCACCCCTCACCATCAGTTAATTGGATAATGCGCGGTAATCCAATGACAACAACAAAAAAGAAAAAAAGAAACGAAATTAAAGGAAAGAAAGGAAAGATGAATGCAAATTTTGTGCCGCAACACAACACAACAAAATGAAATTGCATATTGTTGTGCATATTACAGCATACTGTAATCTTCTTTTTAAGCTTCCCCGTTTGCACATCGCTCCAATCCCCCGTGCCCATTCCAGCTCCACCTTCATCACCGCTCACTTTGATAAAAGGCAAACGTTACGCATTCACAATAAATGCACAATTCAACTGCCAAAGAAAAATGCAAAAAGAACAACAAAACAAACAAAAATGTAATAATACAAAAAATATACATATATTACTGTTTACATTTGTGCGTTTTATTGTCATTCGACATCGTCATCCTTTACTTCTTTATCCTGTGCTATACGAATTTTAACCTACCCCAAAGGGGGGGAGCGCATTGTGTTCCATCGAAAGCAGACCATTTGATATACAATACGACAGAGAGAGAGAGAGAGAGAAAGAGTAAGCGAGAGAGGGAGAGAGAGAGAACCCCTATGTCCCAAATGACCCCGCGCTTTGCAGAGCCATGTTACCTTGTTATTTGAAAAAAAGGCGACAAGGTGTTGTTTGGCCAACTTGTGCGCTAATCGCCAAGGATTTTGCAATCACGCAAGGATGCGCCAGGCAAGGACCCAAGGACCTCAGACAAGGACCAGCAGCTAGCTGCAACATCAGTTGGGCGCCATTCAGCGAGTGCAACAACGAGTTCGTTCGGCCCCTAATTGCTGTGCTGTCATCATCTGCTCGGTGTTAAGTTTAGCATGCAAAAAGTCAATGTCAAGTCTTAAGATTCCTCTTTCATTTGTCGCATTTCAATCAAAGATTGAAAATATTCCTCAAGTCGTATACTTGATGTTATATAGATTAACATCAAAATCGAGTTTAATATAATTGTTTATTCATTAAAGTCTAGCCTGAATTCATTCCGTCAACTTAACGCATCCATAATTCTATCTCTTAGCCTAAGGTCCTTTGTTCCTGTGAATAACAACAAATAAATCAATTCAATTAAAAGCTCATTTAACATAATTTAACACACGCACAATCGACATAAATAACAAAAAACAAAACAAGTAATAAATGCTCTAGTATAGGGAGAGCCTGGCTAGAAGATACCCTGAACCCAGTTGCAATAAATATTTTACTCCTTGCGCCCTAAAAGTATGCTTCATATAATGTTCAATTTAAACAAAACTTAAAACTGACTTAACTTTACGATATCTCCGGTGTTTCTTAACCGATTTGGACGAAGTTTTGAGAAAAGTTCTATCGTCACCTATTATTTTAACCCCCATTATTTTAATCCTCCCTTTTGCACAAAACCATTATACCCTGTTTTACCCATTTTATGGGTTCAGGGTATAAAAGCAGACGCTTTTTAAGCATCGCCCAACTTCCGCGTCAGTTTGAACTTTGTCTTTCGTTCCATTTTTGTTTTGAGTTTTCCTTCTTTTCGGTTTTATTTTTTGTTTTGTTTTTTGACAACCGTAACAAAATTATCGACAAATTAGTATAAACGCTTTATGCTTTGCTTTGCTACCCCAAGCAACCAATTCATCTTTCGCTCAGTCCAACAAACTTGAGTGCTCAAAACTGTCCAAGTTGAGCCCAAAACCCTTGTCAAAAAAAAAAAGAAAAGAAAAAAAAACCGACTAGTAAGAAGCTCTGCCGACACTTTAATACTCTTTAAAATGCTAAGTTTGAGCATTTGCGATCAGTATCAAATTAATTTCTTAGCTAATAACAAACAATTGGAAACGTTTGCAGTAACCCGCCATATACTCGATATTTCATATATATATTTTTAAATCTTTATACCAAATTTTGTAACTTGCTCAAAAGGGCGAAATGGTTGGGCTTGGCTCTAAAAGTTTTGATGCAGTTTTTCGGAGAAAGCCAGTAGCTATTTCTTTTACGATTTCCAGCTATCGAATTTATCGATTTCCCAGCGCTTCAGTAGGCTTAGAAATCCAATCTTGAGACTTTATCTGTTCTGGCTTTAGGAAAAGATTTGAGCAAAGTTTCAATTCTCTAGCTTTTAGGGTGCTATCGAGTATTTTATTTTGGACACTCTCTTTGAATATTTTTTAAGCCTTTCAACAAATTTGCGTCGCAAACTTTTGTGGCTGACGCTTTACTTTTAGTTGTTAGTATGTATTATTATGAGTTTTTTTTTGCTGTTGTTTTGTGTCATTTCTTCTTTTCTTGTACACATAATATTCACAATAACAGCAACAACTTTATCCTCAACTCCAAACCATGATGATGTATTGTTTTGATACGGAAATAGGGTGAGATACGCAGCTGTGTGAGTGTGAGTGTGTGTGGGGCGTGGCAAATATGTATTTGTATTTGTTTAGGGGAGTTCAAAGGTGGCAAAAAATAAACCGCCTGCTACGTGCCGTCGACTAAATCACAAAGACGAGAACAAAATAAAACACCAGGATATATATTTTTTTTTTTTGTATTCTATCTTATTTTATTTAATTTATTTTTTTCAGTTTCTTCGACGCTATGACATTGAATTGGAACCAAAACTTGCAGCTTATGAGTATATGTGTGTGTGTGTGTGTCTGAGTGGCATCTTGTTGTTGTTGTTGTTGTACTTTCTTTTCAGGTTCTCTGTTTGTTGTCCTTTTTTTTCCTTTTCTTTGCTTTGCCAGGCTGTGTTTTTTATTTTGTTTTGTTGGTTTTCGTTTAACTTCTTTTGACGACAGTTGCCAACAGTTTTGTTTGAAGGATGCCCTGCCACGCTTCTTACCACACCACCCCCCCTCCCCCCGCCCGCCCCACTGTCTGTGTGTTTGCTCACGATTTTGGATTTTGGGGCGTGTATTTTTTCGCTGTTAGTGTGAGATTCCTTATTTTGTTGTTGTTGTTGTTGGCTAGTATCTGTTGCGTGCCTGGATGAATATGCGTGACAAAATGCCGTCTGGCTTTGTCAGGCGCGAGTAGCGAGCTTTGGGTGGCGGCGAAAAGTGAAAGCTGCTACAACTGACAACTGACAACTGGCGCCAAAAGGTTGAGGTTGCCCGCGGGTGGCATACGAATGGTTGATTGGGTGCCGCTGGCTCGGTTGGTTGATTTTGGCTGGCTTAGCTGCATTGGCATTGCTCATAAGCAGATAATTTGATTGCATCTCCCGCTGCGCTCTCTCCCTCTCTATCTCTCCCTTTAATCACAATAATCAGCTAATTCTGAAATTAATGCATCAATTAAATTTCAAAGAATTTTAATGCAACTCTCTGTGCATCATAAACATTGAATAGATTACAATAAATAATTCAGCTGAATAAATTTTCAAAAATTAATTTGTTTGTTTGAAAACATAATTTATTCCAGTTAAAGACTTTTTTCGTGTATCATTTTTTCTAGCTAATTTATGGCTTTTCAGAATTGATTACAGATTGTTGTTAATTATGCAACTTTTAATTTAATCACATTAAGTTTTTTTTATATTTATTTTTTAAGTTAGGTTTTTCTGCTTGATTAAATCCTGGGTAAAAATTGCGAACTTAATTAACATTAATTTTTGTTTGCGGGTTCAATTTGTGGCATATTCGCAGAAATTTATCACCCACACACACACACAGTGTTTAATTTGATTGCCACATGCGGCAAACAACTGCTTCAACTCGCTGCTTAAAAAATGAGCCCGAGCAGTAAATTTGTTGTTTGTTGGCTTCCAGCTGGGTTTGGCTTGTTTTCGCTTGTTCGTTTTCTGATTTCCTCATTTTGTTTTCTGCAAATTAAATACTAATAAAGAAATTGTTGTGTGTGTGTGTGTGTGTGGGCGCGTGTGCTTGCTTGTTGATGCTTACTTTAATTCATGAGAAATTTCATTTGCCATCCGGAAAGTATGCAATCATTTTATGAACTTTGACATTTTGCGCAGCACTACTAGAACATTCAGCGCCCAGACAGAGTAAGTAAGATAGAGCTACACAGAGAACGAGAGAGAGAGAAAAAGAAAACAGAAAAAGAGAGAGAGATGGAGAGAGAGAGAGCGAGAGAGATAGAGGAAATGAAGTTGAGTAAGGCAGCTAGTGAGAGAAAGAGGGAGATAGATAGTTGGAGTATTACTGAGTGGGTGCTAGCTAGGTAAAGTCAACCCCAAAGTGAATAAAGTGCAGAAAAACACACACAGACACACACACACTTCCACCCACACTATATTCGCACACAGACACGGATTGCACAAGAGGAAACTTGATAAGTCATTTGGCAGATTTCCTGCGTTCACATTCAGTGCTAAATGCGTTTCTGATATCCTGTGTTGTTTTAAGTAAGCTTAAGCTTGCTGCCCACTAAAACCAAACCTACTAAAGAAAACTGAAGCAAATAGTATATGAAATATTTTATTTTTTATAGCACTTTCAAAAGAATATGTTTTTCCTTATAGTTTTTTCCCATCAATAGAATGTTTTGATATATGTATAATGAATATTATCGGTTTATCGAAGTTTTTGCTTGATTTCAGTTGTAGATCGCATTTATCTATGAATTTAACTGTTAGAACCGATATCCGACTGAAACATTAATCGAACATCAACAGTATCAAATATCTATAGCTTTATAAAAACAAAGGTATTTCATCTCTTTAGATTTCTGAACTTATGCCACATTTTCTTTTTGCTTTTGTGTTTATGTGTTTGCATTTAAAATTTTTTGCCAATCATTGTGTCAATCATTTTTAGCATGAAGTGAAGAAGAATAACCCAACCGCTTCTCTCAGTGTATGCGTCGTTTGGCTTTTTGCAACAAATTTAGCAATCGGTGTAATGCACAAAATGCACTTAAATGCTCAGTCAATTTGCGCTGCAATTGATTAACTGTTGCTACCAGTTGATTGAGCATTCAGCTCACTGATTGACTGACTGATTGATTGACTTCTGACTGCTGGCCTAGCCTGGCCGACTGTGCTGCATATGATGCACACAAACACACACACACACATATATTTTGCTGTCATTTCTTTTGATGAATGCCCCCCGGATTTCGATTTCAATTTTCAATTTTCACGCGACAAGGTCGAAACTTTGTAACTTTAACCAATCAAAAACATCCCCCCCCTAACCACTTTGCCACAAACAACCTTCAGCACTTAACCCCTTGGGGGTATCCAGCATTTTTATTAACTGTGTTCGTGTGTGTGTGTCAGGAAGCCAAGCCGCTCATCAAATATTGAAATGCCAATTTTACAGATACTCTCAAAATAAAAACAAAAAAAAGGTAATACTAGAAAAGAGGCCAAAACGACAAAAACGCACTGATGCCAAATTCAATTTGGCATTTTAACTTAGAGCCAACAGGTCAAAAATTTATATAAAACAAAAAACCAAAATGGACCTTAATAATATGAATGGGACGATTTGTTTGACTATTAGTTGGTCGCAATAATGCCATGAATAGCGGCGCATTTGTCGAAAAGGAAAAGTCCGCGGGCATAAAAATCGCTCGCCTCAAAGTATGCAATAATAAATTGAGAAATTGTCGCCCGTGAATGCCCAGGCGATTGCGATTGGGGGGCGGGCCATGGAGTTACTGGTTTTTTTTTTTTTTATCTCTGTGCCCACGTAATGAGCATATTTGTATCATATTTTGAAAGCGTACGTGCAAGAGTCCTTTGAGAGCAAGTTTATGCGAGTTATTTCTCTTGTTGTGCCCCACGCCCACACTCACGCCCACATGCATACTTCTCTCTTTTAAGTAGAACGCGAAAACTTGTGTAGCGCATGAGTGTATGTGTGTGTGTGTGTGTGTGAATTGACACAGGTGCCCAAAGGCGTTCGCACGGAGGCTGTGGGTAGTACGTGTGAGTGTGAGTGTCAGTGGTGCTACTAAGAGAATTGCTTTGTTTTTTGTGGTTGTGTGACAGCATTTAGTGCCAAAAATGGCAATGCCAAGCAATAAAATACAAACAGAAACAAAGACAAAGGCAGCAACAGTAAACATTTTTAAGAACTTTAGCCCGAAAACAATAAAAAAAAAAACAAAAAAAAACAAAACCCCCCGATCAATGTGAAAAGGCTTAAAGGGTGAGCTGATAAAAGTTTTGAGTTTCTATTTGAACTTCGGAAACAAGTTTAAATATATATATATAAAACTGGTTAAACTCTACACATGCATATGAATATTTGTTACAAGACTTTAAACAAACTTTATGTTTACTTTTTTTTTTTGTTTATAAAAGCAAACGTTATGCTTCGTTTGAAGAGTTCTCAAATTTCTCATATTATCATACTTTTTTTTTTATCTTTTTGATAAAGTTCAAAAGCGCAAAGAACATAAATTCATAAAACGTTTGCTGTGCGTAAAAGTATTTTGTGACATACGTTGTGAAAATCATATCGGCTTCCTACACACACACACACACACACACACACACACACAATAGCTCGCTTACCTCGACTGACTTTGGCGCTAACGAGCTTTAAGTTTAACAATGAGCGAACATTTTGCAGCTCATTGAATTTCGAAGTCATGTGAAAACAGCATCAGCACACAAACACACAAACACATAAACACACCCATTAACACATACACCGGCAATCGTAATCAGTCAGTCAAAAGTTTACTTATTATGTGGCTTGTGGAGGCATGACACTGTCGAGAGTGCCTGTCAAATGAGAGTGTATGAAAGAAAGGAATGCGCAAAAAAAAATCCTCTTGGACAATTTGTAAAGCTATACGAGTCTGTATTGTTCAACTTTGTGTTTTTGTTTCGGACCAACTCTTTTAGCTCCTCTTAACTGGTTGCAACATGCATTTACTCCTTTAAACAATAGAAAATCGAGAACATCGTACGGCTAGAAATCGATAAAAAAAAAAAAACCATAGATGTATTTGTACAAAATTGGTAAACAGAACAATGCATTTCAATAAGCAGAATCCAACAATTTGATTTGGATTTGTTTTAATACTCGATACCGAAGGTAAAGAGTATATTGGGTTTGTGCAATGTCCGTCATGGTGTCTGTCCGTCTGTCTGTCCGTCTGTCTGTCCGTCCGTCTGTATGAACGCAACTTTTTTCTACACCCTTCAAGCTAGAGACTTGAAACTTTGCAAATGTCGTTATCTATGGCCGTGTAAGTGTAAATTGTTAAGATTGGGGTTCTACGATAACTAGGGGGCCGGCAAATCGATAAACTCGATAACTCAATATCGATAAAGCCAGCTATTTCACACGCCCTTACAGCTAGAACTACCAAATTTAAAGGAAAGATAGCTACTAATAAGTTCCAAAAAACTGCATCAAAAATTTTGGAGCCACGCCCACCTATACCGCCCCCAGCCCCGCCGCAGTTTTAAACCAAAAATGCCCATATCTTCTACAGTTTTTGAGCTAGAGCCATCAAATTTGGTGCCAAGATTGTTGATGAAGAGACCCGAAACATTTGGATGCCACGCCCCCCCCCCATACCGCCCCCAGCCCCCCTTCCACCATATTCTACTAACTTTGAGCTGGAGTTACCAAATTTGGTAGAAGGATATCTGTTTGGCATCCTCATCTGCATCAGACAATCTTTGAGGCAACGTACAGCCCTGCCGTATCCGCACCCCATTGCAATCGGGTCTCTTTTAATCGGTTTTATAACTGGTATCGAGTATACCGCCGTCAGTTGCGTCCGACTGCAACGTTTCTACTTGTTTTTTTTAAATATTTACATCCGTGTCTTAATGATTGAAGACAGATGTATGCATGTACGTTTCATGTTCCTGATTGCTAGATATATGATACTAATTTGTGCTCAAAGCTACACACACACACACACACGAACACACATATTGGATAAATGGATGCATGCAACAATGAGAGAGAGAGAGAGAGAAAGAGAGATGAAGCCCTTAAAATGTAAAGCCAAACCAGACCAATTTGCAATGGCAATGCCAATGCCAATGTCATATCCAATAACGCGCGACCATCTAACTAATGTGATTAGTGGTCGATTCTCAGTTCTATGTTTTTTCTGTTCCCTCAATTTATTATTGTTGTTGTTGTTGTTGCGGTTGTTGCTGTTATTTATCTTCTTCTGTGTGCATTGATTGCATTTATTTTTTATAGAAAAATGACCGACGCGACGGCTTGGATTTCCGGCTATGACTTTTTTATCAAAACAAATAATGGAATATTTGTACAGTTTTTATTTATTTATTTGTTTTTTCTTTTTTCTTATTGCGCTTTGCGTTTTGTCATGACTTTTGCAAATGCAAATCAACAACAAAAATCAAAATTGTTTTCTGTTAAATATTAATATGAATTTCAAAGTTTCATTGTTAAATGTTTTTATGTAGCAGTTGCTATAAAAATGTTTATTATATTATTGTTAGCATTATTTAAGTGTACTTTTGTGTTTTTACATAAATTATTTTTTACTATGACAAGAATAACATTATTTATTATTTTTATTTGCTTTGGATCAATCATTTCACACTAACATAGATAATTAATGTATTTTGTTCTCAATTTTATGTTTCAATATACATTTGTTTGTTAACATTACAAAAATATTGATAACCTTAAACTTGAATTAATTGATTACTAATTGTTGACAATAAGTTCGGATGGACATCGGATGCATTCGCAATGCAATTAAAGTTCGATTCAAGGACATAACTAATTGAATTGTATTTGATTTTTGTGCTCTGCGTCTTTGCCCTTTACCAAGTATTAATTAACAATTGCAATTACCGTTTCATCTGTATTTCATCAGTGCTGGGTCTGTAATTATGATTGCATTGAAAATTTCCGTCTCTTCATGATTTCTGAGAGATGCTGCTGCTGCTTCATTGTGCTTTGTGCCACATGTGCGTCCGTTGCCTTTATGATTTGGAGGGGGCATGATAAATTCTAACGAAATGAAGCAAGTCAGACACACGCATTCAATTAAATTCATGTTGTGTGTGTTTGTTGTGGCCATAATAAAAACAAATTTAACAATGCCTGGTGGTTGCATGCAACACGCATTTAGCCCGTTGGCCGATGTTGCTTCTGCTGCTGATGCCTTTTGTTCATTTTGGCAATGCAACCAACCACAGGCGAATAACACCCACACACAGCTACACCTACGCAGAATACAAAACACACACACACACACACAGACACATAAACATCCAAAGTTGTGTGGGATGTCCAGGATGCGCAGCTTGATGGATAGCTATATAGAAAGATGTATGTATGTATGCATGCATTCTTGACGTACGCCAAAAGCATTTTGTGTGCAATTTTCGAATTTAATTTGTGCTTGAAAACCTGCACGCGAATCTTTACCACCCCCCCAGTTTAAGCTCTTCTTTCATTGTACATTGTTGCTAGATTTCCGCCGAATAGCTTGAAAGTCATCATTAGTAGTCGTAGTAGGAGCGGTGAATGCAAAAGGTTTCAAATTTGAATTCTGTGAAAATGTTGTACTCTCTCTGTCTCTCTGACTCTCGCCCTTTAATTTAGGGTTTTAATTAAATGTTGTGCCCTTACTTACGCCGATAACCAAGTTTTTCTTGGTATTTCAAAGTGTTTAATTGCGAGAATTTCATTTGAATGCTTTCAAATTGATTTAAAGTCAAATATGAATCGAAAACTTTGATTGCGTGTTTCAAAGATTAAATTGTTTTTTTTTTCTTGGTTTAAAATTGCCAATAATTCTTGCATAAATATCCTTTAATAACAAAGATTTCTGTTTTTAAACTTAACATTTGGCACTAATTTTTACCTCTTCTTTTGCAGATAAAACAACGATAACAAACTTTATACGCCGAAAACTTTCAGAGCCAAAACACCAACAACTAAAAATAAAACTTTATTTTTGAAAAATCGAAGACAAAAGAGGAAATCAACTTCGAATTCGAATGGAAAGTACTCGAAACCAACAACAATGTGAGCTCCATTGAAGCGTATAATCGAAAACACGAAAGCTTCTTTAAATTCCGTTGTCCAACAGCAGCAACAAACTCAGTTAGCTCGATGTGTGTCTTTAAGTGACCGGCGTCAGAGTTGCCAAACACCAAGAAAAACGCCAAAAAGCCAATTTCACAATAGCACCGATCAACAGCAAATAAATCGAAAGCAACAACAAAACCGTAACACCGATTATCAAAAAAAAACAAAAAAAAACTTCCCAATATTTATGTATATGTAGATATAAAAATATATATATATGTGTATATACTTATATATATAGCGATAAACTAAACATAGATGTGCATATATGTTTTGCTATAGCTATATTATAGCCACACCAAACACCAAAAACATAGACTTTAACGATAACAATATACTACACTTATAATGACCAAGAAGTACGAATTCGATTGGATCATTCCGGTCCCACCGGAACTAACAACTGGCGCAACATTTGATCGCTGGTTTGAGAACGAGAAGGAGACCAAAGAGAATGATTTTGAGCGTGATGCTCTATTCAAGGTCGATGAGTATGGATTCTTTCTCTATTGGAAAAGTGAGGGACGGGTAAGTACGACAAAAAAACAAACACAAAACGACAATTTCAATAATTTGATATTGACTAACATGCTACAATATTTTCTTATCGTTAATCGTTCAGGATGGTGATGTTATCGAGTTGTGTCAAGTGAGCGATATTCGTGCCGGCGGCACTCCTAAGGTAAGTTATCGTTTATCGATTACAGTCTATTCAAGAGCATTGGCAATGGTATATAGACGCCATAGGAAAGTCTAATTGCCTTAAAATGTTAGAACGGAATTTTAATATTTGTGTTGGATTGATAAATAATAAGGTCTTGAGAAAGATTCAACAAAATGTGGCTTGTCCCTAAACATATTCGATTTAGGGTAAGAAATTCAATTCGTCAACAAATTTCAATAAGGAACTAGTAAGCTAGCACTAAGCGACTGTGCATTTTATATAAATCGGTTATCGATTTTAATCGAAAGAGGAAAAATTAGATGAGAAAATTATTTATTTAAAATTTCTCGAGATGGACAGAGAAATATACCATACATATAGATATTGATGCCGACATCAACGCCTGATCAGAAATGTATAGCATACTTTTATGGGCTCAGAGTTGATTCACTCTACCTATTGCATACCTAAACAACTTTCTTTTATGCTTTTGAACAATTTATCTAAGCTGTCTCAAAGCTCTACAAAGGATGTCCTAATCGCAAATTGTAGTTGACCTTCTAACATTAAACGCTTATACAATTAACCTGTTTTTTAAAGTCAGCTCAATAACCATAACAACAACTAGAACAGTTTGACTCTCTGACATATAAACATAAACATTTATGCTTGAAAGTGGCACAATTAAATCCAATTAAGTGCTATTCTCGAATTAATATATATTTTTGCTTAATGACAAGCTGTCACACTAGCTGCCACACACAGACACACACACACACACACACTCATTGCAGTCGGTCTGTTGCTTTGTTGCATTTGTCAAGGCTATAATCATCATTTATACACAATATGCCACTGGGCAAAAACACACAAACACAAACACAAACACACACACACATCCATCCCTTGGGGCAAGTCATTTAAGTTGCAGCTCATTTGTCCATTTAGTTAGACAGGATATACACGTTGATGTGCATTAACCCACATCCAACACACACACACACACACACACACACACACTACATCACCTGCAGGCAACTTACCCAAGGGCGCATCAATAAGATAGGAGCGGGGTGTAAGGCGGGTTGAATTAAAGAATGGCGTTTGCTGTGCTGACACAATTTAAATTATGCCACAGCGACGCACATCAAATCTCAGTTAGGCAACTAGGCAACAATTTCACTTTGTTTTCTTAATTGAAATTTAACAGAGACTGAGAAATTATTATTATTTTTATGATTTTTAAAGTGTTTGTATCAAATTTTATAAACTCAAAGAAAAATTATCGATAACAAAAATATTTTAAAATCGTAAACTCCTTCTGTAATGATTTTTCTTAAGGAATTGTTTTAAATTGTGAAAAATTCAAAGAAAATGTATCGATAACACAAATATTTTAAAATCGTAAACACCTTCTGTAATGTTTTTTCTTTATGGAAAAGTGAGTATAAAATTGTGAAAAATTCAAAAAAAAATTAACGAAAACAAAAATTTTTTAAAATCGCAAACTTTAATGATTTTTCTTAAGAAATTGTTTAAAATTGTGAAAAATTCAAAGAAAAATTATTGATAACAAAAGTATTTTAAAATCGCAAACTTTAAAGTTTAATTCGAAGTTTGCTACGGCATTATATTGCCTCGATGAAGATATTTTTATCGATATTGATCGAAAAAAAAACATAGAAAATACCAAACATTGAAATTTTATCTAAGCACGCAGTAGCAATGGCCGAAATTAACATATTGCCTGGCTGTGCACTTTAACTTTTTGGCCCAAACGCTGCAGTTTGCCATTAGAACGCGGAAGTTGATTTTTTTTAAGAGAAGGGCGAAAAGGCGGGAATGCCGCGAACTGCCGCCCATAAATTGTATTTAACAAAAACACAAAAACAAATACTACTCAAAAGCAATGTGTCATGCCCAGAATGTGGGCGTGGTACATCAACACGCACACACACACACACAGACAACCAAGCCATGGCCAATATGTACGCTTCTCGCGCCTGTCGAAACAATTGAGAGCCAAACTGACATATTGACACATTAACTGACAAATGCATACACACACACACACACATAAACACATAAAGTCACTGAAAAGTTAAAATACATATACACACTTGCACAAGAGTGTCTAACACAGTTAAATACACTACGAGAATATTGACTTTCATTCAATAAATTAACGAATATGTTTCAAAAAAAGGTTCATGAAAGTTAAATAAAAGCCAAGATGACTAAAAAATAAATATAATTATGAGTTATCGGTCAAGTTAGCAAAATTTACTATGGAACAGATGCTTAGAATATATACAAAATATGTATAATATTACGTTTTGAATTGATTGAAAGACTGTACTTTATTTGCAAAGTGTAAGTGCACATACGGAAAAACAAACAACAACGAAAAAATAAGGGAAAAAACTACTGATAACGAGGGCTGCGCATCGTTGCATTTGCAAATTGAAAAGTGTCGAAGATTTTGCAATTCCCAATGCACGTTTAAGTGCTCTATCAATGTGTGTATAAAGTAAGCGATTGAGCAAGAAAAGCACTGACAACAAGAGAGAGGGAGGGGAAAGAGGTGAGGGAGGGGGAGAGCGAGGTGGAGCATGGTTAAGTGTCTGTTGTGTAGCACTTAGTAATTTTTGTTTTTATGTTTTCGGTTGGGCATCTCTCAGACAGTTGCTGTTCCAGTTCCCAACACGTATACGTATAGTATACTACCTGCTACCTGCTCTTTCTTGTTCTGCAGTTGTGAAAAATAAATATAATTCCCAAACGCCAGTGGAGTGGAACATTTTGCTTCTGCTGTTGCTGTTGGTGGTTTTTGGCTTTGAGTGCTCGAAAGTCTTTGCTTTCCTTGCTTTAAAGCTCTTCCAGCTCGTTGCAATCCTTTTTGGCAAAGAAACACACACACACACAGACACATAAACACTTTAATCAAGCCGTTTTCATGTCAGCTGCCAAATAAATTCAATTAAAATGCTAAATAAATGCCAATGGAAAGAAGATTATAACGAGTGTAAAAATGAGCTAGGGAAAAGCGAGAATGGGCGAAAAATATTTGTGGGCAAGAAGAAAAATTCAAAGCCGCATGAAAAATTTCGTACTTATAATGACCAGCAAGAAAAGTGTGTTTTAAAAAATAGTTAATAAAAAAAACAAGTAAGAAGGCTCTAGTCTAGGGAGAGCCCGACTAGAAGATACACTGAACCCAGTTGCAATAAATATTTAACTCCTTGCGTCCTAAAAGTATGCTTCAAATAATGATTAATTTAAACAAAAACTAATAACTGACTTAAATTTACGATATCTCCGGTGTTTCTTATCCGATTTGAACGAAATTTTGAGAAAAGTTCTATCGTTACCAATTATTTTAACGCTCATTTTTACGTTTTCCAAATTCGACATTTTTTTGTAGTCGATTCCATGTCTATATCGGAAACCAGAATAGTTATCGATAATTTGAAACCAAATTGTACTTGTTCATGCAGACAGACAGACGGACATGGCCATATTGACTCGGCTATTGATGCTGATCAAGAATATATATACTCTATGGGGTCGGCGATGCTTCCTTCTGCCTGTTACATAATTTTTCACAAAACCATAATACCCTGTTTTAACCATTTTATGGGTTCAGGGTATTCAAATATATATAAGAAAAGCGTACAAAAATCAAGTGAAAACGTTGCAGTTGCAAGAAGCAACCGACTGCAATATACTCTGAAGCCTGGATAAAAACGGGTACGTCAATTGGTTCGATGCACATTTTGGGGGACATCGGCGGTTTAATTGCCACAAAATTTGTGGCTCTAGCTCAAAGTCTAAGGGGATTTTTCAAATTTAAAAAGGCGTGGCATCCAAAAAAAAAAATTTTGTTTCTAGGATGCCAGTTGCTTTCTCTCTACCAAGTTTGGTAGCTCTAGCTGTAAGATGTGGAAAATATGGATACACCGGCTTTCAGTTATCCGATTTTTTTTCGATTTCCTAGCCTTTTAGTAACCGTACAATCGACATCCAAATTATTACAATCATTGATAACACCAACAATTTCATAGAAAATATAAACATTTATTAAAAACACGACATAAATTTAAAACTTGACCAAAACAAAGAACGTTAAACATTGATAGAAACAAAAGAACAGTTATTTTTTTAAGTTTTTGAATTCCTCGCTAAGTGCGACATCTCCTTACAAACAGTTGTTAAACCCGTTGAGATTGATTCTATACAAAGAGATAAAAGTTGATTATTAATACAATTTTAAGCAGCATTGTTAACTTACTTGTGTCCAGTAAAAGCAGTATATATAGCAATATCATAGTTAGTTGGTATTAGTGTATAGTAACGATATAGAATGCATAGTGTTTTGCACCGTTGGATTGTATTGTGTTTGTGTACAAAGCTCCATTGAATATTGTATAAGACTATAAATAAATAGAAATGATTATCAAATTATCCCAATACCAAGAAGTGCTAACAACTTACGTAATGTATGAGTATCTTGTATGTTGAATGTGTTTAATGAAATCGTGTAATTGTGCCCACTGAAGCATAGCAAAGAGATGATGGGATAATGAGCAGGATCTGCGAATAGAATAAGTTAAATCGAATAACAAAACTAATGGTAGACAGGTTACTTACGTCATCGATTCTTGTTTATTTTTAACATAATACGAGTTGTAAGTTTCTATTTCAATCGAAAGAAAACAAACTTGAAAATTTTAATGAAATTTTTTTTGTATTTTTCATACGCTTTTACATTTTCCCAAAATTCCAAAAATAAAATTAAAACAAAAAACAAAAAAAAACATGAAATTTTGTTGATGTTCTCCTGAACAAATGGAGAAATATACTGAGAATATATTTTCTGTGCGCCTTATATAGTATTGAAAGGGCCCTGAAAAATGTCAAAGGCAACTTTGTTTTGAAAAAGTTTACAGAATATTTAATACCGAGTGCCAAAAATACATTTACAAAATTTATAATTACATAAAAAGCATATCATCATTAAGCGAAAGTATTAACTTTGTTCAAATAGGTAAAATTGTTTTGGATCAAAGATATCGCAGGCTGTGGGCGATTATCGGGTTGCTAGGCAATAATCCTAGTTTGAGCCCTTTTTTAAAACAAGAATGCATGCTGCACTTTAGTACAGAGACAGCACCGACTTCACACACACATTTATTTTTGTGGAAGTAAATTGGTTTTGAGACCCCAAAAATCGTAGTTTGTGCAACGCATTTTATTTGTATTGTCCATATACTATTTATACTAAAAAAAAAAAAAAATAGCCTATAGACGACGAACATTGCACAAAACCAATTAAATCTTTACCTTTGGAATCAAGTATAATAACATAGCTTATTTTATAGTATTTTCGCAGAGAATTTGCAAAATTTAACCGCAAAAAAAACACCAAAAACGAACAAAATGAAAACTAAGAGAAAAACGATAGGAAAGAAAAAAAATAAACACCAAATTGAATACAAAATGCAAAACTTTGGCTTTAAGTTTGTGTGGAAAAGAGTGACAGGCACACACACACACACTTAAAAATACCTAAATAAATATTTATATAGGTACAATATATATGCACATTTGAACAGCTTGCAATTGCATGCGAGCGAGGGTCGTACAAAAAGTATATAAATATCAATCGATGATTTTGGTGATTCTCAATCGATTTTGATGAAACAGTTTTTACAGAGTTTGTCGAAGTTTCATTACTATTAAAAGTCATGGATAATTTGCATAGCTAATCGAATATTCCAACGCCAAGTCTGAACTCTCTCTGGGCAAACCGGTGATTTATCGATTTGATTCATGATTCTGTTTAAAAAATATGCATAAATAGGGTCCAGTTACAAACTAACATTTTGAAGAACTTTGTAGGCAACCGTCTTCAAGGCGCTCTTTTACATTCTTGCTCTGTGAACGTGGGTGTGTGTGTGTGTGTGTGTGTGTGTATGTTTGTGTGTGTGTGTGGTTAAGTGTGCCTTGGCAGCACTTGAAATGTTTGGTCATCAATATTAAATCAGTGAGCCACACAAACCAACTAATACAAATATACAAGTACACATTAACATACATACAAACACTTGCACACACACACACTAACACACACAAAAAGGAACTTGTAAGTGCCAGTCGCACAATGAACCATTAAAAGTTGCTTCATTTGGGCTACAAAGCAAAAGCAAAAGCTAAAGAAATGAAAATGGCCAATAAAGGAGCAAAGCAAGAAGCTGCAAAGTTGCACAAAATGCTCAAAGTCTAGATACCCTCTAAATTTGACAAATAATTAGCTTCAACTAACAACAAATTTTCAATTCTTTTTAAAGGCTTTTCTTTCGTGTAATTTTCAATAAAAAAAAAAAAAAACATTTAAAAAGCAATTAAAAGCAAACCAATATGCTTTTAGTTGAGTTAGTAATCTGCCAACAAATATTGAAAACGCAAAAGTTTTAACTTCAATTGCAAATTTGCTTTGTTGTTTGTTGTTGTTGTTGTTGTTGTTGTTTGATACTTTTCAATAATGCACAAAGCTTTATTGCTGACAATGTGTGTATAAGTTAAACAGCAAAAGCAAAACAACAACAACAACAAAGAAAATTGCGACGCTAAGACCAACAAGAGCAAAACACAAACACACACACACACATCCATTTATTGACAGTTTCACTTTGCTGTGTGTGTTGGCAACGCTTCTCGCTTATTTATTCGCCGACTTATTTAGCACTTGAAAGTATGCAATAGTAGTTTCTTCGTAAGCCTCGTTACTCCCCTCCCACCACCTACCACCTACCAACCAACCGACAAACAGTGAGAAAGTACTCGACGAACGATGTACAAATTGCACTCGATTTGATTGCCATTTAATTTTCAATTGCCATTCGAAATGCGAATGCGGCCTTTTGAGCTTGATTTGAATGCGGCTGTGGCAGCGGCAGCGGCAGCGGCAGCGGCAGCGGCAGTGGCTGCTGTTTACTCAACTGTTTTCCCATTGTATTTTTTTGTTTTTTTTTTGAACCAATTGCGATGCGCGATTTTAAAACAATAACAATAACAACAACAACAAATAGCTTTTCCATTTTGCACAACTATTAACTTATTGTTTGCTATGAAAACAATAACAAAATAAACATTTGCCCATGTTTATTTATGGCACATAAAAAATAAAAAAAATAAAATAGTTAAAATAACAAAACACAAAAAGCCCAAACAGCCAAACAGCAGTCTGATCAATATTTTCCATCATATTTTAATAATTTAACGAGCTGTAAAAATTGTTTGCTAAACTAATGTTGATGGTTGAACAAATTTTGATAAAAGTTTTCAACAAACAAAACAAAATACCAAAGCAAAACAACTAAAACGGCATTAAATTTATGAACATATTGTAGTAGGCCACCACTAACCACTGGTACGGTCACACTAGTTTAAGATACATAACATAAGAATGTAATGCTGCTAATGAGCTATAATGTTATAATCATAAGAGCTGTTAAAACTAAGATGAGTAATGCAAGAAATGACGCGCGAGAAGCGCGCCATTCAGTTGGTACCTGATCGTAAGAGAGAACAGACGACATACGACCCGAGCTAATGAATAAATATATAAATACATTAAAACGTAATTCGTGGTCACTTTTATAAACCGATCATCCTGTCACAATATCAGAAGTGGGATTACTCGCAATGAACAATATCGACATAAAAGAATTTTCGTTGGTGCAGCTTAAAAATTGGCTTGCCGTTCTGAGCTTGCCAACCACAAGCGCGTAGCGAGAATTCGCAGGCGGCGTCGCAAGAACCGTTAGAGTCAGCGAGCGACAACGAAAACTATCTTCAGTATGGTGTCGCAGCAGTGAGCGCATATTCGGAGATGGCGGCTGACGAATTTCAACATGCTCGGGACAAAAAAGATGAGTTGGAAAAACTAAATAGCGAAATCGAGGCTAGCAAAAAGTTACTGCAGCAGCTTCACATGAAATTATCAATCGCAGCTCAAAAACATAGAGGCGACAACAACGATGAAGGCGACAGCAACAATAACGGTAACGGCGAAAGTAACGGTAACGACAGCGACAACGGCAGCGACAACCGTCACAGCGGCTACAACGATGCAAGCGGCAACAACAGCGACAGCGGCGGCGACAACGGCGGCCACAACAACATTAACAGAGGAATGTCAACTGTTAACATCCGCGGGATCGAGACCAACGTTAACAGTAACGATACTCATTCTGTTAACAGAATCGATGTTTGCGGCGATAACAGTGCTGTGTTGGACAATACTAATCGCAGAGGCGTTATTCAACACCGAAACGCAAACGTAAACAAACTTTGCGATTCGTCAACGGCAGCATTTGCTTTGACCAAAGAAGTTACCATGGACTACATTGGAGAATCGTGCGCACGCAACTGGGCCAGACAAGTGAAAAACATCGCGCAAATCTATGGTTTAAACTCCGCATACTGCCATATGCTAGTTTTGGCAAAACTAAAAGGCAAAGCTCAACAGTGGTTACACGAAATCGACGCGCGCATCTTGGAACCAGTCGACCAGGTTCTAGAGCAACTAATTATGGCTTTTGGTGAAAGCGCTTCCAAGGCGGAAAATCGCAATACTTTCCAAAAGCGGCAATGGCAGTTTGGAGAGCACTTCACAGCATACTTCGAGGATAAGCTTATTTTAGCAGGCAAAGTTAACATCGATAAGGAGGAGCTACTGGAGAACATCATAGAGGGCATCCCATCACCAAATCTGCGCAACCAAGCGCGCATTCAATGCTTCAACGAACCGTCGCAAGTGTCGAAGGCCTTCGCGGGAATTCAACTTCCAAAAAAGGAAGTTAACAACACGGCGCGTTCACAGCTCAAGTCAGTAGACGACAAGGAGAGGCGCTGTCTTAACTCCAATTCGAAGGGGCACATTGCAAAGGAGTGCCGCAAGCCAAAACGCGAGCCTGGGTCATGCTACGCATGCGGCGTGTTGGGACACTTCGTGGGACAATGTCCGGAAAGGAAGAGCAACATTTCAAACAATTATGTAAGACAATTTAGAATATATTTTGCGGACGCTATCTCATATCCAGTAAGTGCAGAATGCCTCATAGACTCGGGAAGCCCCATCTCGTTCATTAAAAGGTATCGCGTGCCAAGTGAAGTAGCGCTACAACCTGTTTTAAATTCTTATTAGGGCTTTAACCATAGCCAACTGAAAATTTATGGGAAAGCCATTTCTTATGTGTTAAAGAACAAATTGAATAAATGTTATTTTCATTTAAACGTCGTGTCCAACGAGTCTATGGGCCATGATGTAGTGCTTGGGAGAGATTTCATGTACGCGTGCGACCTTAATTTAGATTTAAGCACCTTGAAAATGGTTACAGTTGAGAAAACGGAAACTCAATTTAGAGAGACAGAAACGGTTCGAGTTGATAAACCAAGCTATGATACAAAAGGTGATACTATGCCAACGATAATAACTAAAATTAGTAAAACGGTTATGCCAACCACTATCCCCAATTTTAATGCAACAGTTATGAAAACAGTTAGTCCCAATTTTAACGCAACAGTTATGAAAACAGTCAGTCCCAATTTTAATGCAACAGTTATGAAAACAGTTAGTCCCAATTTTAATGCAACAGTTATGAAAACAGTTAGTCCCAATTTTAATGCAACAGTTATGAAAACAGTTAGTCCCAATTTTAATGCAACAGTTATGAAAACAGTTAGTCCCAATTTTAATGCAACAGTTATGAAAACAGTTAACCCCAATTTTAATGCAACAGTTATGAAAACAGTTAACTCCAATTTTAATGCAACAGTTATGAAAACAGTTAACCCCGATTTTAATGCAACAGTTATGAAAACAGTTAGCCCCAAAATTAATGCAACACCTATGAAAACAGTCAGTACTAAAAGTAACCCAACAGTTAGACCAATGATTAGTCTCGAAAGGGAAACATCGGTTATATCTACAGTCAATCAGCAAAAAAAGAATCAGATAATACTGCAATTATTTCACCAAACAAATTGGTTAAACCGATAGTCCATACTGCAGCAAACACAACACCAACAGGTGAAGACACAGTTAGTCAGATTATTAATAACGCAATTATTGAAACAGGTAATACACAAGTAAATATAACAACATCCGATCAATCAACAGAAAGCAACGAAGAACAGTTAGAAATTAATAGAATCGCAAGCAGCACCGATATTCTTAAAGAAAATTTTCAGAATGAAATGCTCGACATTAATTTAACAGAAGACGGAATGATTGAATACAATATCGGAAACAAGATGCACTATGCAACACAATGCGAATTTAAACGGATAATAGAAAACTACTATGTAAACGCTGAAAAACCAAACGAGCCAGTAGTCAAATGCGAAATAAAGCTTAATTTAGAAAAATCTAAACCATTTAGCTGCAACCCCAGACGGCTCTCGTATACAGAAAAAGACAAATTACAACAATTGTTAGACGAATACTTAAAAAACGGCATTATACAACCCAGTAGTTCAGAATATGCTTCACCAATAGTTCTAGTTAAGAAAAAAACAGGAGACCTAAGACTGTGCATAGACTTCAGAAAACTTAACAAGGTGTTAATAAAAGATAACTATCCTTTGCCACTAATTGACGATTTACTGGACAGTTTAGTTAACAAAACCGTGTTTTCCAAGTTAGATCTCAAAAATGGATACTTTCATATATTCGTAGAAAAGGAATCAATTAAATACACATCATTTGTAACACCTTTGGGACAATTCGAATTTCTCAGAATGCCAATGGGGCTGAAGACTGCTTCAGCAGTGTTCCAACGATTTGTAAACACAATTTTTTCCGATTTGATCAAAGAAAACAAAGTTACAGTATACATGGACGATATTATGGTTGCTAGCAAAAATATAAACGAACATTTAGAAACGCTCATAGAAGTTTTTAGAAGACTGTCTCAAAACAAATTGGAATTACGTATGGACAAATGTGAATTTTTACAATCAAGTATTAAGTACTTAGGATTCTTAATAACAAAAGAAGGCATTCGCGCCGATAACAAAGGAATAGAGGCAGTACAAAATTTCCCAGTACCAGAAAAAACGCAGGCAGTCCAAGGTTTCCTCGGACTGTGCTCTTATTTCCGTAGATTTATAAAAGATTATTCAACGATAGCCAAACCATTATATGATTTACTTAAAAAGGATAGACATTTCGAGTTTACCGAAAAAGAATTAAACTGCTTCCTAACGCTTAAAGAAAAGTTACTACAATCACCAGTCTTAGCAATATACAATTATAAAGACGAGATTGAGTTACACTGCGATGCTAGCGCTTTAGGATTTGGTGCAGTGTTACTCCAAAAAAAATCAGATGGAAAGCTTCACCCAATATTTTACTTTTCAAAGCGCACTACAGAGACAGAAGCTAAATACCACAGTTTCGAACTAGAAACTTTAGCAATACTATATGCATTGCGTAGATTCCGCATATATCTTCAAGGGAAAAAGTTCAAAATCATTACCGACTGCAACTCTTTAACACTAACATTAAACAAGATTGAGCTCAACCCTCGAATTGCTCGATGGGCTTTAGAGCTTCAAGACTACGACTATGAATTGATTCATAGAGCAGGGACTAAGATGCAACATGTGGACGCTTTAAGTAGATACAATAATATACTAATCATAGAGACGAACAGTTTTGAAGACAATTTGATAATCTGCCAAGCTAAAGACCATAATATACAAGAGCTTAAAAAACTTTTAGAAACAACCGAGCACAAATTGTTTGAAATGCGAAACGGAATAGTTTATCGAAAAACGAACGACGACAGAATAGTTTTTTACGTTCCAGAAGAAATGGAAGATCATGTCCTTTACAAATACCATAATGAAATAGGACACATAGGTAGAGACAAAATGACAAATTTAATAGGCAAAAGTTATTGGTTTCCCAAAATGAAAGAGAAATGCTGCGATCACATTGAAAACTGTTTAAAATGCATAGCATACTCCCCAAAAACAGGAAAAGGAGAAGGTTTACTACACTGCATTCCTAAAGGCAACAAGCCTTTTGAGATAGTGCACATTGACCATTATGGACCTGTTGACTCCGGCAGACCTAAAAAGCACATTTTCGTAATTATAGATGGTTTCACAAAATTTGTGCGACTGTACGCCACAAAGACAACAAACACTAAAGAGGCAATAGTTGCGCTTAAAGATTATTTTAGGGCGTACAGTAGGCCGAAATACATTATCTCAGACCGTGGCTCTTGTTTTACCTCAAAGGATTTCGATGAATTTTTAGATGAAAGTGGAGTTAAGCATATGAAGATTGCAACAGGGTCACCACAGGCCAACGGTCAAGTGGAAAGAATCAACAGAAGCATTGGACCAATGATCGCAAAGTTAGTAGAACCAGGCAAAGGTTTACACTGGGATATGGTTTTAGAAGATGTAGAATTTGCGATCAACAACACGCAACACAGAAGCATTAATCAGACGCCAAGTACAATGTTATTCGGCATAGGACAATGGGGAAAGTTAAGAGACGACTTAAAAGAAAAATTGGAAGAAATTAATATCAATCCAACGGGGAAAAGTTTAATAGAAATAAGAACTGAAGCATCAGAAAAACAAAAACAGGCACAGTCTTACAACAAAATCAAATACGACTCTGGCAAACGAAAACCAAAAGAATATAAAAAAGGTGACTATGTCATGGTCAAAAATTTCGACAGCACAATAGGGGCATCTAGAAAATTAATACCTAAAAATAAAGGACCTTACATGATAGCAAAAGTTTTAAGAAACGACCGATTTCTGTTAAAAGACGTTGAAGGTTTCCAAGTATCACGTAACCCTTATCAAGGTGTTTGGAGCGTGCAGAATATAAGACATTGGTTTGGAAAAAAGAAAAAATCAACTTAATATGTAAAATTCCATAATCAAATAGATATGTTCATTACTTAGAATAAGATTTAGAAACTAAAAAAAAAAATAATACTAATAAGATAGGTTGTAAATAAAATAAGCGTGATCAGGAGATCCAAAACGTCAGGATGGCCGAGTTGTAGTAGGCCACCACTAACCACTGGTACGGTCACACTAGTTTAAGATACATAACATAAGAATGTAATGCTGCTAATGAGCTATAATGTTATAATCATAAGAGCTGTTAAAACTAAGATGAGTAATGCAAGAAATGACGCGCGAGAAGCGCGCCATTCAGTTGGTACCTGATCGTAAGAGAGAACAGACGACATACGACCCGAGCTAATGAATAAATATATAAATACATTAAAACGTAATTCGTGGTCACTTTTATAAACCGATCATCCTGTCACAATATGATATTTTTGATTCCGTTGTGCACACAATTTGTTAATAGTAGTTTTTGTTGAGGGAATTTCAAATATTCGAATATTAAAGTTCAAATGGCATGCGGCATTTGAAGGTCGAATGTGTAAATTAAAATTGGTATTTGATTATTGGAATTTTGCGGAAAGATTGATTTATTTTTAATTCAATACACAAATGTTGATAAATGCTTCTGCAATATGAAGTAGAATAATCCCTTAAACCCCCCGCCGCTATCACCGCATTTGAAAACTAACAACAAAGCAAACACCCCCCACCCTCTCTCACTGGACACTCTTGGCTTGATTAATGATGGCGAGCGAGATGAATGTTCCGGCTGCTGTTGCTGCCACACCAAGTTGCAGTTTGCCTCAAAACTTTATCGCCTTTTGTGCGCCACCCACCAACAAACTGCAAACACTATCTGTTATGGTATGGTAGGGTATGGTGTGGTATGGTGTGGTATTATATGGCCCGTGGCAATGATTGGAAAAGCGTTAAGCGCGAAATTTTGTAATGGTCCCGCCGGCTTTGATGCGTAACATTTGCTCCCAAAAGCAATCTAAAGCACTTTGAATGACGCTTCAAATGCGTTAATACGTTTCTATAAATACAACTATCATCATCATCAAGTGAAAATTTACAAATGAGCATTACTAATACGACTAGCAGCTCATCCTACAATGTACTAAATATACAAATATACATATATACCAATGCCAATGTCAATGATATATCAACAAATTATTTAATGTTTACACACTGCTCGTCTTGTACAAACAGATGAGGTTTTCGAACGCCCCATTGAACTAACTAAATAAACAAAAAGAAACAAATTTTTATTTTGTTTTGTTTTGAATAGGATCCGAAGATATTGGATAAGGTAACCAAAAAGAATGGCACAAATCTACAGGAGCTGGATAAACGTTCGCTGACCATTTGCTCGAATACCGACTATATCAATATAACATATCATCATGTTATTTGCCCCGATGCGGCATCAGCCAAGGTAAGTGTGTGTGTGTGTGTGGGTAAGAAGATGCTACATAACGATATCAAATTGTCTCATTTTGGCATCATTTGCATATGTCATAACATTATCTCTGTACTTATAGATCTGGCTAGATGGCATACGAAAAATAACCCATAATGTCAAAGCGAATAATATCTGTCCCATGATGTGTCTAAGAAAACAGTAAGTGCAACCCTACTCTCTCTCTCTCTCTCTCTGTCTCTCTCTCGTTGTCTTCTTCTGCGGAGACTCTCTATGTTTTCTTTGTGTTGTTGTGGTTCAAGAAATTCTAATTTATCTATACATATAATCAAAGTTATTGTTCTACACTTTTCTGTTGCGTTCAATGCGGTTTCACAGCACGATGAGCCTTTGCTTTAAACACTCGTAAAACAAGTACATTCCTCATTCATATCTATCATATACATATATATCTATATATCTTCTACTGCAAATGTAAATAATTTCATTTGACTTTTTAAAAATATTATGCATTTGATTTGTTTATCTTTTCTAATTTGCATGTCTTTCGCATTTAATTTTTGCTCTTATCGTTATTGTTCTTGTGTTATCGTTGTCGTTATCGTGTTTGTAATCGTGTTATCGCGTTATATATTCAGAGCTGGCAAACAATGTTGCGCCAAATAACGCATAACAATCGCGCCACCAATGTCTGTCCACGCACCAATCTTATGAAACAGTAAGTAATACTCGCAATATATTTATTCATATTTGTATATAAAATAAGTATCACATTTCCTTTAAGGTAAGTAAGTATACATATATGTATATATATTCCAGACTTACAACAGCTTATAAAAATCATAAGCTAATAATAGACAATTATAGAATTGTTAAGTAAATAAAAGCAAATCAAAAATCAGATTTACTTTGAGCTTTGAGACGGTGCAATGCGTATTGTGTGCTATTATTATTATTATTTTTATTGCAAGTAGCTTGTTGTTGTTTAAACAAATCCAAAGATTTAGCAGGTGGGCAGCGAGCGAAAGCGGAAATAGCATCATCAGTTTGCCATAACCCACTCTCTATACATATATATTTATAGTGAACATCTTGTTTACCGCACATTCGGTGTGATATACTAGTTGGCGTTGTTTCGACACAAAACGAATTCAAAGCATTTGCATTTTCCTCTCAGCTGATTCCCAACACCCAACACCCACACAAACCGACAGAATAGCAGCAGCGACTTTAGTTTCTATCTTTGTGATACAAAAAAAAAAAAAAACAAGTAAGAAGGCTCTAGTCGAGGGAGAGCCCGACTAGAAAATACTCTGAGTCCAGTTGCAATAAATATTTTACTCCTTGCGCCCTAAAAAAGCACTTCAAATAATGTTCAATTTAAAAAAAAACTAATAACTGACGATATCTCTGGTGTTTCTTAACCGATTTGAACGAAATTTTGACATAAGTTCTATCGTTACTCGTTATTTTAAAACCATTATACCCTGTTTTAGCCATTCTATGGGTTCAGGGTATAAATGCAGAAATGTACTACTTCCTTTCACTATATATGTATATATCTCTGTTGCTGCTGTTGTGGTTTATACACTGTGTGTTAAGCCAACGTCTTCTCGCTTGATAAATGACGCCTCAAGAGTCATCTTAAGCTAAGACTTAGACAGACTGGATGCGAGATAAAGGCGCAGCGCACCAAAGCAAACTGACATTTTGTTGCCACTGTTGTTACCCTTCCTTTACTTAGTCTCAACAAACAGAGCGAAGGAAAACGCAATTATATGAAAAATTTTCATAAAACCACAGATAAAATTATTCAAAGGGGAGAAGACAAAAAATAATAATAATAATAACGTTACTTGCTTTGCTAAGCTTTTCATTTCTCACTTCTTTGTGTGTGTGTTTTTCTTTTTGTTTTTCATCCTTCTGTTTTTGCTTGACGCATTTTTCTTTTTCATTATTATTTTTCTCTATTTTGTTTGTTGATTGTCTAGTTTAGATTGTGCTTTTAGATCTAAGCTTAGGCGTTATTTGGGTTTTAGTGAATAGCTTAAAGTCAGCTTTGCTTACGACTTGAAATCATTCCGTTAAGTTAAGCAAGCTGAAGTTTTTTATATCCTTACGATTCCAAGACCAAAAAAACTTTACTTTATTATTGCTCATTTGCAAAATTATAGGTTCAACTGTTGGGGGACCATTTACAATTGAAACATCTTCGGTTGCCTTCCTTGTTAGTTTCTATAGTTCGCAAATAGAAAAAGAAAGTCAATCCCGCCGGCAACAATTACTTGTTTGCATTTGCCAATTCTTTGGCCCAGTTCGTTGGATTGTTGTTTGTTTATGAAGCGTTCTTTTTCTTTTCTTTTCTTTTTTTTTTTTTGCAATCCCCTTTTATCGACCATTAACTGCAATTACTTGACCTGGGCCTAAACTGTGCAATTGGTTTGCTCCTCTTCCCAACAAACAGAGCAAATAACAACAACAACAACGAGTTAAAAAACACGCAAAGCCAACGCAACTATTTAATGAATGTCCATCCAATGAGAGTCTCCTGTCACAACGGGATGGAAGATGGAAGGCTGAAATGATGGCAATGATGATGGGCGGCATCGGCATGCAAATCGAATTTTAATCGTAACCCATTTTTAATGAATTGTTGTTGGCCTGACCTGGCCCGGCCTGGCCTGGCCTGGCCTCTGTTCGATTATTTCGCAGCCTTAGGCAATTAATTACAAAATTGCATATTGCAATTTAAATATCGATTTTAATTATGCACTTCAAATTAACATTTGCAAGCTATTCGCTCGAATTGCCTTTGAATATTTATCCTTAAAAAAAAAAACAACAAAAAAACAAATAAAGCCTTTTTAATTGATTTATTTAACTAGCTTCTTCTCTTTTAAGCTGTCATAATAAAATTCAATTGAATTTCAATTAATTTTATTTAGTTTTCAATTTGAATTTCTATTGAAACTCATTTTCTTAGAACTCGTTCGTTTGAACTTGGATTATTTGGAATTTTAATTCAATAAATCATTTTATCAACATTTTATTTGTGCAAAAACAGACTTTAGTTTTGAATGAATTAAGTTAATATTTAAGTCAGACATGCAAAAAAAAAAAAATCAACTGAAAAGGTAAGATATTATATATATATACATTTTTAAGAGCTATCTGTGGTTAACTTAAGCATCTTTTGTATCGTTTCACAAACAATATTGATTAAATGGTTAAACTGATGAATTTGTTGAATCAATTGAATCATTAAAGTTGGATGCGTCTTAGTTACTGTGTGGAGAAGTCCGGCAAAATACCGGTCAAGATACTGGCCAAAACTTTCGCATCCGGTAAAACCGAGAAGCTGGTCTACACATGCATCAAGGATGCTGGCCTACCCGATGACAAGAATGCCACCATGACTAAGGATCAGTTTACTTTTGATAAGTTTTATGCTCTTTATCACAAGGTCTGTCCACGTAATGACATCGAGGAGCTCTTTACATCGATGTAAGAATAGAAAACTTTTATTTCCTATGTAGTAACTAATATCTGATTTGATATCTCTCTCTTGAAATTCTTTTTTAACATACTGTATAGTACCAAGGGTAAACAGGATTTTATTAACATGGATCAGTTTATACAGTTTATGAATGAAAAACAACGAGATCCGCGCATGAACGAGATACTTTTTCCGCTGTATGAGGAAAAACGTTGCACGGAAATCATCAACGACTATGAGACCGATGAGGAAAAGAAGAAAACCGGTAAGCTATTGCTTCGAAAAAAGTTAACATACAACCATGTACATATGTATATTATTTATTATATGTATGACAACAGGTCAACTCTCATTGGATGGCTTCAAGCGTTATTTAATGTCTGATGAGAATGCGCCCGTCTTTTTGGATCGCCTGGACTTTTACATGGAAATGGATCAACCATTGGCTCATTACTATATCAATAGTTCGCATAATACGTATTTGTCGGGTCGCCAAATCGGTGGCAAGAGCTCCGTTGAGATGTATCGTCAAACATTATTGGCGGGCTGTCGTTGCGTTGAATTGGATTGCTGGAATGGCAAGGGTGAGGATGAGGAACCAATTGTTACCCACGGTCATGCCTACTGTACGGAAATCTTGTTTAAGGTAAGTGTCAAAACTAAACTTAAATACCATATAACTTAATTTTTTTGTTGTTGTTGTAGGATTGCATTCAAGCGATTGCGGATTGTGCTTTTGTTTCGTCAGAGTACCCGGTTATACTCTCCTTTGAGAATCATTGCAATCGCGCCCAGCAATATAAGTTAGCTAAATACTGTGATGACTTCTTTGGCGAGCTGTTGCTTAAGGAGCCGCTCTCAGATCATCCGGTAATTATAAACGCATTCATCTATCGGCTCTCTCAGACAGATTAGTAATCGGATCGGAATTTTCTCGTTATCGTTAAATAGTTGGATCCGGGTCTACCGTTACCACCACCATGCAAGCTTAAGCGCAAGATTCTTATCAAGAACAAACGCATGAAACCCGAAGTGGAGAAGGTCGAATTGGATCTGTGGCTCAAGGGTGAACTGAAAACCGATGATGATCCCGAAGAGGATGCCAGCGCTGGTAAACCACCGGAGGCCGCTGCGGCTGCACCACCACCACCAGAGGCAGCTGCTGCTGCTGGTGCTGCTGCCGCTCCCGGCGCAGAGGGTGCCGCAGAGGGTGGCGTCGGTGCCGAAGCCGAGGCAGCTGCTGCCAACTACAGTGGCTCAACGACAAACGTCCATCCTTGGCTCTCATCGATGGTCAATTATGCGCAGCCCATCAAATTCCAGGGCTTCGACAAGGCAATTGGTAAACAAAACGCATTCTCGATTTCATTTCAAATGAATCTAAAAGTTAGGAGTAGTGTCTGCTGTGTCTGATTATGCTTGAAAACAGTCTACAATACTAGGTTAAGATAAGGCTGACCCAAACAACAAAAGACCTTACTCAAAAATCATTACCCAAAAGCTATGCATATTTTTTTTTTGTATTTTGTAAGCTTCTCGAAGTCCTTCTATCTTGATAGAACTTCCTTAAAAGAAAGTCCATATAAAGTCTTAAGTAAAAACAAACATTTTTATCAAACAGACGCCTTTAAGACCCTTTAAATCTAATAATTTACTTCCTTGATAAAAAAAAAAAATACAAACAAAAATTCCTATTTCTTTGCAGAAAAGAACGTTTCCCACAATATGTCATCGTTTGCTGAATCGGCCGGCATGAATTATTTAAAGCAGAGCTCGATTGATTTTGTCAATTACAACAAGCGTCAAATGTCACGCATCTATCCGAAGGGCACACGAGCCGATTCCTCCAACTATATGCCACAGGTATTCTGGAATGCCGGCTGTCAAATGGTCTCACTCAATTTTCAGACTTCTGATCTGCCCATGCAACTGAATCAGGGCAAATTCGAGTATAATGGCGGCTGTGGCTATTTACTTAAGCCCGATTTTATGCGACGTGCCGATAAGGATTTCGATCCGTTTGCCGATGCGCCCGTCGATGGTGTCATTGCGGCCCAGTGCTCCGTCAAGATTATTGCCGGACAGTTCTTGTCCGATAAGAAAGTTGGCACCTATGTGGAAGTGGATATGTTTGGTTTACCCTCCGATACAGTGAAGAAGGAATTTCGCACCCGTCTGGTGCCCAACAATGGCCTAAATCCAGTCTACAACGAGGATCCGTTCGTTTTTCGTAAGGTCGTGCTACCAGATCTGGCCGTACTCCGCTTCGGTGTCTATGAGGAGAGTGGCAAAATGATTGGACAACGAATCCTGCCGCTGGACGGTCTTCAGCCGGGCTATCGTCATGTCTCGCTGCGTACGGAGGCCAATTTTCCGATGTCGTTGCCAATGTTGTTTGTGAACATCGAGCTGAAAATCTATGTACCTGATGGCTTTGAAGATTTCATGGCCATGCTGTCGGATCCGCGCGGCTTTGCCGGCGCTGCCAAGCAGCAGAATGAGCAAATGAAGGCCCTGGGCATTGAGGAGCAGAGCGGCGGTGCCGCCCGTGATGCAGGCAAGGCCAAGGAGGAGGAAAAAAAGGAGCCGCCACTCGTTTTTGAGCCGGTCACATTGGAGTCGTTGCGTCAGGAGAAGGGTTTCCAGAAGGTCGGCAAAAAGCAGATCAAGGAACTGGACACATTGCGCAAGAAGCATGCCAAGGAGCGCACGTCGGTGCAAAAGACCCAAAATGCGGCCATCGATAAACTGATTAAGGGCAAAAGCAAAGATGATATACGCAACGATGCAAACATTAAGAATGCGATCAATGATCAGACCAAACAGTGGACTGACATGATTGCTCGACATCGCAAGGAGGAATGGGATATGTTGCGTCAGCATGTCCAGGACTCGCAGGATGCCATGAAAGCGCTCATGTTGACCGTGCAGGCGGCCCAAATCAAACAGCTTGAGGAGCGTCACGCTAGGTATGATCCATCCTCAACTATTTAAGCCTAACTTCTTGACCTGCTTATCTTTCCTTTACAGGGATATCAAAGAGCTGAACACCAAGCAGGCAAAGACCTCCGCCGAAACCGCTAAAGAGGTGCAAAATGACAAGACACTGAAGACCAAGAACGAGAAGGATCGTCGTTTGCGCGAAAAGCGTCAGAATAATATCAAGCGTTTTATGGAAGAGAAAAAGGTGCGGCATTCGACACAGTCAACATTAAAACCGTATTCCTTGTAGACTTATAATCCTTTACTTCTAATTCCAAAATGATCCTATCCTTTGTTCCTATTTCATTAATTCTTTCCTGCCTTCCGTAGTTCCTAAGAAGGATATATTATTATATACATACGTCACTTACTAATTGTTTTCATTGTTCTGCGTCGTTCACAGCAAATCGGCGTTAAACAGGGTCGCGCCATGGAGAAATTAAAATTGGCGCATACAAAACAAGTTGAGGAATTTAGTACCGATGTGCAAAAGGTACTAAATGAAATACGGCCGCAAACCGACACTATAACCAGTATTGAGACTGTACTTTAGACAACAACAAAAATCTAAAATACCAAAAAACAAAAACAAAAAACAAAAACCCAATTTACCAAAGCTTACCGTTAAACGTTCAATCACCAACCGATGAAACGTTTCAAATATCCAAATGAGCTAGTTAGTTGTAGCTGAGTAGCCATGAATCCAGTAACCAGTAACCAGTACCGGGTAACGAGTACTTCCATCCCCACAAAAAGCTAAAAAGAAAACTACACACACAACGTTTTCTAGCCGCTGCAACAAAAACAAAAAATCCTACAAATTTAATTTAAACGAAACGTTGACAAACCAAAACCAAAACCAAAACCACAAACAAAAATTCACAAAACCAATAATCAAAAAGTTCTCAAAAAAAAAATACAAAAAAAAAAAAATGAGTTATGAGTAGCTGCTAAATTTTAACATAACTGCTAAGATGTAATTATCTCTACCAATTTTATCTATATGTATATATACATATGTCTATGTATGTATGTTATCAAATATATATATTAATATATGTGTATATATATAAATGTTTATTCCTAATATTGTAATCATTATTTGCTAACACATACATATATTATATTACAATGTATTTAGTTTGCTAAATGGCTTTTTTGTTTGTTTTGTTGTTGTTATCATGCCAGAAATTTAAGATCGTCAAGTCAAGATTGTTTAAATATTAAGCATTCATTTATTTATTGTTTTTTCATTTATCACAAAGACAAGCTTGTTATCAATCATTTTTGGATCATTTTCTTGGTGTTTTCTTATAAGGATATCTTTGTTCGGTTGTTATATTTCTATTTTCTGTTTAAAAATCAACAGTCGAACTTCAATACAACGAAACTCAAATTTTTTGAGAAAATGCAACCGAAAACTTTGTTATATGGAAGTTTGACTGTAATCCAATACTTGGCAGTTCAAAAAAAGTTAAAGCAGTAATGCAGCTCTCCTATTTTATCAAATACCCTATAAATGTATATTGTACTATTTGCTCGTTCTCTCTCTCTCTCTAACTATCTCTGTCTGTCTCGCTTTAAAAACACCCATCTTACCTGCATAGACTTCACATGTTGTATATTTGTATGTATTCAAAATACGTACACATACATATATATATAATTCCCTACATACAATATAAATGTATATATATTATTTAATATAAACATTAAACCATTCAATGCTTTTGCTGTGTGCTCGCCCCAAAAATGTGCTAATAACCATGTCAGAATTTAACCGAATCTTGTTTTTCTCTCACTTTCTCCCACTTTCTCTCTCTCTCTCTCTCTATTTTTCTGCATTAATCTCTATATATCTCTCTCCCACTCTCGCACACACAAATATCATGCTGGCGCTGTCATCGCACTGAATAATCCTAACCTAACAACAAAACAACAATCGGCATTTACAGTTAATGGATATGTACAAAATCGAGGAGGAGGCCTATAAGACCCAAGGAAAAACGGAGTTTTATGCTTAAACAACAACAACAGCAGTAACAACAACAACAACATAGCCGAAGAGAACATATTATATTATATTATACTTGCTAATCATTTTCAATGTGAATCTTTTTAAAGGAAAAAAGAAACCTTACAAAATATATATATCTAGACGTTTTAAAGTGTACGCGTATATACGTAGAAATTGTACATCTAAAGAAAAAACTGAAAAACTAAAATGAATGGAAAGTCAACACTTTGTGCTTTATACTTATTTAAGATGTTATACCGCGAGCGAGGCATGCTATCTGAGAAATATCTATGCATAGATATTACATCTAATTGTTGAAGGAACAAGATGAAAGCAAAAAATATTTATTCGATTTCCAAAAATTTCTTGGAACAACACATTTAATTACTAATCAAATTATATATATATATTTAATTACCAAAAAAAAAAAAAAAACCTACTATACAAAATAAATACAAAAAAACCACAAATGAAACAAATACCCAACCGGCTATTTATACATACAAAATGGTACACTAATACTATGCTTAACACATGCCATATTTAGTGCCCCCCCCTTCCCCCTTCAACAAAATTTTCCAGTTGTCAAATGCATTGGGCACAGAAATTAAAGCGCCTAGCGCAAATCTTTTTCTTTAGTATTCTTCAAGTAAGTTTTTTTTTTAGTTTTTTTATTATTACTGTTTATTGAGAGAAGAGTGTACAATTACAACTACCAACCACAGTATATATAGTATATATACATTACTTATACGTATGTTTCAAAGATGAAATAAATAATACTTACAAAATATACATATGTGTTTCCGATTTTCCACCTAACAGCTTAGCAAAAACCAAAAACAAAAATACTATTATTATACCCGAAACCAAAAACTGACTATCCAAACAAACCCAAATACTATGTAACAAAGTTAAAAAGAAAAATAAATTATTTAAAATAATATCCACAAAAACAACAAAATGAACATATTAATAATAACTGTATATGTAAAGAAAAGTATCTGAACTTTGGACAGGCATTATGCTATAAGTATATAACATACTGGACTAAGAGTAAAAATGTTTGTATATTTTAAAATAGAAGATTTAAAGTGCCAGAAAAATTCCACAAACATTACAAAAAAAAAAACCAAAAGCATTTATTTTGGAAATAAATGCAAAAATTCTTCAAAAAATGCTTAGATCCCAATTACAAAAAAAAAAAATAAAAATAGCGAGAATAAAATATATGTATTTGTGTGTACATCCCTTTTACTGCAAAGCTAACATCAACTAAAGTATAAAAAAAAACGTTGTAAGCAAACAAGGCGAGAGAAAAAATACTTGTAAGCGTCTATAAAATATATGTCATAACTCTCTGAGCAATTCAAATAAAATATGTGTCGTAATTCAAATGAAACACCCCTACCGGCAGTTATATATGTGTATTACCCCATATATATATATATATATATACAATACATATATATATACATGTATGTTTTTTATGTGGGCAAGATTACAGCAGTACCGTAAAATAATAACTAAAACAAAACTTACTAAATCTTTATATCGAAAAATCAAACGAAGAGTTTAGTTGTTTTTTTTTTTAGAAACGTTACGTCACGAATTTAAGTAAAGTAGCCAAAAAAAAATATACCGAAATAAAAAAAAAAATCCCAAACTGTTAATAAAAATTTAAAATAGTAGAGAATCACACAAGCTTATCACAAGTTCTAAAATTGAGTTCCCCTCTTTCAATTCTGTTCAGTATGAGTAAATAAATATATAGCTAAGTCGAAAAACTATTATTTCTACTTAAAAAGAAAAGTGTAAAAATAATGTGCCCTCAAAAAAAAAAAAAAAAACTACCAACTACTAACAATGAAAATGAAATTTAGTTAACTTTAACCAGGTAAAACTACATATTTATTTATTAACATGACTGTATGAACGTACTATACACATATATATATACAAATATACAAAATATACACATACATTTTATCAATTTACCTTTGATCATGTACTATATACAATTATTTTTATTTATTTAGAACAATTGCGAACGTTTTATAAATGTGTGATAAAAACGATAAAAAGAAAAAAAAGAAAAAACAAAAACATTTATTTGCTAATTTTAGTAATTTTCGGTTTGCTCCTCTAAGTTGCTTTATTCTCCACTCCCTTCCAACGCCCTTTTTCCAACATAAACACCCTGCAGACTCACAATTTACTCTGTTGATTATTCGAAATGTTTTAAACAAATCTTTTGCAATTGAAAACAAAAAAAAAAACCGTTAACCCTTTGTATTATACATAGTATGTTATATAAAATGTGCCAATGCCAATTAAAAAAAAGAAAAAAACAACATTAAAATTTTACATCCACAAACATGAATATATAATGAAATCGATTTATTTGTTGTATAAATTAGATTGAGGCATAGCCTCTTAGTCGATACATATATACTTTTTAAGTTTTGAGTCAAAAGTATAAGCAGTTAAATATGTACTATATTCGTAAAGATAAAGAGCTCCTCTTTGAAGCCTTTGAAAACAATTTTGGTCGATGTGTAGTGAATGTGTCAATTTTTTGTTTTAACTCTTTGAGTTAAGCATTAGAGCGAAAAATACTAACGAAGTTAACCCATGCTAGGGGCCATATTTGCTATAGTTCTTACTACTATTTTGAGATTTAAAAAACAAAACCCAAATAACACTTATACTCTATTTGTTTCTTTCTCAAACTTGCGATACATATGGACATGCATGCATGCAGTATTTATGTGTGCATTCATATATATATTTGTAATACCATATTATTATTATTATTATTATGCACTAACAAATTAAACAGCAAACAACTGTATAAATATTATTATTACGACAACATTATTACAATTATAGTTTAAACAAGAAATATATATGTATACAAATATAAAAAGCTTATAAGCATATGAGAAATAACAAACAAAAACAACCCATTGAAATGAGAAAAAAAGGGCAAAGTAAAACAATGAATGAATGTAATGAAACTTAACTTCTATTTAACAATGCTGCGTATGAACTTATGATTATATACATACTTAATGAACTATGTATGTATAACACACTATTATTATGTTTGTATCATTGTTGCTATTATCAATATGATTGCTATTATTATTTTTTATTATTAGTTCAATTTCATATCGATTGCTCAACCAAAAATCAAAGATACAGAAATTGTATAAATACATACACACACATAACTACTATGTTTACGTTTGTATACCAGCTCATGCACTTCCCTTTCACAATTTATTTATTTCACAGCATATATGTATAGGTACATATATGCGAAAAAATAAAATAAAATAAAACAGAAACGTTCCTATTGTTCACAATGTATTTTTATTTTGTTATTATGTCAGTTTTAAGGATTTTATTTTTATTCCATTGCGTCAGAAGAAACGAAACGTTGAAACTCCCTCAATTAATGCAATTATTTTGATCTTTATTGTACTAGATCTAAAAGCATTAAATTTAATTTAGCTGCAAAATACAAAACCAATTACAACAAATTACTATAGATGTGTGGCTCGAATTATGTTCTATATAAGACATATATATATATATATATATATATATATATATTATCCACTATATGACGAATACCTTAGTTGTAATAAGCATTTTTTTGAAAAGGAATTTCCTAACCAAAAAAATAAAAAAATTGAAAAACGAACGTAGCCACATATAGGGTATATAGGTGTACATACTATATACATACATACAAATATTTGTATATGTATAGCTGGATAACAAATGAATGGTCTTGTTTTGTATATGTATTGCTTTCTTCTGTTTGTAAATGAAGCATACGAGTATGTTACTTTCTTCTTGATTTTATCCAAAACGCAAGAGCTAAGCTAAGAAAATACAGATAAAATGTAACTAAATCCAAAATAAAAATCAATGCAGCTGAATCTTTGGCTGACAGAAAAGGATAAAACAGATACACATTCATATGTAATTACAAATAGTAAAAGATATTTATGAAGTTTGGTGTTAACGTCATAAAAGCAGTTGGAAATAAACATTTTCAGATGAAACCTGGTGTCAATGCGTTTTATTTTTTAGTGAATGAAATTAATCGATTATGTAAATAATAATGAGTACATATAAAATCTATCTTGTTGTCAAATGTACCTAAGTACATTTTTTCATATACGTTATTTGTGCGCATCTAACAGCAAATATAGCGCTACGTTATGTTAACATAGCGTTAAGCAGCGCATATATGCGTTAACAGCAACTCAAAAGTGCGTCAACAGAACAGATGTAAGCGCCTTTTGCGTCAACACATTATAAAACAACACAAGTTTCAATTGACAAATCTTTGAGTAGATCAAATCGAAAATATTTAGAAAACAAAATGAACAGAATTTGCCAAATACTCTTGCGTCCGAGCTTTGCCAACAATTTGACGATGACAGCTGCACGCACAACAATGCCACAAGTGCTGACAGCCGCCACACCACGTTGGTACGCCTCAGACACAACTGCTTCGCCACCGGCGGCATTGGACAAAGCCACATTGGACAAACTGGTGCGTACCAACAAGGTTGTAGTCTTCATGAAGGGCAATCCAGAAGCACCACGCTGTGGCTTCAGCAACGCTGTCGTCCAAATAATGCGTATGCATGGCGTCCAATACGATGCACACGACGTCCTCCAGAACGAGGCATTGCGTCAAGGTAAGCGAGCAAGACATAAAAAATCCATACTGGCTACTCTACAAAAATGTGTTAACTTTCTTAATACTCAAACAGGTATTAAGGACTACAGCGATTGGCCCACCATACCACAGGTCTACATCGATGGTGAGTTTGTGGGCGGCTGTGATATTCTGCTGCAGTTGCATCAGAGTGGCGATCTTATCGAAGAGCTCAAGAAGGTGGGAATCGTTTCGGAGTTGCTTAAGGCTGAAGAAGGAAAAGACGCGGCGAAAAAATAAACCAAAGAACACAACGACTAACAAGATAATGGTTTAACCGCAACGTTTTATTATAAAATAGTTAATTAATACGTAATGTATACAATATTTATTGTGTGTTAATTCTTGCCTTTATTTTATTCGGTGTTATTTTGGGTATTGCGGCGCTGCCGGCGCTCGCTTATCGTACGTTCGCGCTGCTCGCGTTCTTCATCGATCTGCTCCAACGAGGCTAGAATTTTGATATGAGCACCCTGTACCAAATCGTCAACCTGAAAAAGCTCGCGACACTTTTGCTGACTCTCCGCAGTTCGCATATTTACCATTATCTGTGTCAGACTGCTTGCAATGGAGTTGCGTATTATGTTGTCTGATGGCATCGGCATCGCTCGACGACGTATTCTCTCCACATTAGGCTGATTTTCCTTTTGCTCCTGCTGCCGTTGCTGTTGATCAGCCATCTTTTTTACTTTTGTGAGCTGCTCACAAAATTGAGCTTCCAATTCTTGCCACTTACCGTTACAGAGAGCAGCTTTATTGTTGAGCTTAACCCTTGTCGAAGTTTAACAAAACCACAAAATTTTTTATATGCTTGGCTTTTTTAGATGACTGAGAGAAAAGTTTCTAGCGATTTTAAAGTCCTTATATAAAATGCCTGAATTTTTCCACCAAAATCTCAAGAATATGTTCATATATTGCAAAAAAAAAGAGTTTGGTAAAAGATGACAAACAAAATTTAAACATTCACAAAAACGCCTATAACTTAGTCATTTCTATTTGAGCTCCTTAACACTCTAACGTACCATTTCCATTAAAAATTTGAAGTGATTTGTCCAAGTTGAGAGTAATTGTCCAATTATCTTTTCCTTTTCGCGTGTGAGCCTAAAAGTATGCTGTTTTTAAAGGCGTTATTTAGTCAATGCAGCAACCAGCTTATGCAATACACTAGCGAGTGTATTTTGAAGTGTTTATTTATATGGAATGAAGTTTTTTGGTTTTTTCATTATTTTTCTTCATTTATTTTGTTGTTTAAATATTACAGTATAATAATAATATAATACATATTTTTATTTTTTTCTTAACGTTTCTTTTTTCGGTTTGTTTTACATACACGTACATATGTAATATGTTAACATTGGTTGCACATAACATTTGTTTTGTTAACTATTATTTTTTTTGTTAACTATTAAATTAATTATTGTTGTTTTGTTTCGTTTGTATGTTGTAGGTAATAAGTGGTTTCATTGTTTCATCAAAAATAGTAACATACATTATTACATTAAGTAAACAAAAAATAGTTCTTATGCGCTATAGAACGCTGCCCTATTAGTAAACAATAATAAAAAGTGTTTTAAACGCGATATGCTACATACATTGATATATGTTTATGCATATACTATGTATGTATGTTTATAAATGTAAAAGTAGAATTTGTAATACTTTCTAAAGTTCAGCTTTTTCAATATAAAACATAATTGTAGCGAAAATTGGAACACTCGACGACGACGACGATGACGACGACGACAATTAACATGTAACGAGTAGCGCAATTAACGACGCGTAGCAAAAGTAGCGAGCAGCTTAAATTTGCGCACGCTTGAAGCGCGTCTCATACAATCGATGATTTGTCCAGTATGGAAGAGGTGTCCAGCAGAAACTCATTGCTGCCGCTTAATAATATATCGTAGAGCTCATGGGGCGCATCGCCGGCAATGGGACTGCCAAAGGGAAAGAACGACGAGAGCGTCGAAAGCTGCAACGGACCACCATTCACCACATTCAGACCATTTGCAGATGATGAGTCACCAGTTGCGGAAGTTGGCATTGTTTTGCGTCGCCTCTCGACACCGTCCACATATTCTACAGGCTCCTCCTGGTGCTGCTGCTTGGGTCTCGTCTCACCTGTTGCCTCATAATAGGCGTCGGGAAGTTCATCAATGTTCTGGTATTCCAGGCAGCGTTGCACTTTCGCAATGTTGCTCAGCAACAGACGATGAAAGAGATCCACTTGAGGCTGACCACCACCACGAATATCGAGGACGGGCAACCAACGATAATAGCACTGATCCCACACAGCCAGATCAAATATGCGATGAGCCGGCTGCAGATAACGATCCTGTGGCACCGACGATTGCGTAGCAAACAGTTGCGGATTAATGGTGTAACGGGATGGAGACGATTGCACCTGTGCCTGCACCGATAGCGGCATATGGCTCATCTTATTATGACCAACAGCAAGGGAGCGTCGATGATTTTGAGTGGCGCTGAGATCGCCGCGCTGTCGCTGATACAATGGATTGCTGAAGAACATTTTGTCCTTGTCAGAAAACTGTTCACCCCAATCCCATGCGGGACGCAGCACGAGGCGTCCCTCATTAACGGCACGCATCCGTTGCGCTTGACTGTCAAACTGGAACGTATCGAAGATGGGCATAAAGCAAGCATCCCACAAAGTTGTGAGATATGTTTGTGAGAACTCAAACTCGTCGGGAAACTGTTGCAGCACCTGCCACACACAGTCCAAAAATAGCAAAAATATAGGACTCTGTTCGCTATCGGGTGTCAGTTCGCTTCCACCTCGGGACACATAAACATGACCCAATCGCCGCTGGAACGGATGCTCCAGGGCTATCCAATCTTTTTGCACCAGCGACTGGAATCCATCGATGGTGCGAAAATGCGGATCGAGTAGGATTTGGGTAAGGCTGCTAATGGCACAGCACAGATCGCGACCGTTCGACTCCTGCAGGACACAGGTTATATTGGCACGCAATGTGGCCGCAGCTTCGGATGCATGACGCAAACAAAGTGAAACGTACAATAGCCAATTAGTCTTCTCCAGCAGTCCTAGATACTTGTCATCCTGCAACATAAACTTCTCTGGTGATTCGGGTGTGCAGAGACGTCTCAGTTTCTGATAGGCACGCTGCACATCCTGTATGCTGGGCAACTGATCTGTTAGTTGAATTAACTTCAATTGCTTACGCTCATCACACTTGCGCACCAGCTCCAGCATTATGTTCTCCATTTTGGTATCCTGCTGTGACGCCGGCTGCAGCTCGGCCAGACGGACGAGTGAGGCAGCACCACGTCCATAGCTATACACCCAAAAGGCAGCACGTGAATCGCAAAATGCCAGCGAAAGCTGTAGGAAACGTTCGATATCACAGCATTTGGGTATAACAAAGTGCGGTGGCAGTTGATACTTGCACGCCTGCAGGCGATTCTGGAGTTGTGGCACACTTGTTGCACTGATCACTTGCCATTCACTGGCACCGCAACGAATAAGCTCACGCGCCCAATCATTCTTGCTGGAGTACATGCTAACTCCGGTTAATGTGGAATAGTAGGGCTCCCGATACGCATAGGCGAAGCTCAGATCATGTCGCATCGGATAGGCAAAGCGTGCCAGAGCGGAGGCAATCAGTTTGCCATAGTCACTCAGTTTGGAGTCCTGCTGCTGAAAGGCAAACTTGAGCAGTCGAAAATTTGCACAGATTATGTGCAGTGCAACGATGCGTCCACTGATATTATGCTGCTTGGCCGGCTCCAGTTTCTTGCGACGGCTGCTGGCCATGCGTGCGGCCTGTAAAGCACTTGCTGCACGTCCCTGCTCTGCAATCGTATAGATTTGATCAATATTATTTAGGGTTACCTCATTGCGTCCAAGATATACATTCTCTTGATAGAGATCACTGGCCATTGGTGCAGCTAACTGGGTGGGTCTAGCATGTAATGCCACAAAGGCTAACTTAAAATTGGTAACACTAAGCAGGCCAAATGTGGAATCCTTGTAGGTGCATCGTTTTGAATTGTTGCTGTTGTTGCCATTGCTATTGTTTGTGCTATTACTATTGTTGCTAATGCTGGTGCTGCTCTCCTCCATTGGCGCAATGGGTGAGTACATGTAGGCGGGAGCACTGGCAACAATTTGCTCACCGGACAGTAGTCGAGGCTTCGCCAGATGCACATCACGCAAATCGCTGGGCAGGCACCATTCATTCGTATCAGCGGTGACTCGGATATCTCCCACCATGGGCGCCACGTAGCTTGTGAAGGTGTTCCGTTTGCGATGATCGGGCATAACGCTGCTGCTGTTGCTGCTGTGGCCAGTGGCCATCCTCTCTTAGCCACTGTTTATCGCTTTCCTATTATGTATTATTATCGTTTATTGTTGCCAATTTTGGTTTTGGCTGTTTGCTGTTGTTTGTCGTTTCTTTGCCCAGCGCACGCACTTTGAATACCTAATTATTGTCTACTTCCTGTGTCAGTTTGTTATTTTTTCTTCTGTCACTTTGTGGGCGCTGTTGGTTTTTGCGTTGCTGTTTTTTTTTTTTTGCAGCAGCAGCAGCTGGCTTTAATAACAGTAAGCCGACCGACTCCGCCGCCTCCCACGAATAAAAAACTGAGTGGTGCGGCCGCAACATAAGCACACGAACCAAGAAAAAAAGAAATAACAATAAAAGTTAAGTAGTTGAATGTAATGTATTAGAGATGGGCGCAAATAGCATTTTTCACGACACAAACTGCAACATTTTCGTTAAGCCTATTGTTAGTTATGTTACTTTGCTTAAATTGATTGAGACTTCTGGTTTTATTTTTATCATTTTTCAACTCAATAAATGTATATTTATGCACACACACGTTAACTGATTCATTTCTGCACTTACATCCAGGCGCCTAAGCATAGGCGAAATTAGAATTATCGCCGTTTTTTGATAAGTTTATCAGTTGTGCTTACCGTTTCAATTTTATTTTATCCGTCTATGGTTGCTGCACTGTGCGCAGGTTGTTACTTGGTGAGCGAATGTGTTTATTTATTTGTCATCTTTCTGCATCATTTGACAACACATACACGCACGGAAATACATGCATTTATTTATTTATTATTTTCGTTGTCGCCATAAATATATATGTGTATATATATATATATATATATATATACATATGGACATACGCATATATGCTTACTAACACAGGCACATATGCACACTCATTGTAAGTCAAAAAAGTTATCGTTATCGGAGAAGGCATCAAAACAGCTGTGCTGACCCCTGCAGTCATTCTGATCATTTCACAGCACTTGCCCGTGTCGATAGGTTTGTTTCCATTTTGTAATATCAGCATTTGTTGATTTGTTCAAATTGTCAAGAAAATAATATAAAGTCATTTGATTTAAGAAAGAAATTGGTTATTTACGTTACGAAATAAAGCATTCAGTTATATTTTTTTTGCAATTTTGCAACACGCAAAGATCGCCAGCAAACGTGAAAAAAAAATGCTATTGTCAAAAATTCGTGCTGTGCTAAAATAATTTCGATATCTTTTTTAACGCAGACCGCAGCTATCGTAGTCTTCATATCGACATCGTTGAGGCCGGCAACCACGCGACAGTTGGTGAGTTAATTCAATACAAAAACTCAGCAATTTAGTCTTTTTATTTCTGTCAACAGACTGTGTATGCTTTGGCAACACAACAGCAGTCGGTGCTTCAAACATTGCCTCTCATCAACAATTTCATTTTTATCATTGCCGTTGTCAAAAAAATTCCGAACAAATTCTCAGTGTTACTTGGAAACGCCACGGTACCGCAACAGTAGAATAAATTTGCAAGGACAACCACAAACCACACAAAGATATTACCAAGCACAGCGCACGATGTCTGAACAAGTGAAATATTTGGACACACCAGTCAAGTCGGCCACGGACAAAAAACTTTACAAGTAAGAATTTTACCAGAACTTTCTATTGCAAAATTGTTTTTAAAAGCTTATCATTGATGGCTGTGTCCACATTTGCAAAATTCCTAATATTAAGAATGCGTGCTTATTTTAAACTTACTAAACCTCTTGTTTTTTTTTTTTAACCAGAACACTGGTTTTGGCAAATGGCTTGCATGCGCTGCTTATTTCGGATCCAAGTCCGATACCACACGATGGCTTCACTACGTCGGAGTCGTCTGCCGAGGGTGTAATGTTAGAAGAGACTTCCGGAGAGACTGAGAGCACGCATGAATCAAGCGACGACTCATCCTCCTCGTCTTCGTCGGCCGTTACCCATAACGTTAGCGAATCGGATAGCGAGGAGGGCGACGAGAAGCTGGCTGCTTGTGCCGTGCTTTTGGACTATGGCTCATTTGCAGAGCCTAGTGAGTATCCGGGACTGGCCCACTTTTTGGAGCACATGATATTCATGGGATCAGAGAAGTATCCCGAGGAAAACATATTTGATTCGCACATCGCAAAATGTGGCGGTTTCACCAATGCCCTCACCGACAGCGAGGATACAGTGTTTTACTTTGAGGTGGCCGAAAAGCATCTTGATTCAAGTCTTGATTATTTTACGGCTCTAATGAAGCATCCGCTTATGAAGAAGGAGGCAATGCAACGCGAACGTTGCTCGGTAGACTCGGAATTCCAGCAGATAGTTCAGGAGGATGAGTCGCGTCGTGACCAGCTGCTGGCCAGCTTGGCCACCGATGGTTTTCCCCATGGCAGTTTCTCTTGGGGCAATTTACAAACTTTGAAGGAAAACGTCGATGATCAGGAGCTGTATGCCGTACTGCATATGATCCGTCGCGCGCACTATACGGCCAATCGTATGTATTTGTGCATGCAGGCACGCTTGCCTATGGACGAGTTGGAGGCACTCGTGTTGCGCCACTTTCGCGATATACCTTCTAATTTTGCCGTTACGGCTCCGGATCTAAGTGGATACGGTTATCGCAATGCTTTCTGCGATGAGTTCTATCACGACGCGTTCTTCGTGAAACCCGTGGAGAATGTTTGCAAGGTAGAGATGACCTGGGTGCTGCCCAATATGCGTAAGTATTATCGCAGCAAACCGGATCAATTTGTTGCTTTCATCATGGGCTACGAGGGCGCGGGCAGCCTTTGCGCCTATCTTCGTCGCCGCCTTTGGGCTCTGGAGCTTGTCGCCGGCATTGATAACAACGGATTTGATCTCAATTCGATATATAGTTTGTTCAACTTGTGCATCTATCTCACCGACGAGGGCTTTAAGAATATTGATCATGTCCTCGCGGCCACATTCTGCTATATCAAGGTTTTGGCTGAAGCCGATTCGAAAACGTTGCGTGCTATCTTCGATGAGCAGCAAGGCATTGAAGAAACTGCCTTCCGTTTCCAGCCACAACGTGCTGCTATGGACAACGTGCAGAATTTGGTTCAGAACACCAAATACTTTCCACCCAAGGATATCCTGTCAGGCAATGAACTCTTCTTTGAGTACAATGAAGATCAATTACTCGACGTGATTAACCACTTGAATGCTTTCCGTTTCAATTTAATGATAACTGCACGCAAATACGGAGATCTTATATATGATAAGGAGGAGAAGTGGTTCGGTACCGAATACACAAATACTCCCATGCCAGCCAAATGGAGAATACTGTGGCTCGAGACGGAAGCTGAATCGATACCGGAACTCTGGCTACCCGGGCCCAATCGCTTTGTCACAGAAGACTTTACCATATTTTGGAATGTCGATGGCAAACCTGAGGTGCCTGATGTCCCAAAGAGGCTTATTAAAAATGAAATCTGTGAGCTTTGGTTCCGTCCTGATGATAAATTCGAACTGCCGGAGGTTTATATGTCATTCTATCTAATTTCGCCGCTTCTACGCCAAAGCGCTAAGAAGTAAGTTTAGTTTGCATATATTGAGAAGAAGCTAACTTCTTGATATATATTTTTGCTCTCTCGCTCTCTTTCTAACAAACACACACACACACACGGTCTTTATGTCTCTTGCAGTAATGCCATGTGCGCTTTGTACGAAGAGCTTGTCAAATTCCATGTGAGCGAGGAACTTTATCCGGCTACCAGTGCCGGCCTCGATTATACTTTTGCCGTAAGCGAAAAGGGTATACTATTGCAGGCGCACGGCTACAATGAGAAACTGCATTTGCTTATCGAGGCCATAGCCCAGGCAATGGTTAATATGGAGATCATGCTCACCGATGAAATTCTTGCCACATTTATCAAGGATAAGCGCAAGACATACTTTAACACGCTGATCAAGCCACGTGCCCTCAACAGGTGAGCCAAAATACAGCATATTTTAATATATCAATTGCATCTTCTATCTACCTTTTCGTTATCTCTTCTGTTTTGTAAGGGATGTGCGTCTTTGTGTTGTGGAGCACATGCGCTTTTTGATGATCGACAAGTACAAGAGTCTGAACGATATAACGCTTAAGGAACTGCAGGCGTTTGCTCGTTTATTTCCAAAAAATTTGTACGTCCAGGGATTGATACAGGGCAACTACAGGGAACAGCAGGCACACAATGTGATGAACACTCTGCTGAAATGCCTTGCCTGTCGCCCCATCGAGGATCTATCCGTTATCGAGGATCGCACCATTCAATTGCCACAAGGCGCACATTATATACGCTGTCATGCGTTGAACGAACAGGATTCGAATACGGTGACCACCAATTACTATCAAATCGGTCCGAATAGTGTGCGTCTTGAGTGCATTCTTGATTTGCTAATGATGTTCGTTGAGGAGCCGTTGTTCGATCAGCTGCGTACCAAGGAGCAGCTTGGCTACCATGTGGGCGCAACAGTGCGCCTGAATTACGGCATTGCTGGCTACTCTATAATGGTCAATTCACAGGAGACAAACACAACCGCTAGCAATGTGGAGCAACGCATTGAAGTGTTCCGCGCTAATATGTTGCCAATACTTGAAGGTATGTCGCAAGAGGACTACAATCACACTCGCGATTCACTCATCAAACTTAAGATGATTGCCGACATGTCTCTCGGTACTGAGTTTTCGCGCAATTGGAATGAGATTTTCAATGGAACGTTCATGTTTGATCGTCGTCGTCAACAGGTCGAGGTGCTGCGCACTTTGACTGCCCGCGAAATAATTGCTTTTCTGGTAGAGAACGAGATCAGCAATATGCGCAAGTTGTGCGTTCAAGTAATAGGCAACAAATCGGCCAAAGCAGCAAATGACAAAAAGGGAGCCAAATTGTCGGACACAGTTCCTACTGAGAACATTGGTGATGGTGATGAAGTCGACGAGAACATGGAAGACGGGTCAGAGGATGGCAATATGGAAACCAGCTCGGAGGAGGATGAGGAGCAGCTCTTCCAGGCGCTGGCCAACAAACTGAACGTGGTTTTTCTACCCAAAGATGGCGATGCCAGCACAATAACAGACATTGAGGAGTTTAAAGCAAATCTGGATCTTTATCCAAATACAAAAGTGTCTGTATCTGAGCCCCCACAGTCCCCAGTCGTCGTTAATACTAGTTAAATGCAATCTACACAGAAGTAATTACAACGTCTCATTTCCAAAATGCAAGTCGTACTTTTAAAGCAAACACACACATAAACACCGAAACTGCAGAAAATCCGTGACATTATAAAACGAATTATATTGCATTTCTTTTCAACACAAATTTTAGCTGACAACATTTACAAAACAAAACAAATAACTTAATCTTGATGTAACTATATCAATTGATATTATAAATAAACTATATATATATATATATGTATATATTTAAACAAAATTTATAGCAAGCAATGTTTAAACTTTTAATAAGGACCTGAAAGAATGTGACAGCATATTGTCATTAAACAAACTTTTAGATCAAGCTAGACCTATATGTATCACATATGTATTATCTGTAGAGATATGTTCGAATTAGGTGCAGTTTACTGATGTTTTTCTTATTGCTAGGTTGAAAGTATGCGGTAGCTTGGACAATACAACAACCCAATTTGAGGCCCTTGTGTTATTTTAGGTAGAAAGCTGCTAGAAAAACTATAATATTTCTTACTCGACCAAAGATAAAATCCGTTTGTTGTACACGAACTGTTATTTTATTTATTACTTGTGTAATTGTTTATTTGCTGGTATGGGATCATATTTTTGTTTTGGCTTATACACATAATATGAATGTTTGTTTTTTGTTTTTTTTTCTATATACAAAACCACTTTATATCGTTATACATTTTGCAGTTAAATGAATATAATGAATATTTATACAACAATGCAGGTTTTTTGTTTAACAATTCAACAAACCAATTGAAGAACTTGACCGCATTATATGCCAAAAGTTATATATTGATTTGTATACACTATTTATATATGGTGTATACGAAACGATTGTTTCGTAAGCGGGATTTCATTTAAAGCTACTTTATTTGTTATTGTGTACTTAAGATTAAGTAACAATATAGTCAAATATTTGTTTGTTTATGCCGCTTCTGTGGTCGTTTTGTTTAAGTTTTTCTTTTCGTTCTATTTTAACAGTTAAACTTAAGGATATGAACAATGATTAAACAGTGGAAAAAAAAAACGTATACCATAATAAAAAAAATAGATTTTAAAGTAATTGTTAGATGGCTTTATGTCGATTCTTTTGCCGTTTTTGATTATTGTCTATATACACAATGATTTTATATTATTTTGCATCTTAGCTATACAAAGTTTACAGAAAATTTTTAATTTATTTGTTGTTCAAAGCTTTTGCAACTCGGTTGTGTCACCAAGATAACGGGACTGCAGAATGCGTGGCTGCCGTTCGCTGTTCGACTCCTGCAGTAGACCCTCCTCATGCTTCTCGCTTACATTCGCCGAGCTGCTGAAAATGCGCGAAATAAGCGAGGTATTGGAACGCTTAAACGCCATCCGTTTGCCATTTATAATCTCCGGCAAATCATCAAGCCCCCGATGCAGCGAAAGCTTATCCAGCTCCGAATCGGAGCCACTACGTCGAGCCCGTTCCTTTGCCAGCTGTGCCTCATACTCCGCCGTTCGCAGCGTTTTCACTGTCGGCTTGCGATACATTTTGAGCAAAAGCGAGGAGCAGACAACGCTCACTGAACTTGCAGCCATCGCCACGGATGCCATCCATGGCTGCAGCGTGAAGCCAAAGGGCGCAAAAAGACCGCTAGCAAGCGGAATGCCCAACAGATTGTACATGCTGGCAAACAGGAAGTTATAACGTATTCGGCGCACTGTGCACCGCGAGAGATCCAAACAGGCGACCACATCCAGCAGATCGTTTCGCATCAATACAATATCCGCCGCCTCAGCGGCCACATCCGTTCCGGCTGCAATGGTTATGCCCACGTCTGCTTGGGCCAGCGCCGGACTATCGTTGACACCATCTCCAACCATTGCGACACGAACGCCACGCTGCTGAATCCGCTGGATTTTGGCAACCTTATGCGATGGCAGCACCTCAGCGTATACAGTACGTATGCCCACCTGGAATTTGATTGGGTTAATCGTGAATTTAATGTATTTTTTTTTTAATAAAGTGTAACACTCACTTCACGTGCTATGCTCGCTGCGGTGTTCTTATTGTCGCCGGTTAGGAGCACAACATCGATGCCCATGCGCTTGAGCGTGTAGACAGCAAGATGAGCTTCCGGTTTGACCATGTCGGCCACAGCAAACATGCACACCAGCTGACCATTGAGGGCGCACAGGACTGCCGTGTGTCCTTTGTGCTCCTCGCGCGTCATACAATCGCTAACTTGGAGTGGCACCTCAATCGCATTACGTTGCATCCACTCCCGATTACCAATAAGCACATGAATCTCTGGTCCATCAATCAAGGCCTGCTGCTGTTCCCCGTTTCCCTGATGCTGTTTACCCCGTTGTTCTTCGAGTGCACCGTCCAACGCAAGGAGCTGATGCTCAATCAATTTTTGCTGCAGCTGAAGCTGCTCAATGCTGGCACCGTTTTCAACGTCAATAGCACCGTTGGGATTTGTGCGCCACAGATTCTCATAGTTGATGATGCGTTCCGCATGGCAGGATTGTCGCAAGGACTGTTCATAGTTGGAGACGGTGGCGCGTATGCCACAGCCAGGCACAGACTGAAAGCCCGAACTCTTGCCAAAGCTCTGCTGCACATTAAGCATATCCTTGGCAAAGTGCACAATAGCTGAAGCTATGGGATGCTCGCTATTCTGCTCGGCGGCACCAATGATGGTAAGGGCTCGGGCCAGACTGCACACCTGGGGTGGCACAAAGAGCGTCACCCGGCTGGTCATTGGTGTGCCATGTGTTATGGTGCCCGTCTTGTCGAAAACAACTGTCTTGACCTATTTAAACGCAAAAGAGAATTTAATTTTATTTAAAACTGATGCATTCTGTTCATATTTAAAGTTTGAACTCACTTTGTGGGCATTTTCCAGTGCTGTGGCACCTTTAACGAGCAGACCGTTAGTTGCGCCCGTTCCGGTGGCAACCATGACAGCTGTGGGCGTGGCCAAGCCCAGGGCACAGGGGCAGGCAATGGCCAGGACACTCAGAGCACACTTGAAGGCATAGCTTATAATAATTGTGTTGCGATCCATGTGCATTTTGTGTTCCATGGCAACGGGCACGAGATCGGGATTGACAAAGCCCGCAATGATCCAACCGATGAGCGTAACCGTCGATATGGCTACCACAAAGGGCACAAAATAGCCGGCAATGCGATCCGCCAGCTGTTGGATGGGTGCCTTTGATGTTTGTGCCTCCTCCACGAGACGGACGATTTGTGCGAGCGTTGTATTTTCGCCCGTATGAGTTGCCTCCACCAAAAGGACACCATTGCGATTTATTGAGCCACCAATGACAACGGCACCTTTGCGCTTGGCCACCGGCATCGATTCACCGGTAATGAGGGATTCATCGCAACTGGAATGACCGTAAAGGACTTTGCCATCAACCGGCACCTTGGCGCCGGGTATTACCTTAAGGATGTCACCACGCTGCACGTAGTCCACCGATATAGTCTTTTCACTAATGATATCAAAGTCAGCCGAGATCTCTACGAGCAACGCATCGGCTGCCTTAAGTGAGAGCAGCTTGGAAAGCGCCTCCGATGTCTTGCCCTTGGCTATATGCTCCAACCAACGACCCAGCGAGATGAAGATCAACAGCATTGGCGGTGTATCGAAAAATGTTAGCGGTGAGCTATTCTGCTCCATGAGAATTGCGGCAATGACCACAGCAACGGAATAGACATACGATATGGTCGTTACCATTGAGATGAGCACATCCATGTTGGTGGTGCCATGTTTGATGGCTCTGTAGGATTGCACATAGAAATGAAAGCCGCCAAAGAATTGCACCGGTGTTGACAGCAGAAACATGACGAGATTCTCCATAGAGAGTCCAGGCACCAGGCAGCACATATTCTTGTGCCCCTTATCGCTCATCTCCAGCATAAAGTAGATCATGGCCACCATGCATGGACCGCCAAATATGAGTGAGATCAAAAACGCATTTCGCCACTTTCGTATCTCCTCCTTGTGCTCCAGATAGTTGTGTGTCATCTTGTCGCGACCGCTTAGAAGCTTCGCCTCAAATCCCAGGGCCTCAATTGCTTCGCATATGCTCCGCGGTCCCGTATTCTCCGTAACATAACGAAACTTACCTGGAAAATAAAAAAAAAGAACATCATGAATCATCTACATACATATTTATGCTACAAAACTCGAAAGGATTAAAGACTAAGAATTCAATAATGTATTTGGCTAGAAAAACTATGTTATTTAATTAGTCAAAACTATTCCGGCAGGCGCAATTAGAAGTAGACATAATAACTATAAGATTTCATAAGAAAATACAAAACTCTATCCAACTTTTGTAGCCGTGTAAAAACTAATTTAGTTATGCAATCATCATCATCTCGCGAGAGGTCTGACAAGACTTTGCAGCCGATCCCGCCTTCGTCGTAATGACTTACTAACCGCACTCAGAATACAGTCCTAAAATGAACTGTTAGCTAAGTTATATTAATAAGATTTGTTTATTTATTGTAAGTTTTCTAATCACCAGAAAAGATCCGATAAATAAGAGCAGCAAAATAAAAAATTATGCAATAAGAAGTTTAAGCAACAATTGTCATGGCATTACAATTCAAATGAATTAGTCAGTTAGTTTTCCATAGATAAAGTTCTTATTAATGTTAAGATTGTAGGGATTCTCAAGAAGCTGTAACTAAACTATCAACCAAATCAAAATTGTTCAGGTTTAAAGTTAGTTTTCACATTAGATATTTATCGATTTTAACACGGAAGCCTTTCAAGTTAGAAACTTTTCTTTTCTTTCTCTTGGCATCTTGGGGGAATTGAAATTGAAGCGCTTTAGTATTAAAACTGTAGCAATTTTTCTTATGTAGTTGTTATACTTATCGCATTGGCCTAAAGACAACCGGTTCTATGGCCGGATTCGATTGCAAAAGCTGAAGCTGTTCAAGTTGTCTACGAACTGGATTGCCCGCCGATTGCCACCCCCTTTGAATCCACTTGATGCCAACATATCAAATGCATTAATGAGTCGAACAGAGTCAAGCTCCAGTTACAATCAGTCTGCGTGTTCTTGGATTTGTATCTCTATTTGCGTTTTGTTTTTGTCGTGTGTGTGTGTGTGTGTGTCTGGTCTGGGCCAACACAAGGTGTTGAGTTTGGCCAATGCGAATGTGAATAGGAGCAAAAGCCGACAAAGCTTAAAAGTTTTCGTAATAGGTTGATTTTTTTCGGCACTGTTGCTGTCAACCAAGAAACTCAATAGCAAAATGATAAGATATGAAAACTGTCTTCTTATCAAATATGGAAGTACAATTAACGATTTGCATTTGTTCAAGAAAAAATTCCCCCGAGTTTAGCTGCAGACTCCAACCTAAGTCTGAATCATAGCACAACGTATTTCATCTTGAGCATGTTATGGGGTGCCCCTTATAGGGGTGTTGGGGGTATATAAAGTTTATATGTGTACATTCACTATAACATTTTGTCGAATCGTGTGCAAACTATTGACAAAAGCTATTCCAGACGATTTTTTAATTTGTATACCCCATAGTCATTTGATAAATGGGGTTTACTGGTTTAAAAAGAAATATCTTTTTTTATTCAAAGTTTTTTTTTGTCACATGTAGTTTCATTATTACTTCTTTACGACTTAGCTATTACAGCCTCAAATAAAACTTTTTCAAATCTTGAAATCCTTTCTTGATTTATCTTTAATCAAGAACAAATAGTATTAAAATAAGATCAAAAGCATTTTGAATAATGTAAGCCTCTTAAAAAGTATAAATTCCGCAAAATTTCAATTAACAAAATTTTTACCTAAAAATTTTCAGCACTTGAATAATTTCAAAGCTTTCAGATTATAGGTCATACTTAAGCCGAGTTTCGTAATTGATTGAAATGTGTGAAAAGCCGTGTGCAAAAAAAAAGCTAATTTAAATGCATATGCCATATGAAAGCGGTGTGCAATGGGGGGAGGGAAGTAAAGATATCATCCGCTGTTTTCAAGCTTAAATGCAAATTATCAGCAAAATCGATCGATCGTTCAAAACGGAACGAAACAAAGCGAAACAAATCGAACGATTCAATGTCCTCAATTTGAAAACATTCGGCCCCCAAGATAACCAACAATTTTGTATATATATATATATATATACATTTGTATGTATGTATGCATGTGTCTATGTTTATGTACATATTGTACACACACAATAACAAATACTATAACCTCTCTCTCTCTCTCTCTAGTTCTCTTTCACATGCTAGAGATTATTTCAAATTTTTTGTTTGCATAGTTTTCTTGCTCCTTTTTTTTTTCATTGTTTGCATCTTATCGCTTCGATGCGTTTTCATTTTTAGAACATTTCTCGTTGTTGTAGTTACTACTGTTGATTTTGTTGCTGCTGTTATTTGCCATTAACAAGCGTCACTTATCTGATAAGAGTCCGGTAGTCAAAACATATGTTACTCTCAACTCGAACAACTTTACCGTAATTTAAATTTGTTATAAATATATTTTGTTGTTGTTATTTTTGCCGTATTTGACATGCAACAAAAAACTTTGCCAAATTGGCCATGAAACATTGCAAGAACTTGGCAATTAATCATAAAACTCGGAAATATTAAGCAGTTGTTAACAAAGTTTCTTTTTTTTTATCAAAAAATAGAAGCAACAACAAAAGCACAAAGAACCAAATCATAAGCAACAAGTTAAATTGTAAGTTTCGTATAATGTGCTTTTCTAGATATTTCCATAAGTTTCAAGCAGACTTGAAAAAGCGCTTGTCAAGTACTACTTTGCTTTTAAAGTCGTTATATTTTACACTGAAAACTAAGACTAAATGGATTCGAGTTAATACGTAGAATCTAACATCTTAAATGACATTTGTAGGTGCCTTTAAAAATTGACAGTAAGACAACAATCAAGGTTTTTGAATTGAAACCAAAGCTGTTAAAGCTCTCAAGTTTTATGTGTTTCGTTCTTAAATCTTTATTTTCGGTTTTGTATTCCTTTCTCTGTACAGATTGTGCTTGAATATCAGAGATCAGAGCTCCAATATCATGTGCAACAACATTTTCGATGAATTTTTTTTAAAAAAAAAACATATGTGCGGCATATTGTTTATTTGTTAATACATCAGACTCAAGATCGCTTTACTTTCCTCTCCAAGGCATTTTTAGCTACAAAATAATTATTTGCAGGCCGAAATGAAAGCTGTGTTGCCAGTTTGCTCGATAGTTGAGCATAAAAAAAAAAAAAAATATGTGTACACACAAATAAAAGAAGAAAGAAAGAAAAACCAGTTTTAGTGCATTAATCAAAGCGACGCTAGGTTTAAAAATTCACTATGAATGGAAGAAATTATTTATTCATGTGTGAATATATTTAATCTTGAATATTTTAGATTTGTTTTTCTATATTATTGTTTTGACCATCTCTATTAAGAGCGCATGCACTTGCATAATATAACAATTCCACACAAACAAACTACATATATCTTTTTTATAATGTCTTCAAATATGTTTCAACCAATAAAAACAAAAACGCAAATCTGCGAAACTTAAGCCAAAAGGGAAACCAAATAAAGGTGAATGTGAACGTTGCGCATGCGCAGCTAACCAAATAATATTAAAAGCGTAACCAAAAATAAAATAAAACATTCAAAACAAGGCATTCGGAATGCGAGGAAGGGGAGGGGGAGGGGCGCTGTTGAGGCTCTTTCACTTTCAGCTGATGATTAACAATGAATAATTTCAAGTGCTTAACGTGCACAGCTCTAAGACAAAATAAAGGTTTAAGAAACCGCTTTAAATTGTTATTTTGTTTAATTTTTTTGTGTTTTTGGTGAAAAGGCCACAAAATCTAATTGCAATTGTAGTTGTTGATATCGTTGCGGTATGAGCACAACACACATTTATTCCTATATATAAGTATATTTTATCTATTTTTTGTATTTCGTGTATGTAGCGCAACAAATCCTCAAACAAAAGCCCACAAAACACAAAAGCACTTTATTATATGCATATATGTACATATATATTTATTAGCACAGACTTTATTGCTTTCAGGGTGTGTGATATACCCATTTGTATATTGACCTTATGTCTGTTTATCAATATAAACGCAATTGTTCTTGATGAATCAGAGAATTGAGTAAAATCAAAACTCCCTGAAACAATGTTCACATTCGCATGGGTTTTGTAAAGAAACTTTGGTTTCAGTTTAACTTCGTCTTATATTTATATAAGGTTTCTCACGTCCAATAGTTTCTAGAAAACAAATATTTTTCACAATTCTTTTGAGTTTAAATATTTGTAAGTATAACAAAGTACTATAAATATTTTTTTCATATCGCTTCCCGTACTCCCCCTATTGTTAGTCTGCAGAAAGTAGCCCAGATAAAGTAACTCGGTAGCATTTGAGAAATAAAAACTCGGATTTAATCGCATTGTTGTTGTTGTTATGAGCATTGCCCTGGGGAGAGTTCTTATCAAATATTTTTATATGTACGTACAGACATATATTCATGGTTGTACATATGTACATATGTGTAATATGCATAGAAACAATTGAGCACAGAATCCATAAAATTTCAAGTATTTTAATTGAACTACTATTGTTTAACCATATGTTTATAAGTAAGGAATCTTGAAACGTGATAACAGCAACAACAATACGAACAACAGGTGCATAAATCTATTTATGTATATTTATTTAAATATGGACGTGCATTTGTTCGCATCTGGTGCAATTGCTTGCTACCAGTTGCTATAATGCTATTTATATTGACTTATTGTTCTGCTCGATTGGCCCATTTAATAAATGCTGAAATTCTATACAGCTTATGCAATAATAAAGAAGCGATAAAAAGTCTTTTGGTGGGTTCCACACAATTACTAAATGTAAATCGTTTAAAACATTTAAATCATTCGCTTTGAACTAGTTCCAGTTGAACTTAGTAAGTCGTGTATACTCACCACGTTTGGTTAGCAGCGTAACTGAGGCCGCCGTTACGCCGCGCAGCTTGAGTACATGGCTCTCAATTTTATGTACGCAGGATGCGCAAGTCATGCCAGATATTTCCAGCTCAACCTCGGCTTCACCGTTATCGGGCTCATCGATTAGCTCCGTGGGAAAGCCAAGCTCTGTTATTGACTTGGCAATATTTTCGGCAGTCAAAACATTGGCATTGAACTTTACCTCTGCCTTCGCTGCGAGCAAAGCAACAAGAATGCTATCCAAGCCATAGATTTTGCGGCAATGTTTCTCTATTGCTGCTACACACGAGGCGCAGGTCATGCCGCGTATGTGAAGAAAGCACTTTGTGAGCAACGCCTGTTCCACAGGGACTAGGGTGGCGGCACCGTTTGTCGCTTGCCTGGCTGGTGAGGGTGAGGTGGATTTGGTTGATTTGACGGGCGTCGTTCTGTTGTCCTGTGCGACACTTGCCTCAAAGCCCATGTCGTCAATTTTTTCTGCAATACCCGCTGCTGTTAGCTGCTCGGGATCATATTCAACGCGCGCATTTTTTTCCTCGAGTTGTACTTGAATGTGATGCAGCCCTGGCGTGCCAGTTAAATGTCCCTCGATGTTGCGCACACACGATTGACAAGTCATGCCGAAAACGCGTATATCCGATCTGGCGATGGCTGCACTAACATCAGGTTGATAACTGCATTCGAAGCCCATTTCATCAATTTCGTAAGCAATGCGTGCGGCACTAATCCGATCCGGATCATAGTCAAAGTAACCAGCATGCTCATCCAGTTGGACGTGCGCTTTCAGCACACCTGTCTGCTGTCCCAACTTCCCTTCAATGTTGCGCACGCACGACTGACAGGTCATTCCAACAATGGGCAAACGTACGCTGGCCATCGCAGCACCAGCAACAGGCTCGGTCAGCTGTTGTGGTTCGCCTGAGGAGTTTTTGGCATTTGCGTTTTGGTCGTCTGGCATTTTTATTTATGTTTTTTAAATATGCATTCGCATTTCACTCATCCGTTTCCTTATGGTGCTTGCCTTGTTCGAATGTTAATTTTGTTATATGCACTCATTCATTAGTTAAGTAAAAGAAGAGCCGAAATAATTAGTTTATGTGTGTGTTTGTTTGTGTGTATTATCGAAACTTGGCTAATTGCAGCACAACAAATTTTTGAGATATTTTATCCTCGCTTCTTTCATTCAAAATATCTGAAGCCACAATGACGCGAGCTCTCGATGTGAGACTGTTAGCTTATTGTTATCATATCCAGTTTTTATGATTACTCATTGCATCCGGATCGCTTGACTTTTGAATTTGGCTCAATTTTGTATTTTTCCGCACGAAACTAATTATTTATTTTCTAATTAATGCGCACAGCTGCTGGCGCTTGACATTGTGTACCGTGTGCCAATTGGGAACTGCATAGTGATGTAAGTTTTTTGGAATGTCACATCGAGCTAAAAGACTTCACAATGTATGAATGTATCGATTAATTTGCATTGCAAACCTGCAATTTACCGATGTGGCAACACCGCCAGTTCTACAGTGTTGTGAAATCTCGCTACCCAAAGTGGTAAAAGTAATGAAAAATTGCGTGTGAAAAACGCAGGCAGCGTTTTAGTTAATTTTTTTGTGCAAAATTTGCAATTGTTAATGTTAAAAGGCACAAAAAGTGCTTATGCGTTCGTTAAATAAAAGTGCACAATTTGAAGCTACCATTAAATATGTTGAATACGAAAAAAGTGCAGTAGACAAATCGTTATGTTCTTTATATCCACATAACGCACACATACGCACACCAAAATACCCAACATACTTACGCACACACACACTCGTTCAGAAGCGCTGCCGCTGAGTGTCAACAGCTGCCTCTGCCTCTCTTTTTCTCTGCCTCTGCCTTTGCGGCGGTGGTGGTGGTGTCCCCGCAGTCAAAATGTCGGACATTAAGTAAGTCGACTGAAAAATGCAAATATAAAAAAAATAAATCTCATAAAATAAATACTAAAACTCTTGTTACTGTGCAGTGCTAGTAAAGTGTTTGTTAGCTGTACTCATGTGCTTTCATGTACTCAAAAATATGTGTGCATTCAATGCATACACACAATCACACACAACACGAAGGCGCTTGCATACTTTCAAGGTATTCGCTTGCGTATGTTTCTCTTATGTGGGGTTTTGAGAGGGTGCAAAGCCCAGCAGAACCTGCGAGTCATGGAAAACATATAGAAAATAACGTTAGTGGTCTCCGCAAGACTCCAAAAATGTATCCAAGTACTCTTCTAAAGCAACTGTTAGCATTGAAGTCTTCCCTGACTATACAATGTTCCATTTTGTTGAATATTTTGTTATGTGTTGTGAAAATATGTTAACTAGCATCTGTCAATTGTTTTTGAGTACATCAATTCAATTATTGATTATTAGATGTGATATGGCCGAGAGCCATTGCAATAACTTGCTATACACACTTTCAATCGATCTTTTCAGTGCAATACATTCAGCTTACAAATATTTAATTATTTATTACATTGAAATTACATTGAATGAAAAAATAAAAAATAAAAATCATTAGTTAAGTACAAAAATACATTAGTAGTAATTTATAATTTTTAATTTTTTAATCGTAGTGACGATCTGCTTAGCTATGATTTAGGCTTGAGCGATGACATTGATGACCAGGCACTGCTTGGTGCCGACGAGGATGAGCTGTTGCTCTCCGATGAAGGTAAGTTGATGGTTTCTATGTGTTAAGGGGTTTGTGAAACTTATTCCCCCAATCTCCCCCTTGCCACGCCCGCAGAGCTGGAAAAAGATGTGACCAGCGAGGTAAAACAGCAGATGCGCGCCGAGGCCGAGGAATGGGCCCAAGAGCAGCTACGCAAACACAAGGAGCAACTGGCGGCAACAGCAGCAAGTAAACAAGTGCCGACCACTGCAGCAGCTGTTGCCCTTGTTGAACCCTTGTCACCCAGCATAGATATCATAGCTAGTCGAGATTTAAACAGCGCTACTGTTGTGGCAGCAGCTGAAACCACTACGGCAGCCAGTGTCAGTGAAACAACAGCGCAAATTACTGAGCTGGCGGCAGCCACTTCAACAACAGCAACAACAACGTCAACATCAGCGCTGCTTCAAGAGAATAAGGAACACAAGGAGGCAGCAACAGAAGACGACACTATAAAAAATGGTAGCCAAGCAGAGCTAGAGTTTGATTCGGATGGACCTGCTGGTGGTGATAACGACGGATTATCTACACTGCTGGTCTCATCGCAAGATAGCTTGCCGGGCACTCTCTCTGATACGCAGGAGGATGACGAAGAGCGTGAGGAGCGAACTAATTTCAAAACTGCTAGCGAACGCGCTGACAGCCTCAAGCAGACGCAGCAGCAGCAACAACAGCAGCAACACATGCTGCAACAACACACGCAAAGGCGTCCTTACACAGGTGAGCTTTGTGACAAGAGACAAGCATAAATTTAAATAAAAAGTAGCCAAATTTAATAACTTCAGTCGCACTTCCATATAACGAACACACAAATAAGGAAGTTTTGCTATTAGCTTCAATCAAAAACCAATTCTGTAATACGAAACTTTTTATAATAAATATTTTCTTGTTCGCTTGAAATTCTTTGTTAAGGAAGTTCGACTGTTGTTCAAGTTGTGAACAAAGATTTAACTGTATCGAGAATGATTTTAACACTTAAATCTATATTTTTCTGTGCCTCTCTCTTTCTGTGTCTCTCGTTAGCTCTCACAGACAAACCGCGCATGGGCGGTCGCTTTATTCCTGGCAACAACAACAACAATAACAATAATAAACGTGCAATGGGTGTACGTCATCATTTGCTTCGCAATCCGGGACCGCACATGTTTAATCCGCAACGAATGATGGGCGGTATGCAACAATCGCAACGTTTCCTTATGCAACAGGGTAATAATAATATAAATAATAATAATAATGCACATCATGTGCAGCATCAACATTTGACATGTTTAATGCCAACGCCGGGCGTTGTTGTTGCGACTCCTGCGGCGTCTGCCTGTATACTTTCGCCCCAGCAACAACAACAGCAACAACAACAGACGCAGCAGCAGCAACAACTACAACATCAACAAACACTAACACTTAACAAAACTACATTCATTCCAGGCCAATATGTACCACAATCCCAACTACAACAACAACCACAAACGCCACAACAAGCCACACAACAACAACAGTCGCCCTACAATCCAAACAACAATGCTGGTCCTTTGCCCAATTCCGCTGGTCCCACATCCTCCCCGCATCTACACAATCCTCACATGCTGCACCACAACAACAACAACATTGGCAACAACAACAACAGCAACAATAATAACAACAAAAACAATAATAATAACATTAACAACAATGGAAGTAATGTTAATCCAAATGGTGGCCTATCACATGCGCCGCCGCATCTATTGCCACATCCGCACTCTCACCCACATCCACATCCGCATGAGCAGCGTGTGGGTTTGCTGCAGCTACCAGTGCAGCAGGTGCCATATGGCAACGCCAACGCCTATCGGAATGGCGGCCTGTTGGGTCAGGGACCCGGGCAACAGCATCCGTCGCCGCCAGTAGCACCTCATGCACCCGGCATGCGTCCACCGGCACCGTACCGCAATGTGCCGCAGGGCTATGGTCCTGGACCGGGCCCCAATGCTGCACCCGGTCATGGGCCGCTGCCTGGCTATGAGCCACATCCAGGTCAATATATGCGACCGCACAATGGTTGGCGACCGCAAGGTGGCGATGCACCCGGTTCGCGTATGCCACGCCCATCGTTGCAGCCTTTGCCTCAACATATGATGGGTGCCGGACCTGGCTATATAAATGGCATGAATATGCGTACTCCACTGCATCTCCAACAGCAGCAGCAGCAGCAGTCTGTTGTTTCCAACCCAGCCCATTCACTCCAGCAACAGCAGCACCAGCATCAACAGCAACAGATGCAACAGGGCGCAGCACAGATCTCTACGCCATCAGCTCCATCCGGCAACCAAATGCAGCACCAACATCAGCAACAACATCAGCAACAGCATCAGCTACAGCAGCAGCACCAGCAGCAAGCACAAGCTGGTGGAGGCAATGTTGCAGCAACTGTTCCACGTGCCGTTGTCAGCAAGGTATTGATTAATCCCAATTTCAAAGGCGGCGTCGAGGCAGCGACCAACAAGTTCATCAAGGAGACTCACTTTGTGCCGGCCATCAATAGTGATGCGGAGCTTTCGCGCCAGCAAGAGGAGTTTATCAACAAGAATCGCCAGTACATTCAGAAGCGACGCATGGAACGCTCACCGCCGCCAGCCGGTTCCGGCTCTACAGCAGCGTCATCTGTGGCATTGGGTGAGCGAGGCCGTCGCAGTCGGACGCGCAGTCGTTCCCGCGGACGCAGTTACTCACCGCTTAAGCGCACCGAGCGTGAACGTGAGCGTGATCGGGAGCGGGACAGGGAGCGTGATCGGGAGCGGGAACGTGATCGCGAGCGGGAACGAGATCGTGAACGTGATCGTTATGGATGCGGCGGCGGCAGTGGTAGCGGCAGTGGTGGTGAAAGAGGTGGACCCACTGCACGTGCCGCACCCGGCAGTGGCAATCGTGGCTATCGACGCGCCACCAGCAGAGAGCGCGACGAGAATCGTTGTGCCGGTGGTGGTGGCGTTGCCGCCGGCATCAACAGTGGCGCAGCTGCACCCAAACGACGACGCAGTGGCTCTCCAATTGCGCCACGTAATCCCTTCTCGGGTGAACCGCGCAATCGAGCATTGGACAGCAACACCAGCGGCAGCAGCCGCTCTGCGGTAAGTGTTTAATCCAAATCAATGCAATCTTATTCCAAGTGCTAAGCTTTGAGTATTTTTCCTGCAACTGTAGCCAAGCGACGAGGATGAGGAGACGCGCGCCTATCGCCTGGAAATTGAGAAACAAAAACAGTTGCGCGAGCGAATTCTGCGCGACAAGGAGCTGAAACGGCGACGCGCCGCCGAGGAGAAGCTACATGAGGTGAGTCATTCAAACCAAAGAAGCCATCTATCAGCAATTTAGAATATGTTTCTTTTTAAAGAGTAAGTCTACATAGTCTTAAGCCATGTTTTATATACTCAAAACTGTGCAAACTTGATTTACTTATCGATTTACATATATCTGCGATGGCTCGCGAGCCTGGCCTTGAAACGAGGCCGTTTAAATTTTGCACCTGGCAACAGGCTGACGCATAAACCGAGGGTCTAATTTCGAGCGAGCTAACAAAAACAAATGAATGCAAAAACAAAATGCAGACTGTGTGCGCACGGCATGAAGCCCGAAGCTTCTTAACAAATTAGTTCATACACAAATACACATAGTTTTGTGGGTACAAGCATGTTAACTGGTCGAGCAATTGTAAAGCGTTTGAACGTTCAGAGAACGCTGACTAAAAAAAGCAGTGATGTTTAACTAACTCCAAATTTAATTCAAGAAGGACTTCAACTTGCAAATAAATTAGAATACGATTATGTCACAAATGATCCCAATGAAAAGAAAGAGCTGCTCATTTCCAACGTGAGCTAAATTCTTGTATGGCTCGTTACGAAAAATTACAGAGGTAGCATCAATTGGCAAACAACGGCTCACTGTTAAAAATGTAGTTGATGAACGAGCAGTTCATAACTATTTCGGCGATGATAGTGATTTTATAGGCATTTGAAGCAAGCAAAAGCGAGTATCTGGTGATGGCAGCAATTCAATATATGTTCCTATTCTTTATGTTAACAACATAGTTATTTATAGAATTGTTTTTAGTTCCGGAGCTTGTCATACATTTAATACATACTTGTTCTTGTTGTATTTCAATTATTTTAATAGGTTTTGAACATAAGAAACCAATCACCTATTTTTTGCATACGATCAGCGTCCTTTTTTTTGGAACCAATCTTCCGTGTAAAAACAGAATTAGGTTTGAATCACTCGCTGGACAATTGAAATGTCATAATTTTATGTATATATTACATCTGATGGTGTTTTGTGTGCCTTTGACAATCAATATAAGACCTTAGAAGCGGTTTTCGTGATGGTCAATGTTTGTATCGGGCTCGCACCGCTATTTTTTAGTTATTTTTTTATTTTTTAATCCAGGGTGGTATTTACGTCCTTGATATTCGAATCTAATTTTCATTCAAATCATATTCATAAACATGTATAATTTCGCAATGCTATTCAATATTTTGCTACTATACCAAGATGTTAAAGTTACTAGTTGAGTTTGTTTTTTTTTTTTTTTTTGAAAAAGTAGGAGACACAGAGCTCCTGAATAGTTTCATCATATTATGCATCTTTGTTTTGCAGGATAAGCGCGCCGAGCAGAATAGCCCAGCGCCACGCGAGGATCAGGAACAAGCGAGCTTGGCAGCGCCTGGGAACGCACAAAAGCAGCGACAGGCGGCGGTCAATGAGCGTAAACTCATCTCACTGAAGCGTCGCGATGATTCGGATGCACGCAGCAGGCAGCAACAGCAGGTGCAGCAACAGTTGCAACAATTGCAACAGCAGCAGACCGGCGGTGGACGAAAACAGCTGACGGCTGCAAAGCTCGCTCCGGAAGCAAAGCGTAGCATTGCCGAGCACTTGGCATCCTCCAGCAAACAGCATCACCAGCAGGCTGCAGGAGGTGGAGGAGCGCATTCCGGTAGAGCCGCTGGCGGCACACCGCCCCCAAACATCATCAAGGGGCGCGAACCAATTGGCGGCCTGCTGCGTTTGGGCACGCCCAGTGACGATGAAGTGGATCTGGATTACGACGATGATGACCTATTGCTAGATGAAGAGGATCGTCTTTTAGCAACACCATCGCCGCCACCGCTGCAGCCATCGCGTCAGGCCACCAAACGTTCGGCGACACCGGAAATGCACGTTGTCAAGCGCAGTCAAACGAAAGTTGCGCGCAGTTCCACTGCAGCAGCAGCAGTGCCTGCAGCTGGCCCGCGACGTGTAGTGCTTAAGCCCTCATCCAGCAATGGTGGTGGTGGAACTGGTGGCGGTAGTAGTGGTGGTGGTGGTGGTGGAGGTGTTGGCGGCGCTAGCTTATCCGAACAACAATCCTCGCATCGTCAACAAAGGGAGCGTAGGCAGCGCGAGGAGCAGCGCGCCTTAGCATCTGGTGGTATTTTTGATCGTTTGGAAAAGCGACAGCAAACTGCAAGTGGAGGAGCAGGCGGCAACAGCAGTAGTGGAGGATCAGGAGCCGGAGTCGGTGGTGGAAGCAGCAAGCAGCGCGCCAAGTTGCCAACACGGATTGTTCTCAAGCATGATTAAAGCCGGAACAGGAGCATCAGCAGCAGCAGCAGCACGATCAACTAGTTTCTAAATCATAAGCAACTAAAAGATATATATATAGATCTTATATATAATTATATAAAGTAATCTGTAGCGGTGGCAACTGCCGGACAGAAGAGGCTGCTGCAGTGCTCACATTTTTTTTTTATTCTTCATTCTTAGTCGTGTTAACCAACAATCAAATAAACATAACTTATTTTGTACTTTAAAATTCTATACTATAATATTAATATGCAATTATAGCTCATACACACGAACACACACACACCAAACACTTGCATACATACACAAAAAATTAAAAAAGACCCAAGCAATATTCATTAGTTAGAATTCGAAAAAACCAATTTGACCTAAAATAGTGGAACAGAAGCAATTGTAAAACTATTAAATACAAATTAATGTTCGGTTTGATGACAAAGATAATTATGAAAATAGTGTTTAACGAATATAGAAATATATTTATATAGATATATACATATAGATATATGTATTTAGATATACGTATAAAAAAAGGCATTAAGCTTTTATATTTAATTGTAAAAAAAACGATAAGATGTTCTAAATAACTTGCATCTTTTTATCGTCTAAAATACTAACATAGCGGATACATATATATACATAATGCATATTTTTTAATTGTTATGTTTTTTGGATAGTTTACAGCTGATTTATCTCAAAATCGACCACAACCCCACCCTTTAACTCGCAAAGCCTCCCTCTAATGCCACATTGTTTGTGTTTGTCCTTAATTTAATTTAGACATTTTTTGATGTTATAATTAACGCTTAAAGCGCCGCCAATTCTGCACACATACACAAATTTATACCCTATATTTAGTTGCATGTCTATAAAGCAATATATATATATATAATCATGTATTTATATACACATATATACATATATATATATGTATGTATGTATGTATGTATCATGTATCAACTTTACAAACATATATTAATAAATAATTATATTTAGTCGATAAACAAAATATATATTAAACGAAATATATATATTTAACGAAATATATGACACTACATAATATTAATAGCTAGTCTTAAGTTAGTTAATCATTTTATATGACCAGACGCAATCGAGCGAATATTATATTAGCTATTCTATGACTTTTTTCAATACACATTACTTGTTTGTTTGTTTTTCTTTTTGCATTCACTTGTTCCTCAGATTAATTTGAGTATTGTTTATATTTAATGTCCATGTATGTCTTGGGTTTTAAATGTTGATTTTGTAAATTGACTCTATACACATATACTCCAGACATTATTTTGTATACCTGAATTTATTGGCCTCCATAGCTATCAATTAATACTTATTAAAACAAAAAAAGTAAACGAAAACCAAAAAAATTATTAATTAATGTGACTTTTTTAATACAAAGCACATAAAAGCAATACCATAATGGCCTGTTAATAGTTAGGGGAATCCGTTAGAACCGCAATATAACGCAGTTTTTTCCGTTTCCTGAAAAAAAATAAAATAAAATAAAATAAATAAACAAATAAAATAAAAATCACATCCAAATATGCAAAACCAATACAAATACAAATAGACATACATAAATGCATACAAATATCTATTTAAATATATATATAACTAGTTTTAAGTTATTGTACAAACAAAATATATATATACCCTATATATATACACTTGTGTGTGTGTGTGTGTGTGTGTAGTGTTGTTGTGCGTAGCGCCTGCAAAAGCCATAAACAAAAAACAAAACAAACAAAGAGTTGCTTAATTATAACATTAAAAATTATTCATATATATATACATTTATTTCAATTTTATTGCAACAAAGTAAAACTGTAAAGTATTTAACAAAAAAAAATTGTACTAAAGAAAAGAAAAAAATTTACTAAATTGTAGGCTTAGCTTTGAAGGCGTAAAGAGATTTAAAGCCAAGACAAAACTTTTAATCATATAGTTTACAAATATTAATAAAAATAACTAATGAGATTTGTCCTAAGCTTAGAAAAAGTAAATAAGCACACTGATCGTATGCAAACCTTAATTAAATCAACAAACATAAATACTAATTATATAATAAATATTTATACTAGTTGTGAGGTCCATTCTCAATATTATGCCCAAACAATTTTAAAAATTCTATTTTTTGCTAAGGCCAAGAATTATTAATGCATAGAACATGTATGTACATGCTTATTAATTACGATATACACATATAGAAACGTTTGGTTGTTTTTTTTAAAGCTTACACAAAATACAAATCTTAAATGTCAATATATATTTATATATATATATATAAATCGCTGTAATAAATCTATTAAACACATATATGTGAGTGTGCAATTATGCTTAAAACACACAAAATAGTCAAACAAAAATACCAAGTAACAAAAGCGCAGATTAAAATTCTAATAAACATTTAATAATAATAATAATACAATTAATATTAATAGAATACATTTAAATTATGGACTAATAAAAACAAAAGTATATTGCATAAATATATATATAATATACCTATTACCTTTAAAAAACAAAACAAAACCAACCTGTACATATAACTTTAGGCCTAATAATTTATTTACAACAAAACAAAAAATAATTAACCAGTAAGATTTAAAAAAAAAAAATTTTTAAAGTGAAAAATTCAAACGAATTCCAAACGAAAAAAAAAAGCTCATTCAAATCGAAGTGGAGAGTTTTAACAAAAAAAAAAAAGAAACAAAAAAACGCGACTGTGATTAATTTTTATACATACAAACATACAAATTATGATTGACTCTTCGTTATAATTGTTTATAATCGCACACTTTTTCTCAACTTTTTTAATTATTATTTATTAAGCGAAAAGCAACAAAAACACAACGTTAGCATATAAGTAAATACACACAAAATCAAATCAGTTTCTTTATAAAAATTACACATATACAGTCATACACTCTCTCACACAAACATCTAGACTCTAGATTCTAGAGCCATATACATATATATATATATATATATATATATACTTATGTATATATTATGTGTTGTCCATAGTAATACAATTGAAACGTGCACACATAAACTACATATATATTTAAATGTGATATATAAAAAAAAAACCTAGTTGATACTATGTCTAAGTAGATCTAATTATTTATTTGTATATACTAATTGGTTTTTTTTTTTCGAATCATACGTCATCCCATTTTGACTTTTGTAAATCAGTCAACTAAAATTAATACTCTTGCTGCATTTTCGAAATCAATTTTGATTCGCTTTCAAGTGACACATTTATATCATTACACTTATCTTTAAATCTAAGCAGAAAAGCAACAAGCATTTGTTATACTATATACATTGTTGTGTGCACGAAATGATTATAATTTAAGCCTATGTGTATCTACAAATATTGTAGAGTCATACTAGTACTAGTCTAGGTTTAGTATACGTATAGTAATAGTATTCATTTGATTTTGTTATCATTGGTATTATTTTTTGCTTCTTGTAACTTGGTTACATTTAATTTTTTGTACAAGACACTCGCAGGACCACCACCCACACTTGCTTCCTCTTTATTCTGTGCAAAAGTTAAAGAAACAAAATCTGATATAAGGATATACGCATATACATATGTTAGCCTGTTTTAGCCAAGCGGAGTGCGACATCTCTATCTCTTTCTATTTCGCTCTGCTGGCGTTTTGGCTATATACATATGTACACGTATATCGATTAGCTAGTCTAGTCGACGCCTAGTCGCGTTTGCTTACCCTAAGTACAGAGCCTTTAAGTTAATTTAAAAAAAAAAAACGAAAACCACCAAAAAAAAAAAAGCAAAACATAAACTAATTTTCTTTCAGCACAAATAACTCTGTACAAAATGCGATGAAAAAACGTACAAACACAAAAAACATGATAAAAAAAAAAAAAAACAAGCTATTACCAAACAATTTATGAGAGAAAAGAGCTAAATTTGCATTTGCAATTTAAAAAAAAAAACAAACATAATAATGATTGAAAATACAAAAGACATTCAATACATTGCATTAGTCGAATGTGTGCCATTCGAAAAAAGGACTACGGCGTGCAGCTTGCTTAAGAAGAAGACTAAATAAAACTGATCGATATACACGCATGTGTACATATATATATATATATATATATATATATATATATATGTATGTACATATGTAGATGTATATTTTTTACAGCATTCAAATTGAATAAAAATGTGTTCTTATTTAAGTTTTGGTGGGTTAATTGAAAAGTCTTAAAGCTACTTTCAATTTACAGTTTTTTGTTACCGTTAAAAAAAAGTAAAAGATCCACGAGTTTTGAAAACTAGATTTTTACTTGTAGCTGCTGTAATATTCTCTTGAAAGCTCAACATACTTATTTTGATTCTAAAAATGCTAAAAATCATGCTATAAATCTTATACAATTATAATTAAGCTGTGAGAGTTTAATTTGTATCATCTAGTATGTTGGTGAGTTATAGTTTCTGCAACAACGGTTGGGCTGTGTTTTGTAAGCCGACCAAACCTGTAAATTATGATCGCATTGCGAACTTGACATTCGATCACTGTCGACAAGATACAGACAATGAAAAATGCCGTGACAGACAAATTTATGCTCGCTCAACTCTTCTCATTCTCATTTCCCCACCATTGAAAGCACTACAAACACAACATCACATCACACATCGGGCAGGTTCCATTACTGTCGTACATGACTAAAAGATTTATGAAAATGTCATATATGTATGGGCTCTTAACCCCCAGACAGAGGTAGACAGAACTCATGCATTGTTCACGCTAGTAACGATCTATTGAAATTCGCTCAACTGGTAAAATTGAGAAGCTTTTAGCATTGGGTTTGGTTGGGTCAACTTCATTGAGAAGTGGGCTCAAACAAATACTATAAATGAAACTAAATAATTGTAATGTTAAAAAAGGTTTTTTTTTTGTTTATTTTTTTGTTGCTATTATACAGATTCCACCAAAATAATGTTAAGAACTAGTAACTTTAAAGCAAATGATTCTTTTGATTTCAATGACCTTTGAACTGTTATATGTGGGCGTGGTGGGTTACTAGCTTCTCACCCCGCCCGCTAATTATATTGTTCTGCTTAAAACCGATTTTGCTTACAGAAATTGAACTTTCATGGCCTGTGTGGCAGTTGCAGTTGCAGTTTAAAGTTAATGCAGCTACTTTTTCTCAGGGCCAAGTCCAAGTGTGTGAGTTGTCTCTGAGGTTTTTCGCACAAGAATTATGCCCACATAAATGGGTATATAATTGTGTGAAACTTCTTGAAAATGCAAAAAAAAAAGAATAAATCTATGCAATTATGCAAAGTGCAAGTTCAACGCTTAAAACCCCAACCAAGTGCAAACAATTTTTTCATTAAAACTAAAAAAAACAACAATATGTATTTTGCTTTGTGTTTAACTAACCCCACTCTACCTCCCTCCCCCTGACACGCCCTTGTTATCCGCTTCATTTGCTTTATTAAGCATTCGAAAAAAATGCATTGCGGTTTCGGATTGCTCAGCTTTTTGTTAATGTTCAATTATAATTAAAAATGGGTTTGCAATTATAATTGGTGGGCGTGCGAAATATGACAGCGAATGCAGCAATATTTGTTGTTGTTGGTGTTCGTGATTTGCTTGGTGAATTAGAACAACGCAATTCAACTTTTGAGTCAGTCAGACAGGGCGTCGACGCCCAGTTTCAATTGATTCTAACTTTTTGACTTCAATATTAACAACAATAACAACAACGAGCTACAAAAATGTTGCAAACAAAAAACCCTAACGGTTACTTAAGCCATAGACCACCTACCATTCAGATGTAAGCCGTACACTTGGCAAAATATTTATTTAATGAAGACTCAAAGCTCATTTTATTTTAGAAGTAAACAAAGTTGCTTGCTTTTTTGTTCTGAACAAGATGATTTTATTTAAACTTAAGTTGATCGATCGGCTTATAAAGTACACTAAATATTTTTGTTGTCCATCATTTGTTTGTCTCAGTGCATATATTGCGTATACGGCCTATAGGTGCGTTTGTTTGCCTAAGAAATTATGGCGCGCTGCCATCGTTGAGGTTTGTTGATTTCATGTTGTTGATTCATTCACGTGGCACTTTAAAGAATCATTGTGTGGCCACAAGAGAGAAAAATACTCTCAGGCCGCTACTCATTCCAGGGCCGTGCTGCTGGCTAGCTAGTTGGCCAAGATGTTGCCAAGCCAAGTTAACACTTTTCACATCTATCCATCGAACAATGTGCGGCCACTCATATTCAATGCCTGACATCTATGACAATTACGATTTCTACATAAGCCAAGCCAAAAATATACACACATATTCATATGTAAATAAATAAATATGTTTATAAATGATACACTGAAGAAAGTGTGATGTACTTGGGACAAAAATATACAATGCATTTAATATAATTACGGAAAATCATTAGAACAATTTTAAATTTGTTGATAAACATTTTGACTTAAACTCAATACATTATTGTTTTTTATTCTTTTTTTGTAAAACTTTTATTAAATGAAAAGAATATTTTTCTTGCAGTGTATATGCGCGTACTAACGACTGTTACATTTCCAATGAATTTCCATGAGGTTTTATTAAATTTTTTTAGGCTCTACAACTTACGTTCCACATTTGGAACCCAACTTCTGCACAATTGAAATGCATTGTGCGACATTTGCCAAAAAGAAAAAGCAAAAAAGGTACACAGCAAAAATAGTTTACAAATTAAGCTAAGCAAATAGAAGTTTGCTCAAGTTTTTTGTTGCAGTTGACGTTAGTTTGGATATTTTAAAAAGTGAAAACGCATGCTAGATGATTCATGAAAACATATAAAGCACATATGTATGTAGTACTATATTATTATCCGAATCCGTTTCATTTCTAAATGAAAATTTATATATATGTTTGTATTTATTTTCTGGCACCGATTTCAATTTTAAATGCTCCGATTATAGTCGTATGTTATTGTTATTGTTTTGTTTTATGTTGGGCAATTAGTATAGCCAGGGTCAAGTTAATGATTCAATTAGCATTTGTCAACGCCGCCGCTGTTGCTGTTTTAGCCGCTTTAGTTGTTGTTGTTGTTGTTGTTGTCGCTGTTGCTGCTGCTGCAGCGCTTGTTGGCAATAGTTCGTAATTGTCGTAGATCGTGGGAATATTGATAATACTAACTCAACGTCGACGTCGTCGTCGTCGTCGTCGTCGTCGGTTCCATGACATGACTCCATCATAAAATTCACTGTACGATCGAACGATCATCAAAACAAATATGTCAAAATCAAGTCAAGCAATACACCTTACAAGCAGGGGGGCGCACGGTTAGGAGTTTGAGAGAGAAGGGTGGGGGGGATAGAAAAGAGTATGGGGCAGTTCAAATGACAGGTGGCAGGAACATAGGTAAAGAGAGATAAAGTCGTATTCAGAGAGGCATACAAATATATATGTATATATATAATTGTAATCTAAAATATTTTAGAGTGAACAATATTTCATCTCTTTCTTTCTTTGATCTTTTTATCCTTTATCTTTCTTTAATGTTTATATAATTATATTGTACAGAAGGATTATTTATACATAGTTATCTGCAAATTTTTGATGTTCAATGGCTGTACCTGAGTTCCACTTAACTTTGGAAAACAAGAATTTATTTAAAAAAAAAACTTAAACAACTTTTCGGATTTTAAGCATTTTCTAACAGTATTATTAATAATATTCGCACAACATTTGTGTGATAAGTTAAGAGAGAAAAAATATATGTGAATAAAAAAAAACATTTAACGTAATTATTATTTTTTTTTTAATTAAAAATTTGCATGAAATAAAATAAAGGTCTAAAAAACTAACTCCAACCCAACTTGGCAAACTTATAAAATTCAAAGATGTTCATTAATAACTTTTCTTGTTTAGGTAAGTTTATGCCAATAAAGTTTATTGAATAAACTCAATTTAGTGTTCTACTATTTGAGATTTTGTTTAATTTTCTTCGAAATCGAAAAACCCAACATCGTTTCCTAGCTCAAATTAATTTTGACCACACCGAGTGGTTTATGGCATGTGGCATGTGTCATACTTTGTTACTTACCTACTTATTTATGTACATTGTACTTGGTTGGAGCCACCCACAAATAAGCCGCAAGCGGCGCTCCAACTTTCCGACGTCTTCTCTCTCACTCTCTCGCTCATATTGGCTGGAGTATTGTAATGTATAAAAGCGAGTGTTAAGACGGGCAGCAGAATCATTAGACGAGTGTCTCTCAGCGCGTGCGCAGCAGCAAAACACACACTTTTATCCACAGTTGAATCCAACCACCCAGGCAGCCACCACATGAAGTGCTTTGTGAGAATCATTCTCTACACAAAAATGGATATACATATATGGCTAAACAAAATTTTGCTTTGCAGTTGGTATTTGTTGCAGCTACGCTGTTGCTGATGAGCGTCCAGGCGCAGGCGCAGGAGCTGGCGCAGGATCAGGAGCAGGTTGCATCGGCAGCAGCTCCATCGGCGGCGGTAACGGATCAGGTTGGTGCCGCCAGCAGCTATGCACCGCTCCAGGAAAAGAAGCAGGAGAAGCGTTTTGTTGGTGGATACGGTGGTTATGGCGGAGGTGCTTACGGCAGTGGTTATGGAAGTAACTATGGAAGTGGGTATGGCAGTAATTATGGCAGTGGCTATGGCAGTGGCTACGGCACTGGCTATAACGCGGGTTATGGTAGCAACTATGGAGCGTATGGCTCGACGCTGGGTGCTGGCGGATATGGCACCGATAGCTACTACAACCCGTATGGCTCACGAGGATTGGGTGGATTAGGTGAGTAGTTACTAGAGCTAAACATGGCAGTAGGGAATTTATTAATTTCTCCAAACGCTAGATGGTGCTGCTGGCTATGGCGGCTATGGCTCTTCGTTGGGCGGCTATGGCTCGACGTTAGGAGGCTACAGTTCCAGCCTGGGCGGCTATGGTTCCAGTTTGGGCGGTTATGGTTCCACCTTGGGCGGAGCTGGCTATTACGGCGCTGGAGGCTACAATTCCAATCCCTATGCATTGTCCTATTACAATTCGCGAATTGGAGCTGGCGGCGTCGGCACCGGTTATCCCTATTACAACACACGCTTCGGCGCTGGCGGATATCCTTCGAGCTATTACAGCAGCAACTATGGCAACAGCGTTGTCGGCGGTGGATTGGGGGCGTTGGGAGGCGTGCCACCCCTGGGAGCTGGCGGTGCTGCTGGCTATAATTATGGTACTGGCATCTCGGGCACCATTTACTAGTAGAAGCAGCATCAGGTCGAACCACATTTAAGCATAGAGCAATTTACATATTTTTTTTCAACCCATGTATTTTTTTTTCTAACTTAATATTTAATATATATAAACGTATGTTAAAAGAAATGAGCCTATTTTTACTACTTATATATAGCAATCGCAAAAAAAAACATAAGCAATGGAAAGAGAATATTATTTAACATATTACATCATAAAATATTGCAGAAAATAACACGAATTACAATAATAGAATGGTGAGTATTCATATTCACCTCGTACTCCTGACAGAGCCGCTGATCGCTTAGGTTGCTGCATTGGCTAAAATCTGATCTAACTAAAAAAATTGCTGCATACTTATTCGGGCACACTAATAACGATTTAATAAAGAAACAATTTATAAACTACTAACAAAGTCGAAAAAAACTTTGCAAATGATGCGTGAGTTTGGATTTGTTATATTAACAGATTTAATTTAGAATTGACTTGTGTTTGAATTTACTCTATGCAAAATTAATTTTAAAGTATATTGCGTGTTTTTTTTACTGTACTAAAAATGACTTTTTGTTGCCTTTGCGATTTAAGCATAAGCGCCGTGTTTATCCTTAATCACCCAGAAGGAGTCGATTAGTTGGCCATCTCTATCATCGGAGACCTGCTCGAAATACAAATGCGTTCCATTGTGCGCCTTAAGGCGAGTGTATCCATAGTCCTGCAACCAATCCATTAGGCATTCATTAAGTATTAAGTCAGTTCAAAATTAAAATTTACTTACATTGCTATGGAATGCATTCCAATCGGGTAAGACTTTAGAGAACGGTTCGCGATTCTCGTTGCAGCCAGCCGAACCTGTTATAATCTGTATGGGCGCCTTGGGATTTGTGTAGGGTGCATTAGTGCTGCCATTATAAACCTTAAAATCATAAATAGGCCATAGGCGCGTATAGAAATGCTCGTGAGCAAAGAACTCGACATCGACGCCATGCTTATAAAATAGATCCTCCAATCCAAACCACTTGAGCATTGGCAATCCTTGGCGTATGTACGTCTCCAGATTTCCATTGCAGTCGTACTCCTTGTCATCGCTGCAATACATTGGCCGATGACCATAAGTGATAATCCATGGACGCTTTGCTCGATTCTCTGGCAGATTTGCTTCAGCCAAATCTTTTTCCAACCACTCAAACTGTTTGGTAAGCAGCTTCATGCCATAGTTAAAAAAGTAATAGACCTCTGTCGAGAAGGAAACAAAGTGCACTGGGCCCATATTGAAGCTGTACCACAAACTATCTCCATCACCAGGCATATTGAAACGCGACCGATAATTCGAGAAGTTACTGTATAGCAGAGAATCAGATGAAAATAAGGTTATATACTGTATATATGTATGTATATTGTACTTACTATTTTTCCTCATGATTACCCGGGCAGACCATATAGGGTACATAGGCGGCAACAGTTTCAATTTGTCGCATAAACTCATCGCCAACTCGGGCATCTGCAGTGTCCATGTCATAGGCAAAGTCACCCACATGGATGATTGCATCGTACATGCTACGCTGCGTGTCCTGTTGCAGTCGCGCCAAAGATTGGGCATTCTCATTGCCCATATCGCCATAAATGGCCAGGGAAGGAGACCAATTGTCGCCAGCTGGCGGGGTCTTAAATCTATAGACCCCTGACCAGCCCAGACTACTGCCACAGCTGTATTCGTAGCGAGTGTCAGGCATCAGGGAGGGCAGCGTCACCTTGTGGATATATTGAGTGCGAGCCAGATGGCCGCCATCCTGGAAACGTAGCCAAGTACCGCTTACGACTGACAGCTTGTCGTGAATATAGTCCTTGGCGAAGTTTACAATCGATTCATTTGTGGAACTGCGAGTTGACCAGGTTACAACAATGTCCTGAAGGCTGTCTATAAGAACGAAAAATACAAGAATGAATGTTAATTGCTGAATAAAATGCTTACACAAACGATACTTCCCAATACAGTTGTATCAATAAAAGTTCTTAAGATTTTATAATTGTGAAGTATTTATATTTATGATTTAATATAACAAAACATATATTGATTGAGTTAAAATATTGTTTAAAAAAGCTGTGTTTATATGTTGGTTAATGCTTAAATATATCACATCGAGTGGAATGAGTTAGGCATAGGGACCATAGGGTCCATGGCTGTCCTTGATGACCCAGAATTTGTCGATGATTTCGCCATTTTTATCATCGGAAACCTGTTCAAAGTACAAATGGCTTGCATTGTGCGCCTTCAAACGAAGATAGCCAAAGTCCTGGCTGTGAAAGGCGCTCCATGGTGGCATACGCTTAAAGAATGGCTCGCGACCCTCATGATTGCCAGCAGCACCCGAGATGATGTGCACTGGTGCACCCGGATTCACATACGGTTCAGCAAGGGAGCCATTGTAAACGGTATAATTGTACATGGGCCACATGCGTTCGTAGCAATGCTCGTGCGCCCACAACTCAACATCCACGCCATATTTGTAGAAGAGCGGCTCCAAGCCAAAGAAATTGAGACCAGGCAAACCCTTGCGTATGACCGTCTCATGTTTGGCGCAATCATCACCATTGTCATTGCTGCAGTACATCGGCCGATGTCCATAGGTTATAATCCAGGGTCTCTTTGCACGATTCGATGGCTTGCTGGCTTCCATCAGATCCAGTTCCAGCCACTCATACTGCTTAACAAGTGCCTTAAGGCCGAACTGTGTAAAATAGTATAGCTCTGTGCTGAAGCCAATAAAGTGAACCGGACCCAGATCAAAGCTATAGAAGAGATTTTCCGATCCACCTGGCATGCTGAATCGGTTCAAATAGTGCGAAAAATTGCTGCAATTGGATTAAGCAAGATTTATATATATGTATATATATATATATATATATCAGTTTAAAATGCAAACTTATTGAAACACTTACTATTTCTCCTCATGATTACCCGCACATACCATATAGGGTACATAGGCGGCAATTGATTCCACCTGACGCATAAACTCATTTCCCACCTCGCCATCCTCATTGCTCATGTCGTAGGCAAAGTCACCCACATGCAGTATGGCATCGTACATGCCCAACTGTGTTTCCCGTTGCAGTGCTGGCAGAGATGCGGCATTAACTACGCCCATATCGCCGTAGATGGCTAGCATTGGTGACCAATTGCCATGATCGAATGTTGTGCGAAACCAATAGATGGCCGACCAGCCCAATTGGCTGCCACAATGATAGCGATATGTTGTATTCGCTAGCAGATCTGGCAGCGTCACCTGTAAATCCAATTGCCCAGCATTAGAAAAATTATATGTATATACAAAAACCTGAGTGGATAAGATTCAACTTACACGATGGATGTATTGTGTAGCCCTTTTTGAGCCGCCATCAACAAACTTGCTGGGTGTTTGGTTCGATTTGACAATGTGCTCATCGATGGCATTGATGCCATATTCGCATATCGATTCATATGTATTATCGCGCGTATTCCAGGTGACAACAATGTCCAGCACAGTTTCTGGGAGAAGCACACGGCACACAAGTTGCCATTATTCACAGTCTATATATGAATATGTGTTAGTGCACATTTACAACTAATTATTTACATACATTCGAATTCGGTTTAAACGTTAGATTTACGTATAATAAAGTAAATCGATTTTTGTCACTTTCGATTTATTAAAGCATTTCTAACATTTTGTCATATAAAGTGTGAACAAAAAAAAAACAAATTCAGCTTATTGTTTTTAAACTTGTGATCATATATAAGCAACAACTAAATGCAATTTATATATTCTTATAGTATACATAGACCACCTATCCAAGTAAAACTTATTTGCTCAATATCAACAATGTCAATTAGATAAGAACATTTTAAAATTGTTTGCAATATTATTAAACATACTCCGCTTATAATATGCGTATATGTAAATATGCTTATCAACAGATATGCATATACATATGTAGGGAATACAAAAGAGTTGCCTAATTTATGGAGTGATTACAGTTATCAAATACAGTTTTGTTGTTTGCAGTTGCAGTTGTTGTACTATGTGAATAAATATTGTATAGAATGTGCGCTAGTAATACTGCCAGTTGCATCAGTGTAGATTTATATACTATATATACGGTCGAACTTGTACACAACGAACTGTCGTATAACAAAGCTTTCGATATAATGAATTCATTCGCAGTACCCTGCACTTAGGTTCAACAAACCTATAAAAATCTATTTTATATAACGAATTGACATTCGTTTTTCATTATGAAAGTTCGACAGTTTATGAATTTGGTTTGTGCTATGGTTTAGTTTATGTGCGTTATGTTGTTGTACTCCATTTTAAAGATTTTGGTAAGAGCCGTGTTGTGATTTTATAAGCCAGAACTTGTCAATGATGGCGCCCTGTTGATCGTCAGACACCTGTTCAAAGTACAAATGGGTGTGATTGTGAGCTTTTAAGCGTGTATAGCCATAATCTTGGCTATGGAATGCGCTCCATTCAGGTATTTTGCCCTTGAACGGCTCCCGACCCTCCTTGCAGCCGGCGGAGCCAGTGATGATGTGCACAGGTGCTCGAGGATTCTCATAGGGCGAACTAAGCGTGCCATTGCGCACCTTATAGTCATAGATGGGCCAAAGGCGCTCGTAGGAGTGCTCATGCGCCCAGATGGCCACATCCACACCATACTCATAAAGCAGCGGCTCCAATCCAAAAAAGTGCACAAACGGCCAGCCAACCCGCGTCAATGTCTCCGAATGGGTGCAATCGTTGTCATTTTCATTGCTGCAATACATTGGCCGATGGCCATAGAGGACAATCCACGGGCGTTGCACACGATTCTCTGGTAAATTGGCTTTCGCTAGATCCTGACGCAGCCATTCGAACTGACTGACAAGCGTCTTAATGCCATAGTTGAGAAAATAGTAGACCTCCGTGGAGATGCCTATAAAGTGAACTGGTCCCAAATCGAAGCTGTAGAAGAGATTCTCTGTGCCGCCCGGCATACTGAAGCGTGCCCGATAATTGGAGAAGTTGCTACGGAAGTCAGTGGCTTGTTTGTAAATCATCTGAATCAGTGGGGTTTTTTTTTTCGCTTTAAACTTACAACTTCTCCTCGTGGTTGCCTGGCACAACCATATAGGGTACATAGGCGGCAACTGTTTCTATTTGACGCATAAACTCATCCCCGACTCGGGCATCCTTCGAATTCATATCGTAGGCAAAGTCACCCACATGTATGATTGCATCGTACATGCCAAGTTGCGTCTCCTGCTGCAAACGAGCCAAAGATTGGGCATTCTCATTCCCCATATCACCGTAGATGGCGAGTGTGGGTGACCAGTTAGAATCGGCGCTGGCCACTGTCCGGAATTTATATATAGCTGACCAACCAAATTCACTGCCACAGTGATAAACATAGCTGCTATTCGGTTTCAGTTCTCTAAGCGTTACCTAAATTCCAACAAAGCATATTTTCTCTAATCTCGTTCTTTATGTGTGTGTGTGTGTGTGTGTGTGTGTATTGCGTACCCTGTGTATGTATTGGGTCATCTTCTTGGGACCACCATCGACAAACTTGATGGCCTGTTGTCCGGTGGCGCGCTGCTTAAGATCGTTAAGTCCATATTCGACAACACTGTCGGCAGTTGTTGTTGGTGGCAAGCCGCGCGTTGACCAAGTGACAACAATTTCGCTGGCGGTGCGCTCTAAATCAGTTGGCAGGCAAGGATGAGAAAACAAATACAAAAGAGAAAAACAAATCTTAAGTTTTATGGGCCAAAACGAGCATGGGTTTTTTTTTTTGATTTTATTTTGTGCAGTGTACGAATTTCATACGCACTTTCAAAAATAATATTTATGTATGTTTTTTTTTTCATAAATTTTGTTTTTCGATTTGTTGTTTTTTGCTTCTTGTTTGCTTATCGCGCCAAAACTTACACATTATCACTAGCTAGACCTTAGCTGTGCGTATGTGTGTGTGTGTGCTCATTAGCATATGATTAGTATGTAGTACATATACCAAGAAAATACACTACTTAATTAAATTAAAAAAAACTGCACTCATAGTATAAGTATATGTATTAATACATCTCATTTATCAGCAAATCGGCCTAAGCCCCATTTTGTGGCTGAATTCATTTGATAATTATGCTATTGCTTTGTGAGTTTTGTTTTTGTTGGGCGGTTTAATGGATCAGCGCGAACAACTGTAACTGTAACTGCATTTTGAGAGAGTGAATTGGTGTAAGAGAAAAAGGGTGAAGGGATAGGGAGTTGACACACGCTATTAACAACCGCAATTACTGCGCAGCAGTTTGCCTCAAACTCAAAATTAACAAAAAAAAATATATATTATATATATAAAGCGCTGAAGCAGCTAATTAACTGATATCAACGCATCAGAGTCGGTTATAATTTTAAAGCTTGGTTTTAAGTTACAATTATTGAGTGTTTTATAGGTGAACAAACTTGCACTTTTGCAGTTTGACATACAAGCAAACTTACATACATACATGTAAATATAAACCGATTGCAAAAAGAAATATATATATAATAATATTACGTTGAACTTACCACCAAATGATAGATGCACCTGTTCCGGCTGGAAGTGTACAATGTTAACATCCAGTTTATCCTGCAGTAGGTTCTGTTGTATAGCCTTGTCCTGTTCCAAGTTACGCTGCACTACACTGGCATTGCACAGGGATAGCGCAAGTAACACCAACAAGGTCAAATTAAACATAGCTGTTAGTTTTGTTATGTCTTTCTAATAGTTTATCTATTTGACCACGTCAAATGACATTGATTTACAACAAGCCGACAGTTGGCTCGCTTCTAACTTCGTTGTACTTCACGTATAATAAAATGTTGTTAAAATTATTGCTTGCAACAGCTAAGTTAATATTGTGCGCAGACTATTGAAACGTCCAGCAATTTATAGAACAACAAAACACCTAGTGATGCGGAGGAGCTGTTGCATCTATCGATGTTTCGATAGTGCGATTGTTTATTTTTTTTTTCAATAGTAACCAGAGTGACCATACAATCAGCGCGCCCTTGTTCAATTTTAAAAACCAAATTAAATTTACCCAGCAGGCTTTTGTGCCTTCTACTGTTTTGTCTGTATATTTTGATTCATTATTATTTTACAACAGTTTCTGTGAACAACACACAAAATTTTATTTTATTTCGAAAATACATAATACATTCAAAATGTCTGGTTTTTCTCGTAAATTCATTGCATTGACTCAAATAAATTACGTTAAGGCATGTACTGAACTATTGAAGTGCCCCGAATTGCGAAATAATCTCACAGCTGCTACATTATTTGGCATATACTGCGGTGTTCTCATTTACCGTTCCTATAAGGACTATGTGGCCAAACGAGAAGCAAATAGAGCAAGAGAAACGATGCATGTCCAAATAGAGGAAGTACCAATTTACGAAACATCTGATAATATAGATGAGCCAGCTGTGACAGCCCCTGAAATCCGCGTGACGAACATGCGTGAGCCAGCACTGGTGGAACAACAAACAGCTGAAGAAACTTTAATAGCCACATCATGAAGAACTAAATCTTATAGACAAGTTTTTCCATTAAGCAAATAATGAACATTACAAAAGCGAACTAAATTGCAAATAATACTTTGTATTTTTATTTCATATCATCTATAAAAAAAATATAATTTTATGATACCTGCGGATAAATAGCTTATGATAGTTTTATTAAATTGTTTGTTGTTCATGCTAGCTCATACATATTTATACATATTTATATATATATATATATATTTATGTATATATTTATATAGCTCTTAATCAATAATCAAAACATAATTAATAACAACAAAAAAAAAGTATAACAGCTATGTATATATGTAGATCTATCTATATATATGTAACATAAGTAGTATCCTTCATACGACATACCTAAAGCATAGAATTAGGACTTGGAAGGACTAACACAATCAGTTTTTGGCTGGCAGACAATTTGGCAAAATATTTAGAACTAGCCCTAATTTACTAAGTGGAATTACAAATGGGCAAACTATTGGCAACAACAAACTATTGACGAAACTACAAACTAGAAAACACTTGAGAGATACTATTACTACAGTTACTTTTCACTTCCATTCCCGCTTCCGCTTCCGCCTCCAATATTACTGCTTGGCTTGCGTCCCGGAAATCCTTCGGGCATACTGCTCTTGCGTTGCGCCTGCGAGATTTGCACAATGCGCGACAATGGGGAATGGGTGCTGCTGGCGCTAGGACGCATCATCGATGAGGGTAGAAGTCTGGCTGCCGAGTTGCCCGGCTCATCTGTGCCAGAGCTTGAGCCCGTTGCCCCCGTTGTCGAGGTAGCTGACGGCTGTTCGCGTGCCAGGGGCGAGGGTCGCAGCGAGAGGCGTCGTTGCAGCGCTGTCTGGGAAAGAAGCGAGATAGGCTCCTCGCTGAGACTGACGCCTGGGGGTGGCGCCTGTCCGGGTGGGATTTGCAGAGCTGTGGGACGCACACTGAAACGACGTCGGAATTTTGATTGACCCAAAATAGATGTTGAGCTGTGGTTGGAAGTTGTTGCGCCGGAGCCAGTGCCGGAAGTTAGCGGTCTCTCCGTGTAGCTGGGCGGTGGCTCTTGCATTTGCAAGCCCGAGCCCCGCCTGCCCGACGGAGACATAGTGCCTACAATGGTGGAACGACGGGCATATAATCGGTTTGCGGCTGTTGCTTGCAAGGATCGTGTCTGATCACCGGCAAAGAGCGATAAAATCGGTGGCAGATGGGGTGGATCGAGGCCAGCGTTGCCTAGCTTACGCTGCTTCTTGCTCAGCTTCGAGGAGTTCGATGTTGAGGACTGCTGCTGCTGTTGATGCTCATCCATGACCGCATGAGTATGGACCACCTCTAATGCGCGTATGAGATCCGCTATTGTGGTCTGCTCCAGCACATCCATATCCTTATCGGACGTCACCGAAAAGATGCTCGAACGACGCGGCGTCATTGTGCTGGATGCTAGTCCACCCGTTGCTGGGAAGAGACTACCCCTGCGAGCGGCAACAGCTGCCATTGCAGCTGAACCGGAGCCACGTCGCTGCATTTGCATCTGAAGTGCCGCAGCTGCTGTCGGCGGAAACATGCTAACCCGTCTGGCGGCCAGCGCTGGATTTTGCGTATAAATGGACTCCCGACGTCGCTTGCCGGCAGCAGTCACACCTGCCGCGGATTTGCGCTGATAGCCAGTTGTGGCGTTGATGGTTGCCTGGTCGGAGTCATCTAGCTGGAAGGCCGGATTCGAGAGGCCACCATTACCAACCATGCCATTGCCAGAGGCCAGGCTCATGTTGGAGTCAAAGGCTCGCGGAGGAACACGTCCGTTTCGTAGATAGGATTGACTGGCGCCCGCTGTTACCGTATTATTGTAGTAATCCAGCGGAGAGCGAGGCAATGAAGTAATGCCCTCCGGAACGGAGACCACCGATAGTTTGCGTTCCAAATCCTGTGAGAGTCGCTTGCGATGGAAGAGCTTGCGTAGTCCATCCGGCATGGAGAACTTCTTTACACGCGACTTCTTCAATTGGTCCTCTTGCTCACGCTCCTGCTCCAGCTCAACCACATGCGAATCACTGGCAGCGCCTTTAAGCTGAGTCTTATAGCGATTGTTAAATGCCTCCTGGATCTGTTGATTATCTCCACTCCAGGTCCAGTCATTAGGCGCTGGCCGGTGTGGTGGTTGTATATTGAAATCAGAGCAGGCACGTCCGCGCGGGCGTCTCGGTGTCGAATACTCGTTGAGCGTTGAGAAGGACCATTCGCTGGCAAGAATCTCTGAGTCCGAGAAGCCATGAAAGCCGCCATAGAGGGCCGAGTCATCAGCCTCCGGTGGCGGCGGTTGCACTGTCGCCAGCGCAGACACCACCTTGGCCAGCAGATCCGTTGTCTGGCGATAGGCTTCCGCCGTCTCGAAAGTCTTCTCGCGATCGAACTTGCTCAATTCTGTATCCGAATTGGCGTGCACCATTGAGGCAGCTTGCTGAGCTGCTGCCAAATCGGCACAAATGGAGTAGGCACGTTTTCGGCTCGGTATCGGAGCTGGTTCTACTCGGTACATGCTTAGATCTGGGCACGAGGCGGAACGGGGTATCGTATATGCAAAGTCTGTATCGGTGTAGACAGGCTGATTGGGTTTTAAACAAATTCCAAAAAAGAAGTTAACGGGTACGCAATCGATGTGTATCGCAGTTGTGCAATTATCGTTTATCGAGTGCGTGTATGTTTGTGTGTGTTTGTTGTTGTTGTTGTACATGTAAAAAGAGCGCATCAAATGTATTGCATTAGTGTAAGTTGTTAACTGTTGTTTTTACTGTTTTTGTTGATTTTTGTATCTGTGCTATCCTGTTTTCTTTGAAATTTACTTACGCCTGATCTTCTTCTGCCGCTTCTTAATCTTAATCTTCGAGCACTTTCTATTTCCCTTTCGACAAAACTACAATAAGAAAATTTGATCACTTAACGGAAGCATAGGTATAGCGAGAGCGAAAGAGAGAGAACAGAACAGAACAGAAAGGGAGATTAATGATCGCCCGCTTAGTTCAAAACATTGAAGTAATTATGCATTTCCCAAAAGTGTATTATTACTTGTGGTTGCTGTTATGATCCCATTGTTTAAAAATTAATAAGTATACAAATATGCTAGATAAATAAATATTGCTGTATTGTATTGTTAGTTTAAAAATTATTTCCCAAAACGTTAATTTCGTAACGTTTATAGGTTAGGTACAAAAAGAAAAACTATACAAACGAAAAATTACATATAAAATTGTTTTTTTTTTTTTATATCGTAAGACTAATACACTTAAGATCTTCCGGATGGTAAATATACATTAAAAACAAAACCTAATTCAAATGTTATTAAAACATAAAAAGTTATGATCAGTAAAATATAATCGAATATCCCAACATGATATGCTTTAGTGGCATCATTACCTTGACTTTGAGTATATAGAGCTCGTTGAGCAGACGTCGCAGATAGCCAACATCTTTGGTAACACCTGTCCAGATGCGATTTTGTGTTGCCTTTAGATTCGATGATAGTTGCTGTTCCAGATGTGCCAGTTTCTTGCTCTGCAGTCCTCTGTGTATTACATGTATATATGTGTATATGTATGTGTGTGTGTGTGTGTGTGTGTGTGTGTGTGTGTGTGTGTGTGTGTTTATATGTTTTAGTTTTGATTAGTTCAATATGTTGGCAGGCAAACGAAACACACCCAAAAAAAAAAAAGAAAAAACAAATGCATGCAACTTAACAGTAGCAAAAACTTACCGCGTTATAAATGTCATTATCATAACCAAATAACCCAAGGAGAATATAAACCAGACAATTACAAATATTTGATAGACTACAAACCAGCCGCCAAATTCACGAGGCTAGGAAAAGAGATAAATGGTTAAAAACCAGAAACACAATATTTAAATAATTACTTATTATTTACCTGATTGGCACCAAACGTGGGCACAAAATCACCAAAGCCAATTGTCGATGTTGTCACATAGCTATAGTACAACGAAATTGAATACGGCCAGTTCTCAAAATATGTAAAGACCCAGGCGGGCAGCAGCAGAAATAATGCAATGCCTGGTATCAGGGCTATAAAAACTGTAGTTATAAGGCCCAATTGCGGTGGCACATAATGATCGTTCGATGACATTTTGTACTTCTTGTAACGTCGATAGATCGCAACGAACTGTTATAAAAAAAAATCTATCTAGATACATTTCTTATAAACTTAATTTTGATACTTTAAGTTTTCAAAAATCAAGCCATAAAACTGGCTTCATAATTTATATTTCTTTACTCATTTATATAATTGAAATTTGTCATAATAAAACAAGTAAGAGGGAAAGAAAAGTTCTATCGTTACCCATTGTATTAACCCTGATTTACCCATTTTATGGGTTCAGGGTATAAATACAAGTAGGAAACTCTGTTTTTTTTAAACACATATTTTTTTTTAACTCAAGATGTTTGACAAAAATCGGTTTCTCTTTGAGGAAAAATCTTATAAAGTAGAGTACATACCGTACGGCCAAAATATTCTCCTAAGCCGGCAAAGAGTATACCGTTGACGGGTATGCCAATCACCGAATAGGCAATCATAACCATACGACCCGCAAATGTTGTTGGCGATATATTGCCATAGCCCACCGTCGAGCAGACCGTGAAGGAGAAAAAGAAGGCATGATAGAAGGTCCATGTATATGGTATCTCATATTGATCCTGCTTATAATCGGTGACCGGTTTGCCGCAATATTCTGTGATCCTCTCAAGAATTTCATTCTGTGTGCTGGCATTCTTGTCCGACAACTCATCCATCAGATACTCTGCAATAGTGAGCAAATAACAACAAAGTCAACAACCAGAAAAGAAGATTGTAGATAAACAAAAAATAACACTTACTGAATAGAGATATAAAAGCTCAATGAAGCGTTAAAAAAAAAACCGAAATCAAATCAAATTTAATTAGTTCCATTACACGTGTTCCGGAAGCAAAGCGATCGCATTACAAACGCCATTTAACCTTCCGCTTTTCCAAAAAAAAAAAACAAAAAACAATAACGACAAAACACAAAAAGATTTCGAAAACTGTGATGTGATGTGACATCCAGGGCGGAAAAACCGATTGACCCTGACTCGAGCCGTCTCTCTGATCTAAACTCTGATTGACCGATCGTTGTACTGCATTGAACGTTGAACTGCAAACCAATCGGATTTAAACTGATTGATCTATCAAGATCCGGGCTATGTCTCTGATTAACATGCATTCCACATTGTGGATCGTAACGAACATTTAGTAGCGTACGTTTCTTTGATTGTGCGATATGATATCTGTCGAAAAAAGTACTTGAGATATAGGTTTTATGGATGAATTTAAGCGCTAATTTATTTTGATTTTATTGCTGTAGGTTCTACAATGTGTGCTACGAATTAGATAATTTTTATCGTAACAAATTAACATACCTTAAATAGTGAATTACTTTATTATATTTCAAGCATGTAAAATTGATGGTGAAAGCGGAATTTTTAAGTTTCGTTGAATCCAACATAAACTTTGACAAGCTTTTGAGTAATTAGATTGACAATGAATATTCGCATTTTCTGCTTAAACTTATCTTTCATTGTACAACAACTACTTAGAAGTGCAATCATTCAATAAACCCTAAAGCTTAAATGCAACAATTGCCATTTAGCTGTAATCTTTTAACGAATTGCATAATTCAATAAATGCTGCAGCGTTCGTTATGATTATTATTATTATTTTTTGTGAAAGACCCACTCAGCGGGTGGGTGGAAGGTGTTACTAAAAGGGGACCGTGCGCAATTGCTGACAATTCCCGTATTAAATGATCCCCCCTTGTGCTCTCTGCATACATTTAGTATAAACATACATACATACATATGAAAGAAAAAAATGTGTGCATAGATCTAATCGTAATCTCTCTCTCTTCGTTTACCCTGACGACAACACTTGACAAACGGGACAACATGGGAATGATATTGTTGTTGTTTGTTTCCCCTTGATTGTGATTGCGGCAATTTATTTATAGACGTCGATCATTAGCACAATTTCTTGTAAGTCTTGAATCAGATTATCCACTTTTGTCGTTGAATTTGATTATTTTAAATGACACGATTTAAGGTTTGTGCCGGAAATGTTTAAGGCAAACAAATTAATACAATTACCATTTAAGCTGATCGTTTGATTTGATCAATTCATAAGAAATATTAAAGCCACAAGATTAGTCCCAACAAAATTAACCTAGGAAAAGATTTTCCGAACTAATAATCGGTGTTAAAAACATCATATTATTAAATCATAGTTTTTTGAATCGAATTTATTCATAGTAAATTAAGTAAAAAAAAAAGAGTTATTGGATGTCTAGACAAGATGATCAAAGAAGTAATTCTTTTATTATTATGTACTTTTTTTTCTTCCAGTTATCAGAAAGTGCTTTTTAGTTGATAACCCACAAATGTCATCATCACATGTTTGCTTTGTTCAAACACACACTATACACTTTGTAAGGAATGTGGAAAGTGATCCATAGTCTTCAGTTAGCTACGTATGCGCCATTGAAGTACTTTTGAAGCCCAATAGATTAATGATTAATGTGTATGACATTAACACTAGGCTCAATATGCATTCACAATTAAGACATTGATCAAAAAGGGGCCTTAGTGGTTAAGCTTAATGCTTGACCGGTCATAAAAATCAGAGTGAAACTTGAACTCGTTGAGTTCGTGAATACTGCTAACCAATTTAACCCCAGACGTTACTTTATCTACATATATATGTCATTTACTCAACAAAAGTCGCAAGACTGAAAATATCTCGATGAATGTTTCCGTTTTGATTATTTATTTTTGTTGATCAAACATTTATATGTATATTTGTATTTAGGTTGTAGACACGCACGTCTTGGTTCATCGATGTCTAATATGAGTTTATAGTTTATTTATCTGCATAATTAACACATTTGATGTGCTGTTTAAATTTTTGATTTTATTGCAATTATAGTCGAATAGCCCTCAAAATAAATACGCTTCACAGATTTATGTGATGATATGATATTCGCATACACACACACACAGATACACATTTACAGGTATGTAAATCACATTTCGTATTAATGCAATTAATCACGAAATCAGATTCACACACTTGCTAACTCATAAAGATCACATATCTCAGCATTTACGCACGTTTGGCAAAGCTAAAATAAAGCCAAGCAAACATTGTCTGACACACACAAACACACTCACACACCGTACTATATATGCTCTACATCTGTCGGGGTCTTAACAAATATACTATATAAAAGTAGACAATGCAGATAGTTTATGCCATGATAATATCTTACTAAAGCTTATTAGCTTAGGCTCAAATTTGCTATAATTTATAAGCTTTTCTCATAACAAAGAAGAAAATAACAAAAAAAAAATAATTCCAAAAAGAATAAATACGTTAAGCTAAACCAAAAATATAAGAAACCTTTACTCAAGACTAAAGTTACTAATTTTATACGAAACCTTTCCTTAAGACTAAAGTTACATGATTTTGTTGCTAAGGGGCGAACATACTTAATTTGGTATTACTCAAATATGATGAGGCTAGTACTCAAATATTGATAAAGTTTAACTCAAAGCCGAAGAATTAAAAAGCAATTTTTTTTTTTTTACATACACAAACTGGATCACAAAGTTGTGTTAGCTTAACAATCAGGTCTAGAGCTATCTAAAAGTCTTTTGAGTTGGGGGTGTTTGTAACTAAGCAAGAAGACGTTAGCGTTTAGTCGTGTGATACTATCACATGCCCAATGTAGTAAAAAAAATTAGTTTCAATATTTTTTAGTTAGATGTGCGGTATGATATGATATTTTAAAAGATCATTTAGTACGAATGGTTTTATTTTTTTGTTAAAAAGTGTTAGATTTGTGCCGTAAGTTAAGAATACCGAATACTCACCATGGATCTCATTCCGTTCCTTAAGCTCTTCGGCGCGTGTCAACTTTTCCTCACCATGCTCGATATGATAATAGATGGCGGCACCAAATAATAAATACGATATGTAGAAGAGGAGCAAAAGTATCCAACGGTTTGGCGACATGCTCCTCCTGTCGCTTGTCCTTGGGCTTCCTTAAGAATAGGCTATAAGAACACAAAGCAACAACAACATCAAAAGAAAGAAAACAAAATCAAATAAGCCGGTTGATTGTTTGTATTGAGTACGGCCGCAACACCTTGTAAATTGTTTGCTCACATTTGGTTTAGTAGTCGCAAGGTACTTCAAGTTCTTGACCGTTTTGTTGTTATAACTATGATTATTATTATTATTTATGGTTGTATCAACGTTAATCGACGCTTGATTACGATTGCCCAACTGTCTTCTTCATACATAAATATATGTATGTACGTACAATATGTATGTATGTAGGTCGGTAGGTATTCTTATGTATTCTTTACTTTGCGCAAAGTCGCTTGTCTTATGGGTTCGACGTGTCGGGTATTAAACATTTAAGACAGTCACGTTGTCACTTAGGACTTAGTATGGAACAGGCGAATCATTGGGTCTTAGGCAGTAAGTAACGGACTACCAGCTAAATAGCATGGGCATCGTAATTAGTGCGGTAGTGCTGTTACTCCAAAACCATATATTAATCATACAAATAAAACCACACTGGAATTTTAGTTTAATATCAAGTTTTTGAATTCGAGTATAAAGAATATTAAAAACTCATATCAATGTTTTTTGACAATTGTTTTAAGACACATTTCCGTACAGTGCACCCGATGCAAGCCGATCTACCTTGGGCTATAATTGTTTTTATGGTTATGATCAACAAATGAATCCAAACAAGACCCAAAACTCATCGTAACTTCCCTAGCAGGTGCGACGTCATTTGGATCGCAAACAGAGACATAGGCAGAGCGAGAGAGAGATAGAAGTAGCGGTAGTCGGCTTTACATATTGACACATCTAATCATATCGCCCAAGGCGTAAGTGAACGAGTATTGCTGCTAATTTGTACGTAGTACTTCTCCTTACTCTATTCGGTTTTCGGGTAACAAGCGGTACAAAGTGGTAACAACATCAGTAAAAACAACATCACACAATTGACAAGCGATGGCGATGGGCATGGCATGTTATCTGTTTGGGGGATACGGTTGCTCTTGATATGGTGACAAACGCCCAGTCTGGAAATGTACCACATTCGGGCCTAATTAGCGGTTCGGTGGAAGCGCACATCCACCGGGTAGTGACAATTCTGCTTGGCCCCGGGATCGACGTACGTCACCAATTCTCACTTGGTTTTGCTTTTACTTTGACATCGATTCTGCTTATTTTGTGAGAAACCATAAATAGTACGCGTTTGGTGGCAATATTGACAATAATAATAATAATGGTGGTTCATTCTTGCTAAATCATAAAGATAATTGCAAAGTAATTAGTTCATGTTGAGGTAGTTCTCTATATCTTTGGAGTAGCTAATACTATTTATGTATTATGAACTTTGTCAGGAACTACCAACAGGTGCTCTAGAACAACAAAACGAACAAACTTAGCTTTCCTTATAATCTCTTAAAAGATAAATGTAAAAGTTGCAAGACTTGAGTAAATCTTGTACAAAGGTCTTAGATTTACTGGTTCAACACATAAAATACTTCAAATAAGCTATTCTAAATATCAAGGCTAAGCACTAAAATAATTAATTTCTTTTAATCAACAATTCGAACGTTCCCACCTTTTTTTTGTACAATTTAGGGTAGGGTTTATGGTAGAACAGATTATTTGTTTAACACGGAAGATCAGTGCTCTTTCTTATTCTTTGGTTTTTGTATTAACAATATTGCATTTATGTACACTTAAGACAAACACTTAAGTAGTGCATGCGACATTAACAAACTCAACAGTTTACTTAAGTCTAGTATGCGCCAATATTGTTATTGTTATTGTTATTTTTGTGATTTGTTAAGCGAAGTCAAGTGTTGAGAGCTGATAATAATTCAGTGCTTGCAATATTATTTCTTCAATTTTAATTATCAATTTTATTGTAGTACAAGCGTATTTCGAATGTTTTCTGAATACTATCTTTGAGATATGTTTGTGTTTGTTATTGCCTTTTTTGGTTGTATTGAAAAGTCAAAATCCCAATGATTATGACCAACAAACTGGGCTAAGCATTTTTGTTAACAATATAATAATAAAAATAAATAAAGGCAAAATAAATTTGCCATATAGTTTGGGCGCGTTTTCATTTATTTTTTGTCTATCATATGATGACGCTATACTCAATGGAAATGTATTGGATTCGACTTGATTTTTTTTCTAATTAAACAAACACTTTAATAAGCCAATAATATTTTTTTGGGCTTGCCGCATTTTCTATAGAATGGAAATTTCGGCTTGCAAAAAACTCAAGTTTAAAAATTTACGTGTGATGGAATAATTTGGTATGGCAATAAATGTCAGCAAGCGGGCCTAATCGACCCAAGGCAGAGAGAAAAAAAAATAAAAACTATCTATGATCATGTAAATTGATATGCACAATGTTTGATTTGCTGAGTGCGAAAAACAACAGAACATTTAATATAGCCATATAAAGCTTACTAATTGATAACCAACTTCCATAGCAAAAATCAAATCACAAAGGATTGAAGATCAAGTTCTATCGTTCAATGTTCATTCAATGTTTTTGGCACTAGATAATGGGTAACTTTCAGTTATGCTCATGCACCTAACCCATTTATTAGTTGTATTTATTTAAAAGTATTTTTTTGTAACAACAAGAAATAAATGAATGAATAAAAAATATTTGCATATACTGAACGCTAAACAGTCGCATAATCAATAATAAATAGCAACAAATTGCAAATGAACACGTTTAGTAAATAATCACGACGTTTGCCAATACGTTGAGAGGGTGTTTTTTTTTTTCCATCGAAAGCATGTTCTTATGACGTAAAAGTTGGTTTCAAATGCAAAGGAAAGATGCGACTAGCCCCCAAAAATCGTAATAAATGACAACCATTGTACATCTCCTGAGGAATCCATACGTAATAATGCTAATTATGTTGACATTGTGGAACAAACAATATTCACATGAATGATTAATTGCATTTCGATTTATCAATGTCTCAATGTTGGCGTGTCTTCTGTCTGCTGTCTTCTCGCCCATGCTATTGCATGTCATTTTTTAACGATAAAAAAACAATCCAGCAACTTGTTGATGGCCCTTGTCAGCTGGCGTAAAGCCCAGGTTACACGTCAATTAATAACGTTAAATGACAAACAAACGTACCGAATATCGATAATAGTATAGTGGTACTTCAACGATCGACCCAAATATATTTTATAAATGGGTTTACTATGCTTTTTTGTATCGCAAAAGGATTGTTTAGCCACATGTTGCTGGCAACACGGCGCTTGGCAACATTTTCTATAGCCAGCAATATGATTGATGGCAGCAACTAATTTGCTAATAACCCAGCTGACAAACTAAAGCGCCAAAAAGCCAGCGACTAGATGTATGAAAAGTTAAAACACCATTTAAAAAAATTTTCAAATATAATTAATTAAATTAAAACTTTAAGGTTCTTACTATCATAATATTTAATTTATTTAAATTTTTCAGAATTTTCTAGTTTCTAATTATCATAATATAAAATTTAGAATTTTCCCAAAACAATGCTTTATAATCAACCAAATAAGCTAAAATAAATCACTTTTTTTTTCAATAACGTTTAAGATTTTCTTGAATTATTCACTTAACATTTGACTTAGTGTTGTTACGTCTGGAATTCATAGTTTAAATATTTAGCACGTTTTATTTCTTGACGTGTTCGATATATATATATTTATATATTTTTTTTGTCTTGTTTTCCTGTTTTTTTTTTATAATTAACAATCTTAACGATCTTTAAAGTGCAAGTGTGCTCTAGTTAAGAGAGCACGTCTATATGAAGCTTAAAATCATTACGAATTTTTTTATTTTTTGTGCACTTTATATGATGATTATATATATATAGTATATAGCTGTAATCAATCTGCGGGGCCTTTGACTGGTATTTTGTGAGTAAAGAAATCGCTTAATTAGCGGAATTGTTATATTCAAAAGCGATTGTCTAGCCTTTAATCTTTCGTTTCAATTGTATCGGAACAATAAACATTCGTAACATACATATATTATAAAAAGGAAAGAGGTTAATTCTGAAGTTGAGAACAAAAATTAAGTTTTGAAATTTGAAATTTATTGTTCAAAAAAATTGTCTATATGTTATTTATTTATTTAGTTTACTTACAAGTTTATGCGTCGCTTATGATAAATATAATTTAGTTCTTAGAACATTGAAGTGAATAATTTCTTATTACCTTACTATGAATCGTAATAATTATATGAGTAATATTATATGAAAGAATTAACCTTTGTAATTTAAAGTTTTGTTTATGTTTTTCATGGGTTTTTCGCGGTTTTCAAAATGATATAAGACCTTATGTTACTTTAGAAAAAAAAAATTACCCGCCCTAATGTGCAAACATAAATAAATACATACATACATATGTATGTAAGCAAACAAGAGCAAAGGCGACTTAACTGATAAGCTGGTCAAAGTGACCACAGGCACAGACAGGTAGTACATACTTATAAGTAGGTACACCTATAATGATAATACAGTTGAATCATAACGGCATTCGCACTTTTGCATTGGTCGGTCAACAACGGAGAAATACATTGCATCTCGCATATACTAGATCACACAGTTCTTTAGCTAATCAGACTCATAATAAGAAACCTGGGATTTGAATTTAATTTTGTTATCAACACTGGCAAACAAATTCTTGCAAAACAAATCTTTAAACACAAGATCGATCAATACTTCATAAGAAAACTGGCATGACAGAAACAGTTCCTTAAGCACAGGATATTTCATTAACCTCTTCAGGCGTTCCGTTTCATGGCCAAACAATTTACAAGCGGTTCGGCTTTGGCATAAATGCTATTTTTATTTTTGAAGAATACCCACTTTTAAGCAAATCCAAAATCCGAACGGAAAACAAATAATTTATTCCACTGCACTTCGACAAAATTCCTTTTCGTCTTTAAACCCGTTACAAACAAGAAACGAACACGCGCAAAGCAAAGCCGAAACAAAATGTTATGTCGATGCAGGCGGAGACACAATAAAAAAAAGAACAACAAAATGCATAGAACTGTTGATCACGCGACGAACAGGACGGTTACCGTTACACGGCGAGCATTGAATTGAAATTGAAGCGCTGCAGGCGGCGAGTTGACACTTTTTGTTATGTGTTTTAAAGTGTGGGTGCGTGTATTGGTGTTTGTGAATGTGTTTATGTAGTGACGTTGATTTGTAAATTTAAATGCTTGGAAGCTCACGTCTCTGCTTCCACAGCCACTGCTTGCGCCAACTGCGCAGCCACAACGTAGTGAGAAATTAGAATTTCGATGCTTAACGGTAAAACGGAATGGTAACGATAACGGTTATACGGATCTTAAACGCACGCTTCGTCGTCGTCAATACGATACGCGATACGTCCATCATATGACTGGTAGAGCTAAAGCTCAAATCCGACTAAAACACAACACCTCCTTCGACGAAGCCGATCGAAATCTCTTCGTCTTCGTTTTTCGTTTCGTTAACTTACTCACACTTGTTGCGTGCTCTCTTTCTTGCACTCGCGCTTTGTAAAAAATGTGTGAGATTTTGTTCATGTATCTTCTTTTTTTTGCTTTGATTTCATTAGTAAAGCTCACTCACTTTGAGTCAAAAGAACCCAAGATCCCCGATCAGAGTCTTTCCGTCGACTCGTTCGACGTTCGATTGGGGAATGCGACAACTGCGATTCGTGAGCAGGGGGACGCATCACTTTTGAGTGAGTGGATTGTGTCAAATGCGGCGACGGCGAGCTAAACGCCGACCTGACACGACACCTCTCCCTCCACCCCCCTTCCCAATCGCACACACACTTAAAATGCTCAGTTAGCGCACGGTGTACACTGTACACTTGTCGACTGTCTCTACTGCGACTAACTACTACACACGTAGTACAAAAAAAAAATCGTCGATCGACAAAAGACAACTACGAAAATCGCGAGCATTTTTTTTTTAGCCATCTCCTTTACCCCCTTTGTGCCAACAACAATATCAAACAACAGTACATACGTTTTGCTACCAATGAACGGCACAGTGTAGTGATTCCACAGTGGTACAATGCTTATGGCAAAGTGTGGGTGTTTGTATGGTTGAATATGTGTGATAGGTAGTATTTTCAAGTATTTTCTTCTAACAACTCTTCTTACTTTCGCACTAAAAATGTAATACTATATTCATGGTTATTTTCTCAGTTATTCATATATTATAAATATCGTATTACATATATCGCGGATAATTCATATTTTAATCAAGATCGCAAGATTTGCTGTCTGGGTATACATACTTATAAATGTTATATTAGTACTAAAAAAGTTATTACCTTTCCATGTAAGTCATTCTGCTTCAGACTCCAGGTGCCATCGATGTCCGATACGCCATAAAAAACGAATGGCAACCATTAACACTATTTTGTTCACCTAGATAACCACGGTGCAAACTGAAGCATTGATTTCGGCTTTTTATTGTTCTTATGCTCTTTAGATGTTTTTGTTGTTGATGTTGCTACCGGTGTTTTCACTGGCATAGCAGCAAACTTGTCAACGTATTTACCCACCGATGAGTTTCAATACTACAGCCACAAAACAATATGAACGTAAAGGGAAGAAGAAGGGGGCCATGCCGATGACGCCAAACCCAAACACACCCACAACAATACTAACAAATGTTTTGTTCACGGACTCAGTGCTTTACGATGGAGGCGCGAACTTAAAAGACCCACCTTAAACAGAAATGCAATCCACCAACCACCCGCCCTCTATGTAGTCCTGTGGCGCCTGCGTAACTTAGTTGTCGGTTTAGTTTGTTTGTTGTGTTTCGATTTTTATTTTAATTTTTTCCTGATGTGCGGACAGTGTGCGTGTTGCACTGTGCATCTGTCAATAATAAGATGACACTGATTATTCGTGCTAAATTATCGCATTGCTTTTCTACGTGCTTTTAGGGGTGTCTAATCATTTGAGTCAGCTTTTAAAATGTCATTTAAGTAATATAATAATAAATAAACGAAAAAATAATAAAAATGTTTTTTAAACAGTTTGTATATTGTCTTTAATAAGATTTTGTGTTATTACTAATTTTTGTCATGTATAATTTTTTATTATTACCTTCCATAAATTTTGTACATGCATTACATATTGGCACTAACCGAAGCAACAACAGCAAACAAACACAATTACAGCAAAAGATAGTGTTGATGACAAACACTCGAGAGCCCCATATTCTCACTCACACATACACACACGCACATTTTCGCACTGGATAACGGATGCCACTGCTGCCTGCCGGCCTCTGTCGCTGCTAACGCCTCCGGCGACGTCAGCGTCAGCTTAGCGATCACAAACAAAACTCACGCTTAAGTGGAAGCCACGAAACGAAGAATAAAAGTGGAGCAAACGACCACCGATACCGATGCCGACCATGACAATGGCAATCGGTCAAGCGGAGCTAAGAAATGCCCTACGCTGGTGCAGGTGGATTCTCTAAAACAACTTTTGTACGCTACAAACAAGCTACAAATTAAAAGGAATAAATAAGTTTCACAAAAAAAATAGCTTCCCAACAAACGACAAGAACACATTTCCAAAAAAGTATTTTAAAACTAATTTGCTTGGATTTTTTAGGCTTTAACTTCCTCTAACTGAACAAAGCTAGATTAAAGTTTGATTTCCTTAAAACCTCACGTGCTGTAATATGCAGAAAAAAGATAAAAGAAAATATTATCATACGTATAGTCTGTTATTAGTTTAGGGGTTAGGGCAGAAAACCGATAAGCCAAAATCAGAGCGTGCAAATAACTCAACGAGGTGCTAAAAGATGCAGCGGAGCCAACAAAAGAAGTGCGAAATTTCATTGAGCGTAAAACTGAGATAAATGGCTCAACAGGAGAGAATTAGAGAGCAAAACCAAAAGAGAGGAACTCCAACTGAAACTAAAAAAGCTTGCTCCACATATGTACATATATATACTAATAACAAACGATGTCCGATTGTTATGCTCAGCAGATAAATAAAAGAAGCGATCAATTTAATCTCTCTTCTCAGTCGGAAGATTCTGTAACACAGAGTAACAGCTATTGATGGCCTAACTTTAAATATTAAGAGCTGACTTCTGATTTTGATTGTGATTCATTTGCATTTGGCGGATATTTCTTTCGTTTCTTATCATTGAAAGGTAATTAATTAAATTACTATCGTATTAGGAGCATTTGATACTTTGATGTATCGACGTTGGTATCAACAGTTATAAGAAGAACGTGAAAACATAAATAAATAAACAACTAAATCCCAGCGTGCCAAAGCGAATCAAGTGTATTTAAATAAATTCAAATTAATTGTAATTGATGGCCCAAAACGAAAATTTCTACTCAGTTTCAACTGCGACACCTGGCTGATTTATAGATTGATCTAGGACTCAAAGCTTGGCGCGGCGGCAGTGTTTCATACTTAGTACAACATAGAACTTGTTTGTACAACCTTCTTGTCAACACACCAACATGATTAATATGTTATTTTGATTGCTGAGTTGGACAAGTTCTTATTTAAAAACTACAAAAATCGTTTGACGAATGAATGTCAAATAAAACATGAGTCAGGTCGATTACAAATCGGTTGATAAAACCGAATTTGAAAATGGTTCACTTTCATTCGAATTTTAAAAAAATTTTAGTAACTTTTTAAAACGCATTAAAGTAAAAGTTAGTTGATCCGTTTAACACGGTGCAACTTATTGCATGCAACTTTTGGTTTGTAGGTCCTTTGTGGGCTGTAATTTTCGATAAAGTTTTGGTATAACGATAAATTTTAGGTGACAAAACATTATAAAAATTATGTGGACAAAAACACACATGAAAATGCTGTTAACGCAACAACAGCAACATGCAAATCCTTTAAATCTACAAATAATCGAAACTTATATCGGAGCAACTAAATGCAACGTTTATATGATAGCTGAAAAAGAAAATCAAGAAAGTTGCATGCAATTAGTTGCACCGTGTAAACAGGACTAGGTACATATATAAAAGAGACAAAGCTAAAGAAGTAAATCAAATTTTTTGGTATCCTGGCAAAAACGATCAAATACAACTTGTACCTTTGACTCCACAAGACATAATCTAACTAGTAATCTATATTTGAAATATTATATAATTTGAATATTCTATTACGCTTTTATTGCATAGCGGCAATTATTTAAGAAAATTTCCAGCATACGCGAAACAAGAGTAAACTTCTTGGCTGAAAAATAAAATAATTAGTGAAAAAGTTTTTTTTTAGCAATTATTAAAAATTGCAAGGCATACTTCCAGGCTCGAAAACTAAACTAATGGTGGTGATTAGTTTTATACCAATGTATCAGAATATAAAATAAGCAACGACAGACGCTTTTCAGAATATAAGACAAGGAATAACAAGGTCTTTTAAAATCATGACAAACAATTATATCGAAGTTTATGTAAAGATTTTGCGGTCATCTAACAGCCCAAAGATGTGAGAACTAAGAAAAAAAAAATAGTGTTGTTGTAAAGCTACAATTGGTAGACCTGATTATATTTGTATGTGTTGCTTTATATTCACATAATATATAAAATGTAATTTCCTATAAACTGGACATATTGACTATACATAATTAACTTGGCTAGTATTACAAGTACAAATTTAAAAAACCATTGAGCATGAGTGTAAACGTTGTATTGCATTTGATATCAGTAGTTGTTGCTTATCAGATACGCGATGTTGGAGATGATCTTGCAACCGTTCTTGTGGTGCAGTAAATTAAGGCACGGATCGCGTATCTTTTCCTCGAGCAACTTAATTAGCTCCGTGCGCAGGCACTGAACGAGCTCGGCAGTTTCATGATTGTGAGCCTTCAATATAATCCAGCCGCTTTCAAGTAAAAAAAGAAAATCACCATCGTGTAGCTCCACTTTAAAATCCGAGCCGGCAAACAACGCGAGTGCGATGAGTGGCAACATGGAGCTGTCGCGTATGTAAATTGAACTGGTGCTCACTTTCTCTTGGTAGACAAGAAAAGGAGCTTGGAACACAGCGACCTGCGAGTTTACCGATGACGGATGTATGCGCACATATCCATCGCCGCGCGTCTTGAAACGCAAATCCTGATGGCCCGGCTCGCGGGGCACAGCGCCACCAGCGGTTTGTACATAGATGCGATCCGGTGTCATTATCTTGACAATGTTCGGATATAAAGCGGCGCATAAAAGCGAGGTGAGCAAACGATTGTTATCACCATTAACATTTTGTTCATGTCCTGCATTATAAAAGTGTGATTAGTGGGATATGAAAATTTTTGGCAGTTATGTCAACTTACCAGTTAACTGTAGTATATTATCACTGGCATTTGCACGTCTGCGTGGCACATTCACGGGCACAAAACCAATCGAGACTAGCAGCTCCAGATACTGATACTTAAGGTTAGCAATCATCTCAAGCGTATTGAACGACAGATAGTTTTCACTGGCATAATTGCGACTAGCCCCATAATGGCCACGTTTTGCCACTTCCAGCCATTTCTGAACGAAATCAAATGCGTGTGAATTTTAAGCTTGTATTTCAGCTTGTAATTAACTCACCCGATAAGCATTGAGTACGGTAAGATGATCGCTATGATCAAGAGCAAACTGTCGCTTGCGTTTGTCCGCCTCGACGCGCTTGTTCAACGGACTGACAAAGGGTGACTTATTGCTCAGACAGGCGGCGATTGTAAGCACGCTATCGAGACACTGGAAGATCGCTCCGTACAGCATAAGTTTACCAATACGCACATCGACTGGCAATGCGGATAGATGGTGGCCTAGCGGTGTGAGTTGATCCTCTGCATCCAGAGCGCCAACATCACGCAAACGCATCAGCGCACCCATGACGCTGTCCTCTTTGGGCGCCTCCAGTGTTTCCAACAGAACATCTAGTGTGTTGCGCGACGCAAACGTCTCAAGCGTCTTAATACGCAACACAATCTGCTCGAGCGGCACACGCTGTATCTCGGGCACTGGCTGCGCCAGTATGTGCTGCTGATATCGATAGCTGGTATACAAATGGATGCAGACGCCAGGCATGACACGACCTGCACGACCTTTGCGTTGTTTGGCATTCGCACGCGATACCCATACCAGATTGAGTGACTCCATATTTCGATTCGAGTCGAATCCCTTCTCCTTCATTAGGCCACAGTCGATCACAAACACGCAATCATCGATGGTGACCGATGTCTCGGCTATATTCGTACTGAGCACAATTTTACGCTTGCCGGGTGGCGCACGCTTAAAAACCAGCGCCTGATCTTCGCTAGACAGCGCCGAATGCAGCGGCACCAGCACAAATTTTCCAGTGCGTGGCGCAAATATTGAACTGTCCAGAAGGGCATTGTGCACCGCCTGAATCTCCTGGAAGCCGGGCAAAAATACCAGAATGCTACCCTCGTGCGGAAACTCGTGCTCTCCCTCGACAATGTACTTGAGCACAGATTCGATAAGCTCTGGATTTATCATCATTGGCTCCATGAGGTAGATGCTCTTGCATGTCGTTTTGCTGTAATCTGTAAACAACGAATGTGTTAGATATAAGACTGCACACTCTGTTCCCAGTCATATGGCAACTTACCCGCATAACGTGCATATGTCTCGGCTAGGGTAAGGTTCTCATCCTTGACTTTTTGGCCTGGCGGTGTACTTGATGCCTGAACATCGGCAAATTCTAATGCATGCTCCAGTGCATCCTGTTCCTTCCTTTTGAGTTTGCGACAATATTTCGTATCGCACTCCATGACAAAATCACATTCATCAAGTATATCCTCGAGAAAGAGCTGTTGTACGGGAAATGTGCGTCCCGGTATATCCAATACGGGTGCACCACCAAAGTAATCGGAAAAGAGAGACGCATTCAATGTGGCGGACATGAGTATCACCTTGAGATCCTTGCGCTCGCGCAATATATTCTTGAGTATGAGGAGTAGGAAATCTGAGTCCTGGGATCGCTCATGCACCTCATCGACAATGACATGGGTGACATTGGTTAACAGCGGATCGGATGCAAGGCGACGCAACAGGATGCCCGTTGTGCAAAAGCTTAGCCTTGTGCTTGCCGAAATCTTGTTTTCCAGGCGGATCTGATAGCCAACCAGCTGTCCAATGCGATCCAGACGCTCGTTAGCCACACGCTCCGCGACACCAATAGCAGAAAGGCGACGTGGTTGTGTGCACAGAATCTCGACGTGAGGTATATCCGACTTGGCTGGCAGCTGCATGGCCTGGAAGAACCAATTGTCAAGAATAAATTGCGGCACCTGGGTGCTCTTGCCGCAGCCCGTCTCGCCGGATATGACCACCACCGGTGAGCAAGCAATAAGCTCTAGTATACGTTCCATTTCAGCGAAAGCTGGCAATTTTTTTCTAGCCTCAATTAGCTTGTGATAGCGTTCCTCCCGGCGTCGCTCGTTGAAGAGCTGCAGCAGACGACGGTTTTCGCGAGCCAGCTCAGATGCATTGCGTCGCTGAGTGCCCGCATCGTTCCGCGACGTCTGTCCACGCTCATAGTGACTAGGCTGCGGTACAGCAGCAGCACCGTTAGGATTGCCATCGACATCGCTGCCATTTGCCTCCTCGTGGAAGAGCGAATGCTTGGGCGAGGGGAAGCGTGTGATGTCCAGACTGTTGGCCAAACCCTCATCCGTTTGCAGCATGTCACAGATGCTATAGACACAAGGTGTGCCATCCCGACATATCTCACGCGCCTCCCGATACAAATGTCGAGCAAAGCGCAAACGTAGCTCATGTGGTATATCATGACACGTGGTCTTCAAATAAATAAAGGGTGCCTCGTACGGATAGCGACTGCCGGGTGGAAAGCGAACCTCTACATGAAACCACAGCTCATTCTCATTCTCATCCAAATTATCGGCCCGCTTGCGCTCTGGTGTACTCAGCTCCGGCTGTGGCGGCACATGCGGAAACCGGCATTTAGGCCCAAATTTACAAGTACCATCGCGATCGAAGTTACGACAACGTTGTGGCGCCTTCTTCTTTTTGTCCAGCTCAGCCTGACGGAGAGCAGCTACCGCCGCATTGGCAGCCTCACGTGCTTTGCGCACCTCCGACGGACTGTGAGTGAGCAGATGTTCGATTCTAAATTTTAGATTCCAGACGCTATTGTATTCACGCTCCTCGTACGCTCGATCGTAGATGGATTGCAGCGCTTCCTTTTCATCGGCTCGCATATCCAGCAGCGCTGCCTCATCGGGCGGCTCCAATGCAGTCGGCTCATCGCTGGGCACGCGCATGTAGCGTCTATAAAGCAATAAAAGCGCTGACTCTGTATCTTTAGAGCAATGCTCGTAAGCCTCCAAGCAGTGCACCGGGTGGAATCCGTAATTCTCCAACTTGAGCAAGGCATAGCGCCGCAGTCGATCAGCGTCGGCGGTGCTGCTTGGTCCACTGACCCCTTGCACGCTCTGCACTTGCAGAGTCCCCCGGTCCTCCCAGTAGGCGTGCTTAACGCCCTTACCACCACGACCCCGATCCTTGTATTTGGCAATGTCGTCCAGCTTGAAGTCTGGACCGTGTATCGAGCGCAGAGTGTCCATTGTTAGCTGCTGTGACTCATCACTCAGGCGCAGCACGTGTAGTTCTGTCTTGCGCGATTTGGTGTCTGGCACGGACTTCGGCGACGCTTGCACATTTCTGCATAAGACGTGGAAGGAGTCGCTAACAACAGTTAGTAGGATGTTTTTATTTTGTACTCACGTTGTGCGCGCATCGCTGGGAGCGCGCAGATGCCAGTCATCGAGTTGTTGCCGCGAAAAGTCATCCATGCCCGATTATTATAAATAATGTCACGACCACTGTGCCCAACAATGCTAAGAAATTAACACAACTTAAGCTAATAACGAGTATGCCAAAAGAGCATTATCTTCTAACGCAGAGACGTCCTTTCGATTTTTGCTTACAGAACAGCTGATTAATCTATGCAGCCAATACATCGATATACATATGTTCACAAGTTTGTACGCCTGCTGTTAATAACTTGAATAACAATCAATTTTCTGTGACAACTTAATTTAGTTTAATAAACAATTAAGCAATGAAAGTCTTATAGAATAAATTTTCAGTTATTTAAAAAAAATCTTTAGTTCGATACAACGAATTTAGATAAAACCAATCTGATATCACTGGTCTGTGTTACTGTGACAAGTTCAGCGTTGCCATATATGTAAAAAAGTTTTGAGACAGTCTAAGTAGCTGTCGAAAATTTGTCATTGACGACGTTCAGTTGACATTAAACAAAATCTTAGTCTACGTTCTGATCTACTGAAAATAAATTGAAAGTTAAACTCAATTGATAAAAATCGTGATTTTCCATTTTTTCTTATCGCACTAGATCCAAATCAAATTTACGCTGTTCTAGTGTCTCACTGTAAAATAAACTGGTAAGCATTTATTTTGAATTGATTAAAGTCGACTCACATAGCCATTTGGTAATAGTTTTCAAAGAGTTCCGCCTCTTTCAACAATGACTTGTAGTTGGCTTCATTTTCCTTGCGCTCGAGTTTTAATTTGACGATTTGATCTGCGCAACCATTTTCTATACCGTGAAGAGCTTTTCGGATACTCTCTGTGACACCCACCAATTGATAACAATCCTAAAATATAATAATTATATTAGATTTTCATTTCATAGATTTTAAATCATAAGCTACCATATCGGTATGTTCATCAAATTCCGCCGATTCAACGAGCGCTTTCTTTGCCTTGATAGCCTCGTCACAGTGTATGGCATATGCACGCAAATATTCATCTTCAGAATTGTACAGTTTGTGAAATTGTGCCAAAAATTTTCTATGCATGTTATTGACTTGCACTACAGTGCACATTTTGTTTCCGATAGGAATATTTAAGCCACACAAAAGCTGCATCTTTTCTTTGAGGATCTCGGAAGATATGTTTTGATGGCTGGTGATGGTCTGGCACACGCTTCTATTACGAGTTTCCTGTATAACATAAACGAATGTTTAATATGATACGATGTTTAATTATGAACAGCAAATCACCGTTTGTTTTAAACATAGCGCAGCAAATTTTTCCATCAACATTTCAATTTCTGTGGCGTCGCCTTTGTAGTCGTCATTCACCTGCTCTGACTTGTTATTTGTGCAGCTTAAATTCGTACTCGCTTCATAGCCACACGCATTATCGCTGAAGTCAGACATATTTATTGTCTAGACTTAATATACCCAATGTCAATGGCGCTAGAAAAACACTGAACCCCTTTATGAACTTATTTAAGGCGGCACCTTTCATTGCTATCATTGCCAACGTGAAATAATGTTTACCGTTACGTCAAACAAATGTACTAAGAACAGTTTCGCATTGCCTAAATCTGTTATCTGTTGCCGTTTCAGATGCATTTGTGACGTCATGCCAAACAATATTTGCAACTTCCAACTGTTAGCAATCTTTTTTAATTTTGCATAATCATAATCATAATCAACCTAAGTCACTTTTTGATATAATTCCATTTACGTTGTTCAATCTAAGTCATCAGAAAAACTTTCAATCTCTTGAAACTTAACATACAAAATGGCTTACATGTTGAAAACAACAGACACGATCTAAATATGTGTAGGAACCTGTGATGTTAACTTCTAAAAACTGTGCAAGATTTTGACAGTACATTCAACGTCAAATAGCTAACAGACGTTGTAAAATTAAAAATATATTTATTGCAAATTGTGTACATTACTAAAACAAAAATTACTGTTCATAATTTAATTTTTTTTTTTTTGCAGATTAAAAATGTCAAAGAAAGTCGAAGCCAAATCAAAACGGGAACCAACTTCGATGAGAGAAAAGCGTGATTCGTCGAGCCGTCGCTCTTCACAGAACGGGTCTAAGAAAAATGTGGAGTAAGTTCAAGTATATATCTGAAAAAACTTAATTTCACAAAAATCATAATTGCATCTAGGCAACCGAGTCGTCCAGAGATTCCAGAGCTAACAGACCTGGATCTTCAAATGGAGAATCCGTTCAAGCCGCGAACTATAAAAGTCCTTCGGGACCCGGTTACACCACGTTCATCGACACAAAATGTCTCTAGGCCTAAGATAAATGAACATACATCGAAATCAAATACGGGCAGTGAACTTACACCATGTGCCTCGAAAGCAAAGCGCACAACGCCACCAGTGATTACGCGCCCATCGCAAGATCGCATGAGGCCACGGCTTCTAGAAAACGAGTGCGAAAGTCCACGTCTATGGAATCGCCCATCGCACGAGCGCATAGCTGCTTTACGGGGTCCAAGGGGTGTAAGCATGAATGCCCGCTTTTCACAGCCAAAGGACGATATGTCACAACATTCCGCGAATCGGAATAACATCACCGCTCGCAAGTCATCTGATGATCTGATGGTGCTACATCGTAAAGGGTTTCAAAGTGGTAACGTGGATTCATGGCGTACTGAGATCGGTTATGTCAATCGACCTGTACAGGGTAAGCCCGACATTGGGTACGGATCGCCAAGCTGTAGCCGTAGCGGCTTTGACGACTTGCCGCATGACAGTGAACCTGTCGTCCAAAAGGATGAAATAGCTGCTCTGCGAAAGTACTTCGACTCTTTGTTAGGCAGCGGCTCGAATGATAACCGCACTTCACAGCATCGCTCACGCATTGACCATCCGTATGAGGATTGCTCACATCAGCATCAACGACCTTCCCGCCGCGATGGCGGGGCTTACACGAGCACTGGGCGCAATCATAATCGATTTAACTCAACTGCACGCTCTCGGGCTACTGCGGCTGCGGTGGCGCTTGCTTCTGCTGCACACACAAATCAGGTCATTAGAGCGAAAACAACTCTACGTAATAGGCCCTACTCGCGAATAGCTGACAAAAACTTTGACAAGACTGAAGACAATCGGCGCAAAAGCTGCAATGCAAACTTACTCAACGCCTCATTAAGGCTTATCCAAGAAATGGATCCCGAATATATAGAGACCCTTTGTTTTGCCTTGCACGATTTCCTGACCGACGATGGTAAATCCGGGTCGGATTCTGAGTGCTAACTCATATCACGGCTATTAATTGTAACACGTACCATCTTAAAAGATCGTAAGGAAAGTAGAAATTCTTCATTTTCCAACATTTTTTGGCACCCGACTTTCTCTCATACATCTTTCTCATTTACCAAATTTTTATTGTTATTAATATTTTAATAATAAACGAAAGAAATTATTGACTATTTTCAAATTTTATACTGATATACAGAGCACACAAAAAACCAGTAGAAATGGGGTGCGGATTCGGCAGGGCTGTACGTTGCCTCAAAGATTGTCTGATGCAGATGGGGAAGGCATCTTCTGGTGACTCTGGCTCAAAAATTTGAAAAGAAGGGCTGGGGGTGTTATGGGGGGCGTAGCATCCCAAGTTTTTATGCAGATCTTTGTGGGATGTCAATTGCTATCCTCGTACCAAATTTGGTGACTCTAGTTCAAAGTTTGAAATTTATGGAGGAAGGGGGGCTGGGGCTGGTATGGGTAAGAATGGCATTAAAGGGTAGAATGGATAGGCATCGCTTCTTAATTTTTTATTTTTTATGTCTTCATCACCTATCTTGGCATTAAATTTGGTGGCTCTTACTAAAAACTGATGAAGATATAGGCGTTTCAGATTTTAAATAGTGGGTGGGGGAGGGGGTGGTTGGGCGTGGCTGAAAAATTTTTAATGCAGTTTTTTGGGGATTGTAAGTAGCTATCTTCTCCCCAAATTTGGTAGTTCTAGCTGTAAGATATCGAGTATAAAAATCTAAAAATTTTGTATTTATTTGACAAATAGCCGACTTTTAGGCTTCGGCGGTATGGAGTTGTTAGGAAAATGCAGTCCCCCCACAACTATTCGTATTGAGTCGTTGTACCAGGTTTAACCACTAAGTTCTCTTGCATACGAAGCGAGTCTGGAGTTCAGAGCCAGATGATTGGATTTTTGCCAGTTGAGTATTGGGCTTTGAAAGTGCGATTTGTGCCCACGCGATCAAAAGCCCCTTTAGGCCGCTAGGTGATTTTTTGTTGATGTAGGCATAGGGATAAAGCTTTTCGGCGCTGGTCACAACATCAAAACGTTCTGGCTTAAAGGTATGCGGTTCACTGAACAGCTTCTCACGTCGACCCAGATACAGTGGGAAAATGCCAACGTTTGTGCCAGTCGGAATAATCTTACTATCTGTTGCCAATTGAAAAGTAAAAAAAAAAACATTTTTATTTGGAAACTATAATGTGTTTTCGCAAACTCACTTATTTCGCACTCCGTCAGTACCTTGCGTCCAAGCAGCGTCACCGATGGATACATGCGCAGCATCTCCTTGACGCACAGATTCACATGGTGCAGCTTTTTCAATAGATCATATTTGAGTGGCTTTTCCCTATTCTTACCCATAACAGAGATTATCTCCTCAAGGCACTTACGCTGACAATACGGATATGTGGCAATGTTAAAGAAGAATAACATTATCCAGCTCCTCGCGTATATCCACATTGGTCAACGGCTTGTCATCAGTGTTCGAATGCAGCAATATGTCGAAAAATGCCATTTCACGCTTGGCAAATACACCGCCGGCTGTACCCTTCTCTCCGGCATGCAACAGTTTCATAATTCGAGAGCCTTGTATTCACCGGGTCTTTTCATTGAAGCGCAGTTCATCCAATAACAACCTCAACATCCTTTGGATTAGGCCCAATCAGTTGACAATCGAAATCCAAGTAGACGTTGAGCATTTGTCATATGAGACGTTGAGCATTTAACGCAATTTCTGGTTTAAAAAGAACAACATATAAAATTGTTAGAAAAATTTGTGAAAATAATATTTGTTATTTGATCCAAGTCAAATTAATGCTGCTCTAGTGTCTCACTGTAAAAAAATTGGAAAGCATTTATTTTGAATCGATTAAAGTCGACTTACATAGCCATTTGGTAATAGTTTTCAAAGAGTTCCGCCTCTTTCAACAATGACTTGTAGTTTGCTTCATTTTCCTTGCGCTCGAGTTTTAATTTGACAATTTGATCCGCGCAAACATTTTTAATACCGTGAAGAGCTTTTCGGATGCTCTCTGTGACACCCACCAATTGATAACAATTTTAAAATATAATTAAATTAGATTTTCAGTTCATAGATTTTAAATCATAAGCTACCATATCGGTATGCTCATCATATTCCGCCGATTCAACGAGCGCCTTCTTTGCCTTGATAGCCTCGTCACTGTGTATGGCATATGCACGCAAATATTCAACTTCAGAATTGTACAGTTTGTGAAATTGTTCCAATAATGCATTCTATGCATGTTATTGACTTGCACCACAGTGCACATTTTGTTTCCGATAGGAATATTTAAGCCACACAGAAGCTGCATCTTTTCTTTGAGGATCTCGGAAGATATGTTTTGATGGCTGGTGATAATCTGGCACACGCTTCTATTACGAGTTTCCTGTATAAAATAAACGAATGTTTAATATAATACGGTGTTTAATTATGAACAGCAAATCACCGTTTGTTTTAAACATAGCGCAGCAAATTTTTCCATCAACATTTCAATTTCAGTGGCGTCGCCTTTGTAGTCGTCATTCACCTGCTCTGAATTGTGATTTGTGCAGCTTAAATTCGTACTCGCTTCATAGCCACACGCATTATCGCTGAAGTCAGACATATTTATTGTCTAGACTTAATATACACAATGTCAATGGCGCTAGAAAAACACTGAACCCCTATATGAACTTATTTAAGGCGGCACCTTACATTGCTATCATTGCCAACGTGAAATAATGTTTACCGTTACATCAAACAAATGTACTAAGAACGGTTTCGCATTGCCTAAATCTGTTATCTGTTGCAGATTCAGATACATTTGTGACGTCATCCCAAGCAATATTTGCAACTTCCAACTGTGTTAGCAATCTTTTTTAATTTTGCATAATCATAATCATAATCAACCTAAGTCACTTTTTGATATAATTTTAATTCCATTTACGTTGTTCAATCTAAGTCATCAGAAAAACTTTCAATCTCTTGAAACTTAACATACAAAATGGCTTACATGTTGAAAACAACAGACACGATCTAAATATGTGTAGGAACCTGTGATGTTAACTTCTAAAATTTGACAGTACATTCAACATCAAATACCCAACAGACGTTGTAAAATTAAAAATATATTTATTGCAAATTGTGTACATTACTAAAACAAAAATTACTGTACATAATTTCATATTATTTTTTTTGCCGATTAAAGATGTCAAAGAAAGTCGAAGCCAAACCAAAACGGGAACCAATTTCCTTTAGAGTACAAAGTGATTCTTCGATCCGTCGCTCTGCACAGAGCGGGCCTAAGAAAAATGTGGAGTAAGTAAAAGTATATACATATCTGACACAATATAATTCCACAAAAAACATTTCGGCAAATAGGGGACCGAGTCGTCCAGAAACTCCAGAGCTAAGGGAACAGGTTCTTCAAATGGAAAAACCGTTAAAGCCCCGATTTACAAAAGTACTTCGGGAGCCGGTTTCACTACGTTCATCGACACAAAATATTTCTAGGCCTAAGATAAAGGAACAGACATCGAAATCAAATACGAGCAGTGAACTTACACCATGTGCCTCGAAAGCAAAGCGCACAACGCCACCAGTGATTACGCGCCCATCGCAAGATCGCATTAGGGCACGGCTCCTAGAAAACGAGTGCGAAATTCCACGTCTATGGAATCGCCCATCGCACGAGCGCATTGAAGCTCTACGCGGTCCAAGGGGTGTTAGCAGTGGTGCACGATTTTCACAGCCAAAGGACGATATGTCAGAACGGTCCGCACATCGGAATAACATGACCGCTCGCAAGTCAGCTGGCGATCCGATGGTCCTACATCGTAATGGGTCCGGTTTGCAAAGTGGTAACGTGAGTTCACGTCGTACTGAGATTGGTTATATCAATCGACCTATGCAGGGTAGGCACGACATTGGGCACGCATCGCCAAGCTGTAGCCGTAGCGGCTTTGACGACTTGCCGCAATATAGTGTACGTGTTGCCCAGAAGGATGAAATATCCGCTCGTCGAAAGTACTTCGATTCCTTATTAGGCAGCGGCTCGGATGATAACCGCACATCACAGCATTGCTCACGCATTGACCATTCGTATGAGGATTGCTCCCATCAGCATCAACGACCTTCTCGCCGCGATGGCGGGGCTAACACGAGCACTGGGCGCAATCATAATCGATTTAACTCAACTGCACGCTCTCGGGCTACTGTGGCGCTTTCTTCTGCTGCAGAGATAAATCAGGTGTTAATGGATAAAATTGCTATGCGTTATAGGCCCTACTTGCGCATGGCTGCCAAAAACTTGGCTATTACTGGCGACATTCGTCGCGAAGGACGCAATGCATACTTGTTAAACGCCGTTTTATCAAACGTAGGGGAAATGGATCACAAATGCTTAGTGGAATTTTGTTATGCCATAAAGGATTTCATGATCAATGGTGATAAATCTTCAGAATCTGAGTGTTAACTAAGATCACGACTATAAAACTTAGCACACTTTAAATACGTATTATCTATTTTTAGCAAAACAATTGTAACACGTACCATATCAAATGATAGAAAAACATAAATGTTAACCTTTCGAGGAATGCAAAATTTAACGATTAAATACACGAGTTGATCGATTTTCCCAACGTTTTTGCATCCGTCTTTCTCTCATAAACCTTTCTCATTCACTTAACATGTTATTCAAATAAAAAAAATAAACTCATTTAGTATTTACACAATTTATTAAGATGTATACAAGAATCTTAGAAAAAAAAGATTTAAAAGACACGATCCTTAAGCTTAAACATAAGTGGCTCTTTGGTGCGCAGAATAAGTTCAGCAATGAGCACTGGTGGCTCTTCCGTATTGCCCACAAACTCAATCTCATAGTGACGCAAAACATTCGCGACTACCGTCTTTATCTCTAGTATTGCAAATTTCTGTCCAATGCAATTACGCAGTCCAGCATTGAAGGGTATGTAGGCATAGGGATTAAGCTTTTCGGCGCTGGTCACAACGTCAAAACGTTCTGGCTTAAAGGTATGCGGTTCACTGAACAGATCCTCACGTCGACCCAAGTACAGTGGGAATATGCCAACCATAATCTTATTATCTGTTGGCAATTGAAAAGTAAAAAGCAAACATTTTGATTTTGAAACTATTATAGGTTTTCGCAATCTCACTTATTTCGCATTGGTCGGTACCTTTCGTTTTAAGAAGCGACCCCGATGGATAGATACATGCGCAGCGTCTCCTTGACGCACAGATTCACATGGTGCAGCTTTTTCAATAGATCATATTTGAGTGGCTTTTCCCTATTCTTACCCATAACAGAGATTATCTCCTCAAGGCACTTACGCTGACAATACGGATATGTGGCAATGTTAAAGAAGAATAACATTATCCAGCTCCTCGCGTATATCCACATTGGTCAACGGCTTGTCATCAGTGTTCGAATGCAGCAATATGTCGAAAAATGCCATTTCACGCTTGGCAAATACACCGCCGGCTGTACCCTTCTCTCCGGCATGCAACAGTTTCATAATTCGAGAGCCTTGTATTCACCGGGTCTTTTCATTGAAGCGCAGTTCATCCAATAACAACCTCCACATCCTTTGGATTAGCCCCAATCAGTTGACAATCGAAATCCAAGTAGACGTTGAGCATTTGTCATATGAGACGTTGAGCATTTAACGCAATTTCTGGTTTAAAAAGAACAACATATAAAATTGTTAGAAAAATTTGTGAAAATAATATTTGTTATTTGATCCAAATCAAATTAATGCTGCTCTAGTGTCTCACTGTAAAAAAATTGGAAAGCATTTATTTTGAATCGATTAAAGTCGACTTACATAGCCATTTGGTAATAGTTTTCAAAGAGTTCCGCCTCTTTCAACAATGACTTGTAGTTTGCTTCATTTTCCTTGCGCTCCAGTTTTAATTTGACAATTTGATCCGCGCAAACATTTTTAATATAGTGAAGAGCTTTTCGGATACTGTCTGTGACACCCACCAATTGATAACAATCCTAAAATATAATAATTAAATTAGATTTTCAGTTCATAGATTTTAAATCATAAGCTACCATATCGGTATGCTCATCATATTCCGCCGATTCAACGAGCGCCTTCTTTGCCTTGATAGCCTCGTCACTGTGTATGGCATATGCACGCAAATATTCAACTTCAGAATTGTACAGTTTGTGAAATTGTTCCAATAATGCATTCTATGCATGTTATTGACTTGCACCACAGTGCACATTTTGTTTCCGATAGGAATATTTAAGCCACACAGAAGCTGCATCTTTTCTTTGAGGATCTCGGAAGATATGTTTTGATGGCTGGTGATGGTCTGGCACACGCTTCTATTACGAGTTTCCTGTATAAAATAAACGAATGTTTAATATAATACGGTGTTTAATTATGAACAGCAAATCACCGTTAATTTTAAACATAGCGCAGCAAATTTTTCCATCAACATTTCAATTTCAGTGGCGTCGCCTTTGTAGTCGTCATTCACCTGCTCTGAATTGTGATTTGTGCAGCTTAAATTCGTACTCGCTTCATAGCCACACTCATTATCGCTGAAGTCAGACATATTTATTGTCTAGACTTAATATACACAATGTCAATGGCGCTAGAAAAACACTGAACCCCTATATGAACTTATTTAAGGCGGCACCTTACATTGCTATCATTGCCAACGTGAAATAATGTTTACCGTTACATCAAACAAATGTACTAAGAACGGTTTCGCATTGCCTAAATCTGTTATCTGTTGCAGATTCAGATACATTTGTGACGTCATCCCAAGCAATATTTGCAACTTCCAACTGTGTTAGCAATCTTTTTTAATTTTGCATAATCATAATCATAATCAACCTAAGTCACTTTTTGATATCATTTTAGTTCCATTTATGTTGTTCAATCTAAGTCATCAGAAAAACTTTCAATCTCTTGAAACTTAACATACAAAATGGCTTACATGTTGAAAACAACAGACACGATCTAAATATGTGTAGGAACCTGTGATGTTAACTTCTAAAATTTGACAGTACATTCAACATCAAATACCCAACAGACGTTGTAAAATTAAAAATATATTTATTGCAAATTGTGTACATTACTAAAACAAAAATTACTGTACATAATTTCATATTATTTTTTTTGCCGATTAAAGATGTCAAAGAAAGTCGAAGCCAAACCAAAACGGGAACCAATTTCCTTTAGAGTACAAAGTGATTCTTCGATCCGTCGCTCTGCACAGAGCGGGCCTAAGAAAAATGTGGAGTAAGTAAAAGTATATATATATCTGACACAATATAATTCCACAAAAAACATTTCGGCAAATAGGGGACCGAGTCGTCCAGAAACTCCAGAGCTAAGGGAACAGGTTCTTCAAATGGAAAAACCGTTAAAGCCCCGATTTACAAAAGTACTTCGGGAGCCGGTTTCACTATGTTCATCGAAACAGGGTAGGCACGACATTGTGCACGCATCGCCAAGCTGTAGCCGTAGCGGCTTTGACGACTTGCCGCATGACAGTGTACGTGTTGCCCAAAAGGATGCAATATCCGCTCGTCGAAAGTACTTCGATTCCTTATTAGGCAGCGGCTCGGATGATAATCGCACTTCACAGCATCGCTCACGCATTGACCATCCGTATGAGGATTGCTCACATCAGCATCAACGACCTTCTCGCCGCGATGGCGGGGCTTACACGAGCACTGGGCGCAATCATAATCGATTTAACTCAACTGCACGCTCTCGGGCTACTGCGGCTGCGGTGGCGCTTGCTTCTGCTGCACACACAAATCAGGTGATAAGGGATAAAACTACTCTACGTAATAGGCCCTACTCGCGAATGGCTGACAAAAACTTGGACAAGACTGAAGACAATCGGCGCAAAAGCTGCAATGCAAACTTACTCAACGCCTCATTAAGGCTTCTCCAAGAAATGGATCCCGAATATATAGAGACCCTTTGTTTTGCCTTGCACGATTTCCTGACCGACGATGGTAAATCCGGGTCGGATTCTGAGTGCTAACTCATATCACGGCTTTCAAAATTAAACAATTATTATATTTCATGGAATACAATTGTAACACGTACCATCTTAAAAGATCGTAAGGAAAGTAGAAATTCTTCATTTTCCAACATTTTTTGGCACCCGACTTTCTCTCATACATCTTTCTCATTTACTAAATTTTTATTGTTATTAATATTTTAATTATAAACGAAAGAAATTATTGATATTTTCAAATTTTATACTGATATACAGAGCACAAGAAAAACCAGTAGAAATGGGGTGCGGATTCGGCAGGGCTGTACGTTGCCTCAAAGATTGTCTGATGCAGCTCAAAGTTTTGAAAAGAGGGGCTGGGGGTGTTATGGGGGTCGTAGCATCCAAAGTTTTTATGCAGATCTTTGTGGGATGTCAATTGCTATCCTCCTACCAAATTTGGTGACTCTAGTTCAAAGTTTGTAGTTTATGGAGGAATTGGGGCTGGGGCTGGTATGGGTAAGGGTGGCATTAAAAGGCAGTATGGATAGGCATCGCTTTTTAATTTTTTATTTTTTATGTCTTCATCACCTATCTTGGCATTAAATTTGGTGGCTCTTACTAAAAACTGAGGAAGATATAAGCGTTTCAGATTTTAAGTAGTGGGTGGGGGAGCGGGTGGTTGGGCGTGGCTCCAAAATTTTTGATGCAGTTTTTTGGGGATTGTAAGTAGCTATCTCCTCCCCAAATTTGGTAGTTCTAGCTGTAAGATATCGAGTATAAAAATCTAAAAATCATGTATTTATTTGAGTATTGGGCTTTGAAACGTTCTGGCTTAAAGGTATCGTAGTCAGGCCGCTAGGTGATTTTTTGTTGATGTAGGCATAGGGATAAAGCTTTTCGGCGCTGATCACAACGTCAAAACGTTCTGGCTTAAAGGTATGCGGTTCACTGAAGTACAGTGGGAAAATGCCAACGTTTGTGCCAGTCGGAATAATCTTACTATCTGTTGCCAATTGAAAAGTAAAAAAAAAACATTTTTATTTGGAAACTATAATGTGTTTTCGCAAACTCACTTATTTCGCACTCCGTCAGTACCTTGCACCCCAGCAGCGTCACCGATGGATACATGCGCAGCGTCTCCTTGACGCACAGATTCACATGGTGCAGCTTTTTCAATAGATCATATTTGACTGGCTTTTCCCTATTCTTACCCATAACAGAGATTATCTCCTCAAGGCACTTACGGACAATACGGATATGTGGCAATGTTAAGAAGAATAACATTATCCAGCTCCTCGCGTATATCCACATTGGTCAACGGCTTGTCATCAGTGTTCGAATGCAGCAATATGTCGAAAAATGCCATTTCACGCTTGGCAAATACACCGCCGGCTGTACCCTTCTCTCCGGCATGCAACAGTTTCATAATTCTCTCGAATTATTGTATTCACCGGGTCTTTTCATTGAAGCGCAGTTCATCCAATAACAACCTCCACATCCTTTGGATTAGCCCCAACCATGTTCAGCTCTGAAGATCAGTTGACAAACGAAATCCAAGTAGACGTTGAGCATTTGTCATATGAGACGTTGAGCATTTAACGCAATTTCTGGTTTAAAAAGAACAACATATAAAATTGTTAGAAAAATTTGTGAAAATAATATTTGTTGTTTGATCCAAATCAAATTAATGCTGCTCTAGTGTCTCACTGTAAAAAAATTGGAAAGCATTTTTTTTGAATTGATTAAAGTCGACTTACATAGCCATTTGGTAATAGTTTTCAAAGAGTTCCGCCTCTTTCAACAATGACTTGTAGTTTGCTTCATTTTCCTTGCGCTCGACTTTTAATTTGACAATTTGATCCGCGCAAACATTTTTAATACCGTGAAGAGCTTTTCGGATGCTCTCTGTGACACCCACCAATTGATAACAATCCTAAAATATAATAATTAAATTAGATTTTCAGTTCATTTAAATCATAAGCTATAACCATATCGGTATATATGTTCAGTAAATTCTGCCGATTCAACGAGCGCCTTCTTTGCCTTGATAGCCTCGTCCCAGTGTATGGCATATGCACGCAAATATTCATCTTCAGAATTGTACAGTTTGTGAAATTGTTCCAAAAATTTTCTATGCATGTTATTGACTTGCACCACAGTGCAAACTTTGTTTCCGATAGGAATATTTAAGCCACACAGAAGCTGCATCTTTTCTTTGAGGATCTCGGAAGATATGTTGTGATGGCTGGTGATGGTCTGGCACACGCTTCTATTACGAGTTTCCTGTATAAAATAAACGAATGTTTAATATAATACGGTGTTTAATTATGAACAGCAAATCACCGTTAATTTTAAACATAGCGCAGCAAATTTTTCCATCAACATTTCAATTTCAGTGGCGTCGCCTTTGTAGTCGTCATTCACCTGCTCTGAATTGTGATTTGTGCAGCTTAAATTCGTACTCGCTTCATAGCCACACGCATTATCGCTGAAGTCAGACATATTTATTGTCTAGACTTAATATACACAATGTCAATGGCGCTAGAAAAACACTGAACCCCTATATGAACTTATTTAAGGCGGCACCTTACATTGCTATCATTGCCAACGTGAAATAATGTTTACCGTTACATCAAACAAATGTACTAAGAACGGTTTCGCATTGCCTAAATCTGATATCTGTTGCAGATTCAGATACATTTGTGACGTCATCCCAAGCAATATTTGCAACTTCCAACTGTGTTAGCAATCTTTTTTAATTTTGCATAATCATAATCATAATCAACCTAAGTCACTTTTTGATATCATTTTAGTTCCATTTATGTTGTTCAATCTAAGTCATCAGAAAAACTTTCAATCTCTTGAAACTTAACATACAAAATGGCTTACATGTTGAAAACAACAGACACGATCTAAATATGTTTAGGAACCTGTGATGTTAACTTCTAAGAACTGTGCAAGATTTTGACAGTACATTCAACGTCAAATAGCCAACAGACGTTTTAAAATTAAAAATATATTTATTGCAAATTGTGTACATTGCAGTACTAAAACAGAAATTACTGTACATAATTTCATATTATTTTTTTGCCGATTAAAGATGTCAAAGAAAGTCGAAGCCAAACCAAAACGGGAACCAATTTCCTTTAGAGTACAAAGTGATTCTTCGATCCGACGCTCTGCACAGAGCGGGCCTAAGAAAAATGTGGAGTAAGTAAAAGCATATATCTGACACAATATAATTGCACAAAAAACATTTCGGCAAATAGGGGACCGAGTCGTCCAGAAACTCCAGAGCTAAGGGAACAGGTTCTTCAAATGGAAAAACCGTTAAAGCCCCGATTTACAAAAGTACTTCGGGAGCCGGTTTCACTACGTTCATCGACACAAAATATTTCTAGGCCTAAGATAAAGGAACAGACATCGAAATCAAACACGAGCAGTGAACTTACACCATGTGCCTCGAAAGCAAAGCGCACAACGCCACCAGTGATTACGCGCCCATCGCAAGATCGCATAAGGGCACGGCTCCTAGAAAACGAGTGCGAAATTCCACGTCAATGGAATCGCCCATCGCACGAGCGCATTGAAGCTCTACGCGGTCCAAGGGGTGTTAGCAGTGGTGCACGATTTTCACAGCCAAAGGACGATATGTCAGAACGGTCCGCACATCGGAATAACATGACCGCTCGCAAGTCAGCTGGCGATCCGATGGCCCTACATCGTAATGGGTTTCAAAGTGGTAACGTGAGTTCACGTCGTACTGAGATTGGTTATATCAATCGACCTATGCAGGGTAGGCACGACATTGGGCACGCATCGCCAAGCTGTAGCCGTCCTTCTCGCCGCGATGGCGTGGCTTACACGAGCACTGGGCGCAATCATAATCGATTTAACTCAACTGCACGCTCTCGGGCTACTGCGGCTGCGGTGGCGCTTGCTTCTGCTGCACACACAAATCAGGTCATAAGAGCGAAAACTACGCTACGTAATAGGCCCTACTCGCGAATGGCTGACAAAAACTTTGACAAGGCTGAAGACAATCGGCGCAAAAGCTGCAATGCAAACTTACTCAACGCCTCATTAAGGCTTCTCCAAGAAATGGATCCCGAATATATAGAGACCCTTTGTTTTGCCTTGCACGATTTCCTGACCGACGATGGTAAATCCGGGTCGGATTCTGAGTGCTAACTCATATCACGGCTTTCAATTGTAACACGTACCATCTTAAAAGATCGTAAGGAAAGTAGAAATTCTTCATTTTCCAACATTTTTTGGCACCCGACTTTCTCTCATACATCTTTCTCATTTACCAAATTTTTATTGTTATTAATATTTTAATAATAAACGAAAGAAATTATTGACTATTTTCAAATTTTATACAGATATACAGAGCACACAAAAAACCAGTAGAAATGGGGTGCGGATTCGGCAGGGCTGTACGTTGCCTCAAAGATTGTCTGATGCAGATGGGGAAGGCATCTTCTGGTGACTCTGGCTCAAAGTTTTGAAAAGAGGGGCTGGGGGTGTTATGGGGGGCGTAGCATCCCAAGTTTTTATGCAGATCTTTGTGGGATGTCAATTGCTATCCTCCTACCAAATTTGGTGACTCTAGTTCAAAGTTTGAAATTTATGGAGGAAGGGGGGCTGGGGCTGGTATGGGTAAGAATGGCATTAAAGGGCAGAATGGATAGGCATCGCTTCTTAATTTTTTATTTTTTATGTCTTCATCACCTATCTTGGCATTAAATTTGGTGGCTCTTACTAAAAACTGAGGAAGATATAGGCGTTTCAGATTTTAAATAGTGGGTGGGGGAGGGGGTGGTTGGGCGTGGCTGAAAAATTTTTAATGCAGTTTTTTGGGGATTGTAAGTAGCTATCTTCTCCCCAAATTTGGTAGTTCTAGCTGTAAGATATCGAGTATAAAAATCTAAAAATTTTGTATTTATTTGACAAATAGCCGACTTTTAGGATTGCAAAGGCTTCGGCGGTATGGAGTTGTTAGGAAAATGCAGTCCCCCCACAACTATTTGTATTGAGTCGTTGTACCAGGTTTAACCACTAAGTTCTCTTGCATACGAAGCGAGTCTGGAGTTCAGAGCCAGATGATTGGATTTTTGCCAGTTGAGTATTGGGACCAGTTGAGTATTGGGCTTTGAAAGTGCGATTTGTGCCCACGCGATCAAAAGCCCCTTTAGGCCGCTAGGTGATTTTTTGTTGATGTAGGCATAGGGATAAAGCTTTTCGGCGCTGGTCACAACATCAAAACGTTCTGGCTTAAAGGTATGCGGTTCACTGAACAGCTTCTCATGTCGACCCAGATACAGTGGGAAAATGCCAATGTTTGTGCCAGTCGGAATAATCTTACTATCTGTTGCCAATTGAAAAGTAAAAAAAAAACATTTTTATTTGGAAACTATAATGTGTTTTCGCAAACTCACTTATTTCGCACTCCGTCAGTACCTTGCGTCCAAGCAGCGTCACCGATGGATACATGCGCAACGTCTCCTTGACGCACAGATTCACATGGCGCAGCTTTTTCAATAGATCATATTTGGCTGGCTTTTCCCTATTCTTACCCATAACAGAGATTATCTCCTCAAGGCACTTACGCTGACAATACGGATATGTGGCAATGTTAAAGAAGAATAACATTATCCAGCTCCTCGCGTATATCCACATTGGTCAACGGCTTGTCATCAGTGTTCGAATGCAGCAATATGTCGAAAAATGCCATTTCACGCTTGGCAAATACACCGCCGGCTGTACCCTTCTCTCCGGCATGCAACAGTTTCATAATTCGAGAGCCTTGTATTCACCGGGTCTTTTCATTGAAGCGCAGTTCATCCAATAACAACCTCCACATCCTTTGGATTAGCCCCAATCAGTTGACAATCGAAATCCAAGTAGACGTTGAGCATTTGTCATATGAGACGTTGAGCATTTAACGCAATTTCTGGTTTAAAAAGAACAACATATAAAATTGTAAGAAAAATTTGTGAAAATAATATTTGTTATTTGATCCAAATCAAATTAATGCTGCTCTAGTGCTCACTGAAAAAATTGGAAAGCATTTATTTTGAATTGATTAAAGTCGACTTACATAGCCATTTGGTAATAGTTTTCAAAGAGTTCCGCCTCTTTCAACAATGACTTGTAGTTTGCTTCATTTTCCTTGCGCTCCAGTTTTAATTTGACAATTTGATCCGCGCAAACATTTTTAATATAGTGAAGAGCTTTTCGGATACTGTCTGTGACACCCACCAATTGATAACAATCCTAAAATATAATAATTAAATTAGATTTTCAGTTCATAGATTTTAAATCATAAGCTACCATATCGGTATGCTCATCATATTCCGCCGATTCAACGAGCGCCTTCTTTGCCTTGATAGCCTCGTCACTGTGTATGGCATATGCACGCAAATATTCAACTTCAGAATTGTACAGTTTGTGAAATTGTTCCAATAATGCATTCTATGCATGTTATTGACTTGCACCACAGTGCAAATTTTGTTTCCGATAGGAATATTTAAGCCACACAGAAGCTGCATCTTTTCTTTGAGGATCTCGGAAGATATGTTTTGATGGCTGGTGATGGTCTGGCACACGCTTCTATTACGAGTTTCCTGTATAAAATAAACGAATGTTTAATATAATACGGTGTTTAATTATGAACAGCAAATCACCGTTAATTTTAAACATAGCGCAGCAAATTTTTCCATCAACGTTTCAATTTCAGTGGCGTCGCCTTTGTAGTCGTCATTCACCTGCTCTGAATTGTGATTTGTGCAGCTTAAATTCGTACTCGCTTCATAGCCACACGCATTATCGCTGAAGTCAGACATATTTATTGTCTAGACTTAATATACACAATGTCAATGGCGCTAGAAAAACACTGAACCCCTATATGAACTTATTTAAGGCGGCACCTTACATTGCTATCATTGCCAACGTGAAATAATGTTTACCGTAACATCAAACAAATGTACTAAGAAAGGTTTCGCATTGCCTAAATCTGTTATCTGTTGCAGATTCAGGTACATTTGTGACGTCATCCCAAACAATATTTGCCAACTACCAGCTGTGTTAGCAATCTTTTTTAATTTTGCATACATAATCAACATAGATCACTTTTTGATATCATTTAAATTCAATTTAAGTTCGATTCATGCACTCAAAGAGAACAGACGTGTACGTTCACCGATCGTACGCTTACTGATAAGAGCTTTAAAGTCTTGAACATATACTGTCCCTAACTGGCGCAATATTGAAATCTGTGAAATGGCTGACCCAGCCATAAATAATATGAAAACAATGCAGAACATGTTTTATGTAAACCTGGTGAAGACACCAAATGTTTTAGAGGTTCCCAAAAAAACTCCAAATTGGTAGACACAGAGTCTCAACGATGAAGGCAAACGAAACTAAGGAATTGGTGCAATGCTCCAAATGTTCAAACTCATACAGGATACGATGGAGGCAAACAAAGCCTTTCGTGAATTGATACAGAAACTAATCCCAAAATGATCAACCTTCAATTAAAAATCGGATAATGGAATGCGCGAGGATTAGTTAAAAACATTGAAGAACTTCGACTTTTCCTTAATGCTAATGCTATTGATGTAATGGAACATCAAAGGGTGGATCTGTAGTTCTTATACGAACATCTTTTGCTCATTCCCAAAATGAATCTACGTCAAGACTGAATATACAAGCTGCCAGTGTGAGTTCGCAGACGAATGTTGGGTGTATCAAAATCTCGTCCATAAACCTGCCTCCAAGACAGCCTTGGTCTAAAACAGACTTTGAGCAACTCATACTAAGCTTTGGCGACAAATTCATTGCAGGTGGTGACTTTAACGCAAAGCACCAATGGTGGGGCAATGTAAGATCATGCACTCGAGGGAAGCGTCTACAAGAAGCCATCACCAGTAGTACATGCGAAGTTCTAGCTACTGGAGGCTAGGCTATCAATAGAAATAAAGTATGAGCTCTCTTCTGATAAGCTCCCAATTGTAGCAACATTGCACCAGGTACCGCAACAAAAAAAAATAGAAGAGTTAACATGGAAATAAACAGCCCAGACGATATTAAAGACGTAAACTCAGTTTTTTTGAAAAATATTTTGCTGGCTGCATCTTACTCTACACCGATCTCTCAATGCTCATTTAAACCAACGAATACAAACTGTTCTTCCCCCAAGCGCCGATGCATTCCTACACCTGAAAAGAAGAGTGAGGAAGGAATATGCAAGAACCGGGTGATATTCGTATTCATCAAATCTACGTAAGACTATCAAACCAACTACAAAAGGTTCTTGCTAAAGTCAAGCAAAGTAGAATTGATGTAATTCTAGAAATCGCGGGTCCGGATGTATCCTTTGAATATACTTTTGGAAACTTACCAGCCGAATTAAAAGAGCTGTCATTCCGAAGACTCCACTAAAGGACTCGGCAGGCGGTTGGTGTTACTTTAGCTTTACATCTGCAGCCACTCGTAGGGCTGTTAAGCTTGAACTGGAAATGCCGTTTCAAATGTCAATGCCAGCTAACCCAGTCACACTGCAAGAGGTGGAGAAGCAAATTAAAAAGCTATAGGTCAAAAAATCCTCCGGCGAGGACCTTTTAGATACCCAAAAAGGCCATGCTGTTTATAGTTCTACTTTTCAACAGCATTCTTAGGATAGGTGGTTTTCCTAACAGCTGGAAAACTGCGCTTATCACAATGATAGCAAAGACAGGAAAGCAACACAATCAAGTAGACGGATTCAGACCAATTAGTCTGCTCTCAGCGCTAGGGAAGATGACAGAAAGGGTAATCCTCAACCGCATCCTGCAACTCGATCCGGTGACTCAAATAATTCTAAGGTGGCGGTTCCGATTTCGACAAGGTCACAACACGCCAGAACAACTTCATCGAGTGGTCAACTTCTCACTAAATGCAATGGAGCAAAAAATGTATTCAGTAACGGTTTCCATGGATATCCAGCAACCGTTTGACAGGGTGTGGCACGATGGCCTGCTATAAAAATTAAAGAGCATTCTTACTCCGCAGCTATTCCAGCTTGTACGTAGCTTCTTAAGTGACAGAAGTTTTAGAGTTGTTGTTGACGTTGCAAAATCATCAAAGCGTCCAACCTGCACAGGCGTCCCTCAAGGCAGCGTCCTAAGGCCAACGCTCTACAATCTATTTACAGCCGATATGCCTTAATCGAATATAGCTTCGAGGCTTGACCAGAACGATGTGCTAATAGCAACCTACGAGGATGATACTGCAGTACTGACCAGAAGTCGCAGCATTCATCTCGCCACTGAAACCCTGCAACAATATGTGTGCAGCAAACTTAAACAAAATAAGAGTCGCCCAGTCTCAAATACTCAGGCGAATATGTAACGCACCCTGGTACATACGAAATAGAAATATAGAAAGGGATTTAAAGGTTCCAAAAGTTGGGGACGTAGTGCAGAAACTTGCGTCAAACTATCAGCAAAGCTTAGGGGGTCAACCAAATGAACTAGCTAGACGACTTACTACTAAGGTTACAACAAGAAGACTGCAAAGGTGCCAACCAGGTGAGGATCTCCCAGCTAGAATCCTAAATTAAATAATAATTAAAAAAATTCCTATGTGACATCTGTGATCTATTCTTCCTTTCTTAAATGTTAAACTAGATTAAGTTGCCACTTCGGTAAAAGAAAGATAAAAATATAATTGTGAAGAAAAAAAAAAAATGTGTTTCCATTTATGTAGTTCACTCTTAGTCATAAGAAAAACCTTTCAATCTCTTGAAACTTAACATACAAAATGGCTTACATGTTGAAAAACATCAGAAACGATCTAAATATGTGTAGGAACCTGTGATGTTAACTTCTAACAACTGTGCAAGATTTTGACAGTACATTCAACGTCTAATACCCAACAGACGTTTTAATAATACAAATATATTTATTGTAAATTGTGTAAAAATTACTGGTTATAATTTCATTATATTTATTTGCTGATTAAAGATGTCTAAGGAAGTCGAAGCCAAACCAAAACGCGAAGCGATTTCGCTTAGGGTACGAAGTGATTCGTCGATCCGTCGCTCTGCACAGAACGCGTCTGAGAAAAATGTGGAGTAAGTAAAAGAATATATCTGACACAATTTAATTCTACAAACATCAGTTTTGCCAATAGTGGACCGAGTCATCCAGAAACTCCAGTGGTAAAGGAACAGGTTCTTCAAATGGAAAATCCGCTCGAGCCCCAAACTACAAAAGACCTTCGAGAGCCGGTTACATCACGTTTATCGACACATAGTATCTCTAGGCCTAAGACAAATGAACTGACATCGAAATCAAATACGCATATTGAACTAACACCATGTACCTCGAAAGCAGAGAGCACAATGCCACCAGTGATTAGGCGCCCGTCGCAAGATCGCATTAGGCCACGGCTCCTAGAAACCGAGCGCAAAAGTCCACGTCTATGGAATCGCCCATCGCACGAGCGCATAGCCGCTTTACGGGGTCCAAGGGGTGTAAGCATGAATGCTAGATTTTCACAGACAAAGGATGATATGTCACAACCTTCCGCAAGTCGGAATAACATTACCGCTTGCAAGTCATCTGACGATCTGATTGCCCTATATCGTAATGGGTTTCAAAGTGGTAACGTGGATTCATGGCGTACTGAGATCGGTTATATCAATCGACCTGTGCAGGGTAAGCCCGACTTTGGGCACGGATCGCCAAGCTGTAGCCGTAGCGGCTTTGACGACTTGCCGCATGACAGTGAACCTTTCGCCCACAAGAATGAAATAGCCGCTCTTCGAAAGTACTTCGACTCTTTATTAAGCAGCGGGTCGGATGATAATCGCACATCACAGCATTGCTCACGCATTGACCATGTGTATAATGATTGCTCACATCAGCATCAACGAACTTCTCGCCGCGATGGCAGGGCTTACACGAGCACTGGGCGCAATCATAATCGATTTAACTCAAATACACGCACCCCGGCTGCGGCGGCGCTTGCTGCTGCTGCACAGTTAAGTCAGTCGTTATTGGGTACAGTTGCTCTGCGTTATAGGCCCTACTTGCGCATGGCTGCCAAAAACTTGGCCATAACGGGTGATATTCGTCGCGAAGAACGCAATGCAAACTTGCTAAATGCTACTTTATCACTCGTAGAGGAAATGGATCACAAATGCTTAGCGGAATTTTGTTATGCCATAAAGGATTTCATGATCAATGGTGATAAATCTTCAGAATCTGAGTGTTAACTAAGATCACGGCTTTAAAACTTAACACACTTTAAATACGTATTATCTATTTTTAGCAAAACAATTGTAACACGTACCATATCAAATGCTGGAAAAAGATAAATGTAAACTTTTCCAGGAATGCAAAATTGAACAGTTGAATACATGAGATGATCTCGTTTCTGGCATAAATCTGTCTCATTCACTTAACATGTTATTGTAATTAATACTTAAATAAAAGACAGGACTTATGGACTATTTTCACAATTTTTAAAGATGTATACAAGGATCATAAAAAAAACAAGTAGAAACGTTGCAGTCGGACTGCTGTATTCTCGATACCAGTAATTAAACTGATAAAAAGACACCTGATTTCAATGTGATGCGGATTCGGCAGGGGTGTACGCTGCCTCAAAGATTGTCTGTTGCAGATGGGAAAGGCAAAAAGCTACCTTCCTTCTAAAGTTGGTGCCTCTAGCACAAAGTTTGGAGAAGCGTGCCTCGGGGTGGTAGGGGGGGCGTGGCATATGCAGATCTTTGTGCGTTGTGAATTGCTATCCTCCTACCAAATTTGCTGACTCTAGCTCAGTTAGTAAAACATGAGGGAAGGGGGGCTGGGGGAGGCATCCAAGTTTTTTCGGTTTCTTCATCACCAATCTTGGCACCAAATTTGGTGGCTCTAGCTCAAAAGCTGTGAAATATATAGGCGTTTCTGATTTCAAAATGCAAGGGGCTGGAGAATGGTGGGTCCAAAAATTTGATGCAGTTTTTTGGGGATCGTCTTTCTACCAAATTTGGTAGTTCTAGCACTAGCGTGCGTAGAACACCAACCTTGACACTTTAATTTACTATGCCATAAACAAAGACGTTTGCAATGTTTCAAGTCTCTAGCTTGAAGGGTGTGGATAAAAGTTGCGTTCATACAGACGGACGGACGGACACCATGACGGAAATTGCACATACCCAATATACTCTGTACCTTCGGTAACGAGTATAAAAATGATTTAAGAAACACGATCCTTAAGCTTAAACATAAGTGGCTCTTTGGTGCGCAGAATAAGTTCAGCAATGAGCACTGGGGGCTCTTCCGTATTGCCCACAAACTCAATCTCATAGTGACGCAAAACATTCGCGACTACCGTCTTTATCTCTAGTATTGCAAATTTCTGTCCAATGCAATTACGCAGTCCAGCATTGAAGGGTATGTAGGCATAGGGATTAAGCTTTTCGGCGCTGGTCACAACGTCAAAACGTTCTGGCTTAAAGGTATGCGGTTCACTGAACAGATCCTCACGTCGACCCAAGTACAGTGGGAATATGCCAACCATAATCTTATTATCTGTTGGCAATTGAAAAGTAAAAAGCAAACATTTTGATTTTGAAACTATTATAGGTTTTCGCAATCTCACTTATTTCGCATTGGTCGGTACCTTTCGTTTTAAGAAGCGACCCCGATGGTTAGATACATGCGCAGCGTCTCCTTGACGCACAGATTCACATGGTGCAGCTTTTTCCATAGATCATATTTGAGTGGCTTTTCCCTATTCTTACCCATAACAGAGATTATCTCCTCAAGGCACTTACGCGACAATACGGATATGTGGCAATGTTAAAGAAGAATAACATTATCCAGCTCCTCGCGTATATCCACATTGGTCAACGGCTTGTCATCAGTGTTCGAATGCAGCAATATGTCGAAAAATGCCATTTCACGCTTGGCAAATACACCGCCGGCTGTACCCTTCTCTCCGGCATGCAACAGTTTCATAATTCGAGAGCCTTGTATTCACCGGGTCTTTTCATTGAAGCGCAGTTCATCCAATAACAACCTCCACATCCTTTGGATTAGCCCCAACCATGTTCAGCTCTGAGGATCAGTTGACAAACGAAATCCAAGTAGACGTTGAGCATTTGTCATATGAGACGTTGAGCATTTAACGCAATTTCTGGTTTAAAAAGAACAACATATTAAATTGTTAGAAAAATTTGTGAAAATAATATTTGTTGTTTGATCCAAATCAAATTAATGCTGCTCTAGTGTCTCACTGTAAAAAAATTGGAAAGCATTTATTTTGAATCGATTAAAGTCGACTTACATAGCCATTTGGTAATAGTTTTCAAAGAGTTCCGCCTCTTTCAACAATGACTTGTAGTTTGCTTCATTTTCCTTGCGCTCCAGTTTTAATTTGACAATTTGATCCGCGCAAACATTTTTAATATAGTGAAGAGCTTTTCGGATACTGTCTGTGACACCCACCAATTGATAACAATCCTAAAATATAATAATTAAATTAGATTTTCAGTTCATAGATTTTAAATCATAAGCTACCATATCGGTATGCTCATCATATTCCGCCGATTCAACGAGCGCCTTCTTTGCCTTGATAGCCTCGTCACTGTGTATGGCATATGCACGCAAATATTCAACTTCAGAATTGTACAGTTTGTGAAATTGTTCCAATAATGCATTCTATGCATGTTATTGACTTGCACCACAGTGCACATTTTGTTTCCGATAGGAATATTTAAGCCACACAGAAGCTGCATCTTTTCTTTGAGGATCTCGGAAGATATGTTTTGATGGCTGGTGATGGTCTGGCACACGCTTCTATTACGAGTTTCCTGTATAAAATAAACGAATGTTTAATATAATACGGTGTTTAATTATGAACAGCAAATCACCGTTAATTTTAAACATAGCGCAGCAAATTTTTCCATCAACGTTTCAATTTCAGTGGCGTCGCCTTTGTAGTCGTCATTCACCTGCTCTGAATTGTGATTTGTGCAGCTTAAATTCGTACTCGCTTCATAGCCACACGCATTATCGCTGAAGTCAGACATATTTATTGTCTAGACTTAATATACACAATGTCAATGGCGCTAGAAAAACACTGAACCCCTATATGAACTTATTTAAGGCGGCACCTTACATTGCTATCATTGCCAACGTGAAATAATGTTTACCGTAACATCAAACAAATGTACTAAGAAAGGTTTCGCATTGCCTAAATCTGTTATCTGTTGCAGATTCAGATACATTTGTGACGTCATCCCAAACAATATTTGCCAACTACCAGCTGTGTTAGCAATCTTTTTTAATTTTGCATACATAATCAACATAGATCACTTTTTGATATCATTTAAATTCCATTTAAGTTCGATTCATGCACTCAAAGAGAACAGACGTGTACGTTCACCGATCGTACGCTTACTGATAAGAGCTTTAAAGTCTTGAACATATACTGTCCCTAACTGGCGCCAATATTGAAATCTGTGAAATGGATGACCCAGCCATAAATAATATGAAAACAATGCAGAACATGTTTTGCGTAAACCTGGTGAAGACACCAAATGTTTTAGAGGTTCCCAAAAAAACTCCAAATTGGTAGACACAGAGTCTCAACGATGAAGGCAAACGAAACTAAGGAATTGGTGCAATGCTCCAAATGTTCAAACTCATACAGGATACGATGGAGGCAAACAAAGCCTTTCGTGAATTGATACAGAAACTAATCCCAAAATGATCAACCTGCAATTAAAAATCGGATAATGGAATGCGCGAGGATTAGTTAAAAACATTGGAGAACTTCGACTTTTCCTTAATGCTAATGCTATTGATGTAATGGAACATCAAAGGGTAGTTATGTAGTTCTTATACGAACATCTTTTGCTCATTCCCAAAATGAATCTACGTCAAGACTGAATATACAAGCTGCCAGTGTGAGTTCGCAGACGAATGTTGGGTGTATCAAAATCTCGTCCCATAAACCTGCCTCCAAGACAGCCTTGGTCTAAAACAGACTTTGAGCAACTCATACTAAGCTTTGGCGACAAATTCATTGCAGGTGGTGACTTTAACGCAAAGCACCAATGGTGGGGCAATGTAAGATCATGCACTCGAGGGAAGCGTCTACAAGAAGCCATCACCAGTAGTACATGCGAAATTCTAGCTACTGGAGGCTAGGCTATCAATAGAAATAAAGTATGAGCTCTCTTCTGATAAGCTCCCAATTGTAGCAACATTGCACCAGGTACCGCAACAAAAAAAAAATAGAAGAGTTAACATGGAAATAAACAGCCCAGACGATATTAAAGACGTAAACTCAGTTTTTTTGAAAAATATTTTGCTGGCTGCATCTTACTCTACACCGATCTCTCAATGCTCATTTAAACCAACGAATACAAACTGTTCTTCCCCCAAGCGCCGATGCATTCCTACACCTGAAAAGAAGAGTGAGGAAGGAATATGCAAGAACCGGGTGATATTCGTATTCATCAAATCTTCGTAAGACTATCAAACCAACTACAAAAGGTTTTTGCTAAAGTCAAGCAAAGTAGAATTGATGTAATTCTAGAAATCGCGGGTCCGGATGTATCCTTTGAATATACTTTTGGAAACTTACCAGCCGAATTAAAAGAGCTGTCATTCCGAAGACTCCACTAAAGGACTCGGCAGGCGGTTGGTGTTACTTTAGCTTTACATCTGCAGCCACTCGTAGGGCTGTTAAGCTTGAACTGGAAATGCCGTTTCAAATGTCAATGCCAGCTAACCCAGTCACACTGCAAGAGGTGGAGAAGCAAATTAAAAAGCTATAGGTCAAAAAATCCTCCGGCGAGGACCTTTTAGATACCCAAAAAGGCCATGCTGTTTATAGTTCTACTTTTCAACAGCATTCTTAGGATAGGTGGTTTTCCTAACAGCTGGAAAACTGCGCTTATCACAATGATAGCAAAGACAGGAAAGCAACACAATCAAGTAGACGGATTCAGACCAATTAGTCTGCTCTCAGCGCTAGGGAAGATGACAGAAAGGGTAATCCTCAACCGCATCCTGCAACTCGATCCGGTGACTCAAATAATTCTAAGGTGGCGGTTCCGATTTCGACAAGGTCACAACACGCCAGAACAACTTCATCGAGTGGTCAACTTCCACTAAATGCATAGGAGCAAAAAATGTATTCAGTAACGGTGTCCATGGATATCCAGCAAGCGTTCGACAGGGTGTGGCACGATGGCCTGCTCTAAAAATTAAAGAGCATTCTTACTCCGCAGCTATTCCAGCTTGTACGTAGCTTCTTAAGTGACAGAAGTTTTAGAGTTGTTGTTGACGTTGCAAAATCATCAAAGCGTCCAACCTGCACAGGCGTCCCTCAAGGCAGCGTCCTAAGGCCAACGCTCTACAATCTATTTACAGCCGATATGCCTTAATCGAATATAGCTTCGAGGCTTGACCAGAACGATGTGCTAATAGCAACCTACGAGGATGATACTGCAGTACTGACCAGAAGTCGCAGCATTCATCTCGCCACTGAAACCCTGCAACAATATGTGTGCAGCAAACTTAAACAAAATAAGAGTCGCCCAGTCTCAAATACTCAGGCGAATATGTAACGCACCCTGGTACATACGAAATAGAAATATAGAAAGGGATTTAAAGGTTCCAAAAGTTGGGGACGTAGTGCAGAAACTTGCGTCAAACTATCAGCAAAGCTTAGGGGGTCAACCAAATGAACTAGCTAGACGACTTACTACTAAGGTTACAACAAGAAGACTGCAAAGGTGCCAACCAGGTGAGGATCTCCCAGCTAGAATCCTAATTAAATAATAATTAAAAAAATTCCTATGTGACATCTGTGATCTATTCTTCCTTTCTTAAATGTTAAACTAGATTAAGTTGCCACTTCGGTAAAAGAAAGATAAAAATATAATTGTGAAGAAAAACAAAAAAATGTGTTTCCATTTATGTAGTTCACTCTTAGTCATAAGAAAAACCTTTCAATCTCTTGAAACTTAACATACAAAATGGCTTACATGTTGAAAAACATCAGAAACGATCTAAATATGTGTAGGAACCTGTGATGTTAACTTCTAACAACTGTGCAAGATTTTGACAGTACATTCAACGTCTAATACCCAACAGACGTTTTAATAATACAAATATATTTATTGTAAATTGTGTAAAAATTACTGGTTATAATTTCATTATATTTATTTGCTGATTAAAGATGTCTAAGGAAGTCGAAGCCAAACCAAAACGCGAAGCGATTTCGCTTAGGGTACGAAGTGATTCGTCGATCCGTCGCTCTGCACAGAACGCGTCTGAGAAAAATGTGGAGTAAGTAAAAGAATATATCTGACACAATTTAATTCTACAAACATCAGTTTTGCCAATAGTGGACCGAGTCATCCAGAAACTCCAGTGGTAAAGGAACAGGTTCTTCAAATGGAAAATCCGCTCGAGCCCCAAACTACAAAAGACCTTCGAGAGCCGGTTACATCACGTTTATCGACACATAGTATCTCTAGGCCTAAGACAAATGAACTGACATCGAAATCAAATACGCATATTGAACTAACACCATGTACCTCGAAAGCAGAGAGCACAATGCCACCAGTGATTAGGCGCCCGTCGCAAGATCGCATTAGGCCACGGCTCCTAGAAACCGAGCGCAAAAGTCCACGTCTATGGAATCGCCCATCGCACGAGCGCATAGCCGCTTTACGGGGTCCAAGGGGTGTAAGCATGAATGCTAGATTTTCACAGACAAAGGATGATATGTCACAACCTTCCGCAAGTCGGAATAACATTACCGCTTGCAAGTCATCTGACGATCTGATTGCCCTATATCGTAATGGGTTTCAAAGTGGTAACGTGGATTCATGGCGTACTGAGATCGGTTATATCAATCGACCTGTGCAGGGTAAGCCCGACTTTGGGCACGGATCGCCAAGCTGTAGCCGTAGCGGCTTTGACGACTTGCCGCATGACAGTGAACCTTTCGCCCACAAGAATGAAATAGCCGCTCTTCGAAAGTACTTCGACTCTTTATTAAGCAGCGGGTCGGATGATAATCGCACATCGCAGCATTGCTCACGCATTGACCATGTGTATAATGATTGCTCACATCAGCATCAACGAACTTCTCGCCGCGATGGCAGGGCTTACACGAGCACTGGGCGCAATCATAATCGATTTAACTCAAATACACGCACCCCGGCTGCGGCGGCGCTTGCTGCTGCTGCACAGTTAAGTCAGTCGTTATTGGGTACAGTTGCTCTGCGTTATAGGCCCTACTTGCGCATGGCTGCCAAAAACTTGGCCATAACGGGTGATATTCGTCGCGAAGAACGCAATGCAAACTTACTAAATGCTACTTTATCACTCGTAGAGGAAATGGATCACAAATGCTTAGCGGAATTTTGTTATGCCATAAAGGATTTCATGATCAATGGTGATAAATCTTCAGAATCTGAGTGTTAACTAAGATCACGGCTTTAAAACTTAACACACTTTAAATACGTATTATCTATTTTTAGCAAAACAATTGTAACACGTACCATATCAAATGCTGGAAAAAGATAAATGTAAACTTTTCCAGGAATGCAAAATTGAACAGTTGAATACATGAGATGATCTCGTTTCTGGCATAAATCTGTCTCATTCACTTAACATGTTATTGTAATTAATACTTAAATAAAAGACAGGACTTATGGACTATTTTCACAATTTTTAAAGATGTATACAAGGATCATAAAAAAAACAAGTAGAAACGTTGCAGTCGGACTGCTGTATTCTCGATACCAGTAATTAAACTGATAAAAAGACACCTGATTTCAATGTGATGCGGATTCGGCAGGGGTGTACGCTGCCTCAAAGATTGTCTGTTGCAGATGGGAAAGGCAAAAAGCTACCTTCCTTCCAAAGTTGGTGCCTCTAGCACAAAGTTTGGAGAAGCGTGCCTCGGGGTGGTAGGGGGGGCGTGGCATATGCAGATCTTTGTGCGTTGTGAATTGCTATCCTCCTACCAAATTTGCTGACTCTAGCTCAGTTAGTAAAACATGAGGGAAGGGGGGCTGGGGGAGGCATCCAAGTTTTTTCGGTTTCTTCATCACCAATCTTGGCACCAAATTTGGTGGCTCTAGCTCAAAAGCTGTGAAATATATAGGCGTTTCTGATTTCAAAATGCAAGGGGCTGGAGAATGGTGGGTCCAAAAATTTGATGCAGTTTTTTGGGGATCGTCTTTCTACCAAATTTGGTAGTTCTAGCACTAGCGTGCGTAGAACACCAACCTTGACACTTTAATTTACTATGCCATAAACAAAGACGTTTGCAATGTTTCAAGTCTCTAGCTTGAAGGGTGTGGATAAAAGTTGCGTTCATACAGACGGACGGACGGACACCATGACGGAAATTGCACATACCCAATATACTCTGTACCTTCGGTAACGAGTATAAAAATGATTTAAGAAACACGATCCTTAAGCTTAAACATAAGTGGCTCTTTGGTGCGCAGAATAAGTTCAGCAATGAGCACTGGGGGCTCTTCCGTATTGCCCACAAACTCAATCTCATAGTGACGCAAAACATTCGCGACTACCGTCTTTATCTCTAGTATTGCAAATTTCTGTCCAATGCAATTACGCAGTCCAGCATTGAAGGGTATGTAGGCATAGGGATTAAGCTTTTCGGCGCTGGTCACAACGTCAAAACGTTCTGGCTTAAAGGTATGCGGTTCACTGAACAGATCCTCACGTCGACCCAAGTACAGTGGGAATATGCCAACCATAATCTTATTATCTGTTGGCAATTGAAAAGTAAAAAGCAAACATTTTGATTTTGAAACTATTATAGGTTTTCGCAATCTCACTTATTTCGCATTGGTCGGTACCTTTCGTTTTAAGAAGCGACCCCGATGGATAGATACATGCGCAGCGTCTCCTTGACGCACAGATTCACATGGTGCAGCTTTTTCAATAGATCATATTTGAGTGGCTTTTCCCTATTCTTACCCATAACAGAGATTATCTCCTCAAGGCACTTACGCTGACAATACGGATATGTGGCAATGTTAAAGAAGAATAACATTATCCAGCTCCTCGCGTATATCCACATTGGTCAACGGCTTGTCATCAGTGTTCGAATGCAGCAATATGTCGAAAAATGCCATTTCACGCTTGGCAAATACACCGCCGGCTGTACCCTTCTCTCCGGCATGCAACAGTTTCATAATTCGAGAGCCTTGTATTCACCGGGTCTTTTCATTGAAGCGCAGTTCATCCAATAACAACCTCCACATCCTTTGGATTAGCCCCAACCATGTTCAGCTCTGAGGATCAGTTGACAATCGAAATCCAAGTAGACGTGACGTTTGTCATATGAGACGTTGAGCATTTAACGCAATTTCTGGTTTAAAAAGAACAACATATAAAATTGTTAGAAAAATTTGTGAAAATAATATTTGTTGTTTGATCCAAATCAAATTAATGCTGCTCTAGTGTCTCACTGTAAAAAAATTGGAAAGCATTTATTTTGAATCGATTAAAGTCGACTTACATAGCCATTTGGTAATAGTTTTCAAAGAGTTCCGCCTCTTTCAACAATGACTTGTAGTTTGCTTCATTTTCCTTGCGCTCCAGTTTTAATTTGACAATTTGATCCGCGCAAACATTTTTAATATAGTGAAGAGCTTTTCGGATACTGTCTGTGACACCCACCAATTGATAACAATCCTAAAATATAATAATTAAATTAGATTTTCAGTTCATAGATTTTAAATCATAAGCTACCATATCGGTATGCTCATCATATTCCGCCGATTCAACGAGCGCCTTCTTTGCCTTGATAGCCTCGTCACTGTGTATGGCATATGCACGCAAATATTCAACTTCAGAATTGTACAGTTTGTGAAATTGTTCCAATAATGCATTCTATGCATGTTATTGACTTGCACCACAGTGCACATTTTGTTTCCGATAGGAATATTTAAGCCACACAGAAGCTGCATCTTTTCTTTGAGGATCTCGGAAGATATGTTTTGATGGCTGGTGATGGTCTGGCACACGCTTCTATTACGAGTTTCCTGTATAAAATAAACGAATGTTTAATATAATACGGTGTTTAATTATGAACAGCAAATCACCGTTAATTTTAAACATAGCGCAGCAAATTTTTCCATCAACATTTCAATTTCAGTGGCGTCGCCTTTGTAGTCGTCATTCACCTGCTCTGAATTGTGATTTGTGCAGCTTAAATTCGTACTCGCTTCATAGCCACACGCATTATCGCTGAAGTCAGACATATTTATTGTCTAGACTTAATATACACAATGTCAATGGCGCTAGAAAAACACTGAACCCCTATATGAACTTATTTAAGGCGGCACCTTACATTGCTATCATTGCCAACGTGAAATAATGTTTACCGTAACATCAAACAAATGTACTAAGAAAGGTTTCGCATTGCCTAAATCTGTTATCTGTTGCAGATTCAGATACATTTGTGACGTCATCCCAAACAATATTTGCCAACTACCAGCTGTGTTAGCAATCTTTTTTAATTTTGCATACATAATCAACATAGATCACTTTTTGATATCATTTAAATTCCATTTAAGTTCGATTCATGCACTCAAAGAGAACAGACGTGTACGTTCACCGATCGTACGCTTACTGATAAGAGCTTTAAAGTCTTGAACATATACTGTCCCTAACTGGCGCAATATTGAAATCTGTGAAATGGATGACCCAGCCATAAATAATATGAAAACAATGCAGAACATGTTTTACGTAAACCTGGTGAAGACACCAAATGTTTTAGAGGTTCCCAAAAAAACTCCAAATTGGTAGACACAGAGTCTCAACGATGAAGGCAAACGAAACTAAGGAATTGGTGCAATGCTCCAAATGTTCAAACTCATACAGGATACGATGGAGGCAAACAAAGCCTTTCGTGAATTGATACAGAAACTAATCCCAAAATGATCAACCTGCAATTAAAAATCGGATAATGGAATGCGCGAGGATTAGTTAAAAACATTGGAGAACTTCGACTTTTCCTTAATGCTAATGCTATTGATGTAATGGAACATCAAAGGGTGGATCTGTAGTTCTTATACGAACATCTTTTGCTCATTCCCAAAATGAATCTACGTCAAGACTGAATATACAAGCTGCCAGTGTGAGTTCGCAGACGAATGTTGGGTGTATCAAAATCTCGTCCATAAACCTGCCTCCAAGACAGCCTTGGTCTAAAACAGACTTTGAGCAACTCATACTAAGCTTTGGCGACAAATTCATTGCAGGTGGTGACTTTAACGCAAAGCACCAATGGTGGGGCAATGTAAGATCATGCACTCGAGGGAAGCGTCTACAAGAAGCCATCACCAGTAGTACATGCGAAATTCTAGCTACTGGAGGCTAGGCTATCAATAGAAATAAAGTATGAGCTCTCTTCTGATAAGCTCCCAATTGTAGCAACATTGCACCAGGTACCGCAACAAAAAAAAATAGAAGAGTTAACATGGAAATAAACAGCCCAGACGATATTAAAGACGTAAACTCAGTTTTTTTGAAAAATATTTTGCTGGCTGCATCTTACTCTACACCGATCTCTCAATGCTCATTTAACCAACGAATACAAACTGTTCTTCCCCCAAGCGCCGATGCATTCCTACACCTGAAAAGAAGAGTGAGGAAGGAATATGCAAGAACCGGGTGATATTCGTATTCATCAAATCTTCGTAAGACTATCAAACCAACTACAAAAGGTTTTTGCTAAAGTCAAGCAAAGTAGAATTGATGTAATTCTAGAAATCGCGGGTCCGGATGTATCCTTTGAATATACTTTTGGAAACTTACCAGCCGAATTAAAAGAGCTGTCATTCCGAAGACTCCACTAAAGGACTCGGCAGGCGGTTGGTGTTACTTTAGCTTTACATCTGCAGCCACTCGTAGGGCTGTTAAGCTTGAACTGGAAATGCCGTTTCAAATGTCAATGCCAGCTAACCCAGTCACACTGCAAGAGGTGGAGAAGCAAATTAAAAAGCTATAGGTCAAAAAATCCTCCGGCGAGGACCTTTTAGATACCCAAAAAGGCCATGCTGTTTATAGTTCTACTTTTCAACAGCATTCTTAGGATAGGTGGTTTTCCTAACAGCTGGAAAACTGCGCTTATCACAATGATAGCAAAGACAGGAAAGCAACACAATCAAGTAGACGGATTCAGACCAATTAGTCTGCTCTCAGCGCTAGGGAAGATGACAGAAAGGGTAATCCTCAACCGCATCCTGCAACTCGATCCGGTGACTCAAATAATTCTAAGGTGGCGGTTCCGATTTCGACAAGGTCACAACACGCCAGAACAACTTCATCGAGTGGTCAACTTCTCACTAAATGCATAGGAGCAAAAAATGTATTCAGTAACGGTGTCCATGGATATCCAGCAAGCGTTCGACAGGGTGTGGCACGATGGCCTGCTCTAAAAATTAAAGAGCATTCTTACTCCGCAGCTATTCCAGCTTGTACGTAGCTTCTTAAGTGACAGAAGTTTTAGAGTTGTTGTTGACGTTGCAAAATCATCAAAGCGTCCAACCTGCACAGGCGTCCCTCAAGGCAGCGTCCTAAGGCCAACGCTCTACAATCTATTTACAGCCGATATGCCTTAATCGAATATAGCTTCGAGGCTTGACCAGAACGATGTGCTAATAGCAACCTACGAGGATGATACTGCAGTACTGACCAGAAGTCGCAGCATTCATCTCGCCACTGAAACCCTGCAACAATATGTGTGCAGCAAACTTAAACAAAATAAGAGTCGCCCAGTCTCAAATACTCAGGCGAATATGTAACGCACCCTGGTACATACGAAATAGAAATATAGAAAGGGATTTAAAGGTTCCAAAAGTTGGGGACGTAGTGCAGAAACTTGCGTCAAACTATCAGCAAAGCTTAGGGGGTCAACCAAATGAACTAGCTAGACGACTTACTACTAAGGTTAGAACAAGAAGACTGCAAAGGTGCCAACCAGGTGAGGATCTCCCAGCTAGAATCCTAAATTAAATAATAATTAAAAAAATTCCTATGTGACATCTGTGATCTATTCTTCCTTTCTTAAATGTTAAACTAGATTAAGTTGCCACTTCGGTAAAAGAAAGATAAAAATATAATTGTGAAGAAAAACAAAAAAATGTGTTTCCATTTATGTAGTTCACTCTTAGTCATAAGAAAAACCTTTCAATCTCTTGAAACTTAACATACAAAATGGCTTACATGTTGAAAAACATCAGAAACGATCTAAATATGTGTAGGAACCTGTGATGTTAACTTCTAACAACTGTGCAAGATTTTGACAGTACATTCAACGTCTAATACCCAACAGACGTTTTAATAATACAAATATATTTATTGTAAATTGTGTAAAAATTACTGGTTATAATTTCATTATATTTATTTGCTGATTAAAGATGTCTAAGGAAGTCGAAGCCAAACCAAAACGCGAAGCGATTTCGCTTAGGGTACGAAGTGATTCGTCGATCCGTCGCTCTGCACAGAACGCGTCTGAGAAAAATGTGGAGTAAGTAAAAGAATATATCTGACACAATTTAATTCTACAAACATCAGTTTTGCCAATAGTGGACCGAGTCATCCAGAAACTCCAGTGGTAAAGGAACAGGTTCTTCAAATGGAAAATCCGCTCGAGCCCCAAACTACAAAAGACCTTCGAGAGCCGGTTACATCACGTTTATCGACACATAGTATCTCTAGGCCTAAGACAAATGAACTGACATCGAAATCAAATACGCATATTGAACTAACACCATGTACCTCGAAAGCAGAGAGCACAATGCCACCAGTGATTAGGCGCCCGTCGCAAGATCGCATTAGGCCACGGCTCCTAGAAACCGAGCGCAAAAGTCCACGTCTATGGAATCGCCCATCGCACGAGCGCATAGCCGCTATACGGGGTCCAAGGGGTGTAAGCATGAATGCTAGATTTTCACAGACAAAGGATGATATGTCACAACCTTCCGCAAGTCGGAATAACATTACCGCTTGCAAGTCATCTGACGATCTGATTGCCCTATATCGTAATGGGTTTCAAAGTGGTAACGTGGATTCATGGCGTACTGAGATCGGTTATATCAATCGACCTGTGCAGGGTAAGCCCGACTTTGGGCACGGATCGCCAAGCTGTAGCCGTAGCGGCTTTGACGACTTGCCGCATGACAGTGAACCTTTCGCCCACAAGAATGAAATAGCCGCTCTTCGAAAGTACTTCGACTCTTTATTAAGCAGCGGCTCGGATGATAATCGCACATCACAGCATTGCTCACGCATTGACCATGTGTATAATGATTGCTCACATCAGCATCAACGAACTTCTCGCCGCGATGGCAGGGCTTACACGAGCACTGGGCGCAATCATAATCGATTTAACTCAAATACACGCACCCCGGCTGCGGCGGCGCTTGCTGCTGCTGCACAGTTAAGTCAGTCGTTATTGGGTACAGTTGCTCTGCGTTATAGGCCCTACTTGCGCATGGCTGCCAAAAACTTGGCCATAACGGGTGATATTCGTCGCGAAGAACGCAATGCAAACTTGCTAAATGCTACTTTATCACTCGTAGAGGAAATGGATCACAAATGCTTAGCGGAATTTTGTTATGCCATAAAGGATTTCATGATCAATGGTGATAAATCTTCAGAATCTGAGTGTTAACTAAGATCACGGCTTTAAAACTTAACACACTTTAAATACGTATTATCTATTTTTAGCAAAACAATTGTAACACGTACCATATCAAATGCTGGAAAAAGATAAATGTAAACTTTTCCAGGAATGCAAAATTGAACAGTTGAATACATGAGATGATCTCGTTTCTGGCATAAATCTGTCTCATTCACTTAACATGTTATTGTAATTAATACTTAAATAAAAGACAGGACTTATGGACTATTTTCACAATTTTTAAAGATGTATACAAGGGTCATAAAAAAAACAAGTAGAAACGTTGCAGTCGGACTGTTGTATTCTCGATACCAGTAATTAAACTGATAAAAAGACACCTGATTTCAATGTGATGCGGATTCGGCAGGGGTGTACGCTGCCTCAAAGATTGTCTGTTGCAGATGGGAAAGGCAAAAAGCTACCTTCCTTCCAAAGTTGGTGCCTCTAGCACAAAGTTTGGAGAAGCGTGCCTCGGGGTGGTAGGGGGGGCGTGGCATATGCAGATCTTTGTGCGTTGTGAATTGCTATCCTCCTACCAAATTTGCTGACTCTAGCTCAGTTAGTAAAATATGAGGGAAGGGGGGCTGGGGGAGGCATCCAAGTTTTTTCGGTTTCTTCATCACCAATCTTGGCACCAAATTTGGTGGCTCTAGCTCAAAAGCTGTGAAATATATAGGCGTTTCTGATTTCAAAATGCAAGGGGCTGGAGAATGGTGGGTCCAAAAATTTGATGCAGTTTTTTGGGGATCGTCTTTCTACCAAATTTGGTAGTTCTAGCACTAGCGTGCGTAGAACACCAACCTTGACACTTTAATTTACTATGCCATAAACAAAGACGTTTGCAAAGTTTCAAGTCTCTAGCTTGAAGGGTGTGGATAAAAGTTGCGTTCATACAGACGGACGGACGGACACCATGACGGAAATTGCACATACCCAATATACTCTGTACCTTCGGTAACGAGTATAAAAATGATTTAAGAAACACGATCCTTAAGCTTAAACATAAGTGGCTCTTTGGTGCGCAGAATAAGTTCAGCAATGAGCACTGGGGGCTCTTCCGTATTGCCCACAAACTCAATCTCATAGTGACGCAAAACATTCGCGACTACCGTCTTTATCTCTAGTATTGCAAATTTCTGTCCAATGCAATTACGCAGTCCAGCATTGAAGGGTATGTAGGCATAGGGATTAAGCTTTTCGGCGCTGGTCACAACGTCAAAACGTTCTGGCTTAAAGGTATGCGGTTCACTGAACAGATCCTCACGTCGACCCAAGTACAGTGGGAATATGCCAACCATAATCTTATTATCTGTTGGCAATTGAAAAGTAAAAAGCAAACATTTTGATTTTGAAACTATTATAGGTTTTCGCAATCTCACTTATTTCGCATTGGTCGGTACCTTTCGTTTTAAGAAGCGACCCCGATGGATAGATACATGCGCAGCGTCTCCTTGACGCACAGATTCACATGGTGCAGCTTTTTCAATAGATCATATTTGAGTGGCTTTTCCCTATTCTTACCCATAACAGAGATTATCTCCTCAAGGCACTTACGCTGACAATACGGATATGTGGCAATGTTAAAGAAGAATAACATTATCCAGCTCCTCGCGTATATCCACATTGGTCAACGGCTTGTCATCAGTGTTCGAATGCAGCAATATGTCGAAAAATGCCATTTCACGCTTGGCAAATACACCGCCGGCTGTACCCTTCTCTCCGGCATGCAACAGTTTCATAATTCGAGAGCCTTGTATTCACCGGGTCTTTTCATTGAAGCGCAGTTCATCCAATAACAACCTCCACATCCTTTGGATTAGCCCCAACCATGTTCAGCTCTGAGGATCAGTTGACAATCGAAATCCAAGTGCGTGACGTTTGTCATATGAGACGTTGAGCATTTAACGCAATTTCTGGTTTAAAAAGAACAACATATTAAATTGTTAGAAAAATTTGTGAAAATAATATTTGTTGTTTGGTCCAAATCAAATTAATGCTGCTCTAGTGTCTCACTGTAAAAAAATTGGAAAGCATTTATTTTGAATCGATTAAAGTCGACTTACATAGCCATTTGGTAATAGTTTTCAAAGAGTTCCGCCTCTTTCAACAATGACTTGTAGTTTGCTTCATTTTCCTTGCGCTCCAGTTTTAATTTGACAATTTGATCCGCGCAAACATTTTTAATACCGTGAAGAGCTTTTCGGATACTGTCTGTGACACCCACCAATTGATAACAATCCTAAAATATAATAATTAAATTAGATTTTCAGTTCATAGATTTTAAATCATAAGCTACCATATCGGTATGCTCATCATATTCCGCCGATTCAACGAGCGCCTTCTTTGCCTTGATAGCCTCGTCACTGTGTATGGCATATGCACGCAAATATTCATCTTCAGAATTGTACAGTTTGTGAAATTGTTCCAATAATTCTTCTATGCATGTTATTGACTTGCACCACAGTGCACATTTTGTTTCCGATAGGAATATTTAAGCCACACAGAAGCTGCATCTTTTCTTTGAGGATCTCGGAAGATATGTTTTGATGGCTGGTGATGGTCTGGCACACGCTTCTATTACGAGTTTCCTGTATAAAATAAACGAATGTTTAATATAATACGGTGTTTAATTATGAACAGCAAATCACCGTTTGTTTTAAACATAGCGCAGCAAATTTTTCCATCAACGTTTCAATTTCAGTGGCGTCGCCTTTGTAGTCGTCATTCACCTGCTCTGAATTGTGATTTGTGCAGCTTAAATTCGTACTCGCTTCATAGCCACACGCATTATCGCTGAAGTCAGACATATTTATTGTCTAGACTTAATATACACAATGTCAATGGCGCTAGAAAAACACTGAACCCCTATATGAACTTATTTAAGGCGGCACCTTACATTGCTATCATTGCCAACGTGAAATAATGTTTACCGTTACATCAAACAAATGTACTAAGAACGGTTTCGCATTGCCTAAATCTGTTATCTGTTGCAGATTCAGATACATTTGTGACGTCATCCCAAGCAATATTTGCAACTTCCAACTGTGTTAGCAATCTTTTTTAATTTTGCATAATCATAATCATAATCAACCTAAGTCACTTTTTGATATAATTTTAATTCCATTTACGTTGTTCAATCTAAGTCATCAGAAAAACTTTCAATCTCTTGAAACTTAACATACAAAATGGCTTACATGTTGAAAACAACAGACACGATCTAAATATGTGTAGGAACCTGTGATGTTAACTTCTAAAATTTGACAGTACATTCAACATCAAATACCCAACAGACGTTGTAAAATTAAAAATATATTTATTGCAAATTGTGTACATTACTAAAACAAAAATTACTGTACATAATTTCATATTATTTTTTTTGCCGATTAAAGATGTCAAAGAAAGTCGAAGCCAAACCAAAACGGGAACCAATTTCCTTTAGAGTACAAAGTGATTCTTCGATCCGTCGCTCTGCACAGAGCGGGCCTAAGAAAAATGTGGAGTAAGTAAAAGTATATACATATCTGACACAATATAATTCCACAAAAAACATTTCGGCAAATAGGGGACCGAGTCGTCCAGAAACTCCAGAGCTAAGGGAACAGGTTCTTCAAATGGAAAAACCGTTAAAGCCCCGATTTACAAAAGTACTTCGGGAGCCGGTTTCACTACGTTCATCGACACAAAATATTTCTAGGCCTAAGATAAAGGAACAGACATCGAAATCAAATACGAGCAGTGAACTTACACCATGTGCCTCGAAAGCAAAGCGCACAACGCCACCAGTGATTACGCGCCCATCGCAAGATCGCATTAGGGCACGGCTCCTAGAAAACGAGTGCGAAATTCCACGTCTATGGAATCGCCCATCGCACGAGCGCATTGAAGCTCTACGCGGTCCAAGGGGTGTTAGCAGTGGTGCACGATTTTCACAGCCAAAGGACGATATGTCAGAACGGTCCGCACATCGGAATAACATGACCGCTCGCAAGTCAGCTGGCGATCCGATGGTCCTACATCGTAATGGGTCCGGTTTGCAAAGTGGTAACGTGAGTTCACGTCGTACTGAGATTGGTTATATCAATCGACCTATGCAGGGTAGGCACGACATTGGGCACGCATCGCCAAGCTGTAGCCGTAGCGGCTTTGACGACTTGCCGCATGACAGTGAACCTGTTCGCCCACAAGGATGAAATAGCCGCTCTTCGAAAGTACTTCGACTCTTTATTAAGCAGCGGGTCGGATGATAATCGCACATCACAGCATTGCTCACGCATTGACCATGTCGTATGATGATTGCTCCCATCAGCATCAACGACCTTCTCGCCGCGATGGCGGGGCTAACACGAGCACTGGGCGCAATCATAATCGATTTAACTCAACTGCACGCTCTCGGGCTACTGTGGCGCTTTCTTCTGCTGCAGAGATAAATCAGGTGTTAATGGATAAAATTGCTATGCGTTATAGGCCCTACTTGCGCATGGCTGCCAAAAACTTGGCTATTACTGGCGACATTCGTCGCGAAGGACGCAATGCATACTTGTTAAACGCCGTTTTATCAAACGTAGAGGAAATGGATCACAAATGCTTAGTGGAATTTTGTTATGCCATAAAGGATTTCATGATCAATGGTGATAAATCTTCAGAATCTGAGTGTTAACTAAGATCACGACTATAAAACTTAGCACACTTTAAATACGTATTATCTATTTTTAGCAAAACAATTGTAACACGTACCATATCAAATGATAGAAAAACATAAATGTTAACCTTTCGAGGAATGCAAAATTTAACGATTAAATACACGAGTTGATCGATTTTCCCAACGTTTTTGCATCCGTCTTTCTCTCATAAACCTTTCTCATTCACTTAACATGTTATTCAAATAAAAAAAATAAACTCATTTAGTATTTACACAATTTATTAAGATGTATACAAGAATCTTAGAAAAAAAAGATTTAAAAGACACGATCCTTAAGCTTAAACATAAGTGGCTCTTTGGTGCGCAGAATAAGTTCAGCAATGAGCACTGGTGGCTCTTCCGTATTGCCCACAAACTCAATCTCATAGTGACGCAAAACATTCGCGACTACCGTCTTTATCTCTAGTATTGCAAATTTCTGTCCAATGCAATTACGCAGTCCAGCATTGAAGGGTATGTAGGCATAGGGATTAAGCTTTTCGGCGCTGGTCACAACGTCAAAACGTTCTGGCTTAAAGGTATGCGGTTCACTGAACAGATCCTCACGTCGACCCAAGTACAGTGGGAATATGCCAACCATAATCTTATTATCTGTTGGCAATTGAAAAGTAAAAAGCAAACATTTTGATTTTGAAACTATTATAGGTTTTCGCAATCTCACTTATTTCGCATTCGGTCGGTACCTTTCGTTTTAAGAAGCGACCCCGATGGATAGATACATGCGCAGCGTCTCCTTGACGCACAGATTCACATGGTGCAGCTTTTTCAATAGATCATATTTGAGTGGCTTTTCCCTATTCGTACCCATAACAGAGATTATCTCCTCAAGGCACTTACGCTGACAATACGGATATGTGGCAATGTTAAAGAAGAATAACATTATCCAGCTCCTCGCGTATATCCACATTGGTCAACGGCTTGTCATCAGTGTTCGAATGCAGCAATATGTCGAAAAATGCCATTTCACGCTTGGCAAATACACCGCCGGCTGTACCCTTCTCTCCGGCATGCAACAGTTTCATAATTCGAGAGCCTTGTATTCACCGGGTCTTTTCATTGAAGCGCAGTTCATCCAATAACAACCTCCACATCCTTTGGATTAGCCCCAACCATGTTCAGCTCTGAGGATCAGTTGACAATCGAAATCCAAGTTGACGTTTGTCATATGAGACGTTGAGCATTTAACGCAATTTCTGGTTTAAAAAGAACAACATATAAAATTGTTAGAAAAATTTGTGAAAATAATATTTGTTGTTTGGTCCAAATCAAATTAATGCTGCTCTAGTGTCTCACTGTAAAAAAATTGGAAAGCATTTATTTTGAATCGATTAAAGTCGACTTACATAGCCATTTGGTAATAGTTTTCAAAGAGTTCCGCCTCTTTCAACAATGACTTGTAGTTTGCTTCATTTTCCTTGCGCTCCAGTTTTAATTTGACAATTTGATCCGCGCAAACATTTTTAATACCGTGAAGAGCTTTTCGGATGCTCTCTGTGACACCCACCAATTGATAACAATCCTAAAATATAATAATTAAATTAGATTTTCAGTTCATAGATTTTAAATCATAAGCTACCATATCGGTATGCTCATCATATTCCGCCGATTCAACGAGCGCCTTCTTTGCCTTGATAGCCTCGTCACTGTGTATGGCATATGCACGCAAATATTCATCTTCAGAATTGTACAGTTTGTGAAATTGTTCCAATAATTTTCTATGCATGTTATTGACTTGCACCACAGTGCACATTTTGTTTCCGATAGGAATATTTAAGCCACACAGAAGCTGCATCTTTTCTTTGAGGATCTCGGAAGATATGTTGTGATGGCTGGTGATGGTCTGGCACACGCTTCTATTACGAGTTTCCTGTATAAAATAAACGAATGTTTAATATAATACGGTGTTTAATTATGAACAGCAAATCACCGTTTGTTTTAAACATAGCGCAGCAAATTTTTCCATCAACATTTCAATTTCAGTGGCGTCGCCTTTGTAGTCGTCATTCACCTGCTCTGAATTGTGATTTGTGCAGCTTAAATTCGTACTCGCTTCATAGCCACACGCATTATCGCTGAAGTCAGACATATTTATTGTCTAGACTTAATATACACAATGTCAATGGCGCTAGAAAAACACTGAACCCCTATATGAACTTATTTAAGGCGGCACCTTACATTGCTATCATTGCCAACGTGAAATAATGTTTACCGTTACATCAAACAAATGTACTAAGAACGGTTTCGCATTGCCTAAATCTGTTATCTGTTGCAGATTCAGATACATTTGTGACGTCATCCCAAACAATATTTGCAACTTCCAACTGTGTTAGCAATCTTTTTTAATTTTGCATAATCATAATCATAATCAACCTAAGTCACTTTTTGATATCATTTTAATTCCATTTACGTTGTTCAATCTAAGTCATCAGAAAAACTTTCAATCTCTTGAAACTTAACATACAAAATGGCTTACATGTTGAAAACAACAGACACGATCTAAATATGTGTAGGAACCTGTGATGTTAACTTCTAAAATTTGACAGTACATTCAACATCAAATACCCAACAGACGTTGTAAAATTAAAAATATATTTATTGCAAATTGTGTACATTACTAAAACAAAAATTACTGTACATAATTTCATATTATTTTTTTTGCCGATTAAAGATGTCAAAGAAAGTCGAAGCCAAACCAAAACGGGAACCAATTTCCTTTAGAGTACAAAGTGATTCTTCGATCCGTCGCTCTGCACAGAGCGGGCCTAAGAAAAATGTGGAGTAAGTAAAAGTATATATATATCTGACACAATATAATTCCACAAAAAACATTTCGGCAAATAGGGGACCGAGTCGTCCAGAAACTCCAGAGCTAAGGGAACAGGTTCTTCAAATGGAAAAACCGTTAAAGCCCCGATTTACAAAAGTACTTCGGGAGCCGGTTTCACTATGTTCATCGACACAGGGTAGGCACGACATTGTGCACGCATCGCCAAGCTGTAGCCGTAGCGGCTTTGACGACTTGCCGCATGACAGTGTACGTGTTGCCCAGAAGGATGCAATATCCGCTCGTCGAAAGTACTTCGATTCCTTATTAGGCAGCGGCTCGGATGATAATCGCACTTCACAGCATCGCTCACGCATTGACCATCCGTATGAGGATTGCTCACATCAGCATCAACGACCTTCTCGCCGCGATGGCGGGGCTTACACGAGCACTGGGCGCAATCATAATCGATTTAACTCAACTGCACGCTCTCGGGCTACTGCGGCTGCGGTGGCGCTTGCTTCTGCTGCACACACAAATCAGGTGATAAGGGATAAAACTACTCTACGTAATAGGTCCTACTCGCGAATGGCTGACAAAAACTTGGACAAGACTGAAGACAATCGGCGCAAAAGCTGCAATGCAAACTTACTCAACGCCTCATTAAGGCTTATCCAAGAAATGGATCCCGAATATATAGAGACCCTTTGTTTTGCCTTGCACGATTTCCTGACCGACGATGGTAAATCCGGGTCGGATTCTGAGTGCTAACTCATATCACGGCTTTCAAAATTAAACAATTATTATATTTCATGGAATACAATTGTAACACGTACCATCTTAAAAGATCGTAAGGAAAGTAGAAATTTTCATTTTCCAACATTTTTTGGCACCCGACTTTCTCTCATACATCTTTCTCATTTACCAAATTTTTATTGTTATTAATATTTTAATAATAAACGAAAGAAATTATTGACTATTTTCAAATTTTATACTGATATACAGAGCACAAGAAAAACCAGTAGAAATGGGGTGCGGATTCGGCAGGGCTGTACGTTGCCTCAAAGATTGTCTGATGCAGATGGGGAAGGCATCTTCTGGTGACTCTGGCTCAAAGTTTTGAAAAGGTTGCCAATTGAAAAGTAAAAAACAAACATTTTAATTTGAAAACTATAATGTGTTTTCGCAAACTCACTTATTTCGCACTCCGTCAGTACCTTGCACCCCAGCAGCGTCACCGATCGATACATACGCAGCGTCTCCTTGACGCACAGATTCACATGGTGCAGCTTTTTCAATAGATCATATTTGGCTGGCTTTTCCCTATTCTTACCCATAACAGAGATTATCTCCTCAAGGCACTTACGCTGACAATACGGATATGTGGCAATGTTAAAGAAGAATAACATTATCCAGCTCCTCGCGTATATCCACATTGGTGAACGGCTTGTCATCAGTGTTCGAATGCAGCAATATGTCGAAAAATGCCATTTCACGCTTGGCAAATACACCGCCGGCTGTACCCTTCTCTCCGGCATGCAACAGTTTCATAATTCGAGAGCCTTGTATTCACCGGGTCTTTTCATTGAAGCGCAGTTCATCCAATAACAACCTCCACATCCTTTGGATTAGCCCCAACCATGTTCAGCTCTGAGGATCAGTTGACAAACGAAATCCAAGTAGACGTTGAGCATTTGTCATATGAGACGTTTAGCATTTAACGCAATTTCTGGTTTAAAAAGAACAACATATAAAATTGTTAGAAAAATTTGTGAAAATAATATTTGTTGTTTGATCCAAATCAAATTAATGCTGCTCTAGTGTCTCACTGTAAAAAAATTGGAAAGCATTTATTTTGAATTGATTAAAGTCGACTTACATAGCCATTTGGTAATAGTTTTCAAAGAGTTCCGCCTCTTTCAACAATGACTTGTAGTTTGCTTCATTTTCCTTGCGCTCGACTTTTAATTTGACAATTTGATCCGCGCAAACATTTTTAATACCGTGAAGAGCTTTTCGGATGCTCTCTGTGACACCCACCAATTGATAACAATTTTAAAATATAATAATTAAATTAGATTTTCAGTTCATAGATTTTAAATCATAAGCTACCATATCGGTATGCTCATCATATTCCGCCGATTCAACGAGCGCCTTCTTTGCCTTGATAGCCTCGTCACTGTGTATGGCATATGCACGCAAATATTCAACTTCAGAATTGTACAGTTTGTGAAATTGTTCCAAAAATTTTCTATGCATGTTATTGACTTGCACCACAGTGCAAACTTTGTTTCCGATAGGAATATTTAAGCCACACAGAAGCTGCATCTTTTCTTTGAGGATCTCGGAAGATATGTTGTGATGGCTGGTGATGGTCTGGCACACGCTTCTATTACGAGTTTCCTGTATAAAATAAACGAATGTTTAATATAATACGGTGTTTAATTATGAACAGCAAATCACCGTTAATTTTAAACATAGCGCAGCAAATTTTTCCATCAACATTTCAATTTCAGTGGCGTCGCCTTTGTAGTCGTCATTCACCTGCTCTGAATTGTGATTTGTGCAGCTTAAATTCGTACTCGCTTCATAGCCACACGCATTATCGCTGAAGTCAGACATATTTATTGTCTAGACTTAATATACACAATGTCAATGGCGCTAGAAAAACACTGAACCCCTATATGAACTTATTTAAGGCGGCACCTTACATTGCTATCATTGCCAACGTGAAATAATGTTTACCGTAACATCAAACAAATGTACTAAGAACGGTTTCGCATTGCCTAAATCTGATATCTGTTGCAGATTCAGATACATTTGTGACGTCATCCCAAACAATATTTGCAACTTCCAACTGTGTTAGCAATCTGTTTTAATTTTGCATAATCATAATCATAATCAACCTAAGTCACTTTTTGATATCATTTTAGTTCCATTTATGTTGTTCAATCTAAGTCATCAGAAAAACTTTCAATCTCTTGAAACTTAACATACAAAATGGCTTACATGTTGAAAACAACAGACACGATCTAAATATGTGTAGGAACCTGTGATGTTAACTTCTAAAAACTGTGCAGGATTTTGACAGTACATTCAACGTCAAATAGCCAACAGACGTTTTAAAATTAAAAATATATTTATTGCAAATTGTGTACATTACACTACTAAAATAAAAATTACTGTTCATAATTTCATATTATTTTTTTGCCGATTAAAGATGTCAAAGAAAGTCGAAGCCAAACCAAAACGGGAACCAATTTCCTTTAGAGTACAAAGTGATTCTTCGATCCGACGCTCTGCACAGAGCGGGCCTAAGAAAAATGTGGAGTAAGTAAAAGTATATACATATCTGACACAATATAATTCCACAAAAAACATTTCGGCAAATAGGGGACCGAGTCGTCCAGAAACTCCAGAGCTAAGGAAACAGGTTCTTCAAATGGAAAAACCGTTAAAGCCCCGATTTACAAAAGTACTTCGGGAGCCGGTTTCACTACGTTCATCGACACAAAATATTTCTAGGCCTAAGATAAAGGAACAGACATCGAAATCGAATACGAGCAGTGAACTTACACCATGTGCCTCGAAAGCAAAGCGCACAACGCCACCAGTGATTACGCGCCCATCGCAAGATCGCATTAGGGCACGGCTCCTAGAAAACGAGTGCGAAATTCCACGTCAATGGAATCGCCCATCGCACGAGCGCATTGAAGCTCTACGCGGTCCAAGGGGTGTTAGCAGTGGTGCACGATTTTCACAGCCAAAGGACGATATGTCAGAACGGTCCGCACATCGGAATAACATGACCGCTCGCAAGTCAGCTGGCGATCCGATGGCCCTACATCGTAATGGGTTTCAAAGTGGTAACGTGAGTTCACGTCGTACTGAGATTGGTTATATCAATCGACCTATGCAGGGTAGGCACGACATTGGGCACGCATCGCCAAGCTGTAGCCGTAGCGGCTTTGACGACTTGCCGCAATATAGTGTACGTGTTGCCCAGAAGGATGAAATATCCGCTCGTCGAATATACTTCGATTCCTTATTAGGCAGCGGCTCGGATGATAACCGCACTTCACAGCATCGCTCACGCATTGACCATTCGTATGAGGATTGCTCCCATCAGCATCAACGACCTTATCGCCGCGATGGCGTGGCTTACACGAGCACTGGGCGCAATCATAATCGATTTAACTCAACTGCACGCTCTCGGGCTACTGCGGCTGCGGTGGCGCTTGCTTCTGCTGCACACACAAATCAGGTCATAAGAGCGAAAACTACGCTACGTAATAGGCCCTACTCGCGAATGGCTGACAAAAACTTGGACAAGACTGAAGACAATCGGCGCAAAAGCTGCAATGCAAACTTACTCAACGCCTCATTAAGGCTTATCCAAGAAATGGATCCCGAATATATAGAGACCCTTTGTTTTGCCTTGCACGATTTCCTGACCGACGATGGTAAATCCGGGTCGGATTCTGAGTGCTAACTCATATCACGGCTTTCAATTGTAACACGTACCATCTTAAAAGATCGTAAGGAAAGTAGAAATTCTTCATTTTCCAACATTTTTTGGCACCCGACTTTCTCTCATACATCTTTCTCATTTACCAAATTTTTATTGTTATTAATATTTTAATAATAAACGAAAGAAATTATTGACTATTTTCAAATTTTATACAGATATACAGAGCACACAAAAAACCAGTAGAAATGGGGTGCGGATTCGGCAGGGCTGTACGTTGCCTCAAAGATTGTCTGATGCAGATGGGGAAGGCATCTTCTGGTGACTCTGGCTCAAAGTTTTGAAAAGAGGGGCTGGGGGTGTTATGGGGGGCGTAGCATCCCAAGTTTTTATGCAGATCTTTGTGGGATGTCAATTGCTATCCTCCTACCAAATTTGGTGACTCTAGTTCAAAGTTTGAAATTTATGGAGGAAGGGGGGCTGGGGCTGGTATGGGTAAGAATGGCATTAAAGGGCAGAATGGATAGGCATCGCTTCTTAATTTTTTATTTTTTATGTCTTCATCACCTATCTTGGCATTAAATTTGGTGGCTCTTACTAAAAACTGAGGAAGATATAGGCGTTTCAGATTTTAAATAGTGGGTGGGGGAGGGGGTGGTTGGGCGTGGCTGAAAAATTTTTAATGCAGTTTTTTGGGGATTGTAAGTAGCTATCTTCTCCCCAAATTTGGTAGTTCTAGCTGTAAGATATCGAGTATAAAAATCTAAAAATTTTGTATTTATTTGACAAATAGCCGACTTTTAGGATTGCAAAGGCTTCGGCGGTATGGAGTTGTTAGGAAAATGCAGTCCCCCCACAACTATTTGTATTGAGTCGTTGTACCAGGTTTAACCACTAAGTTCTCTTGCATACGAAGCGAGTCTGGAGTTCAGAGCCAGATGATTGGATTTTTGCCAGTTGAGTATTGGGACCAGTTGAGTATTGGGCTTTGAAAGTGCGATTTGTGCCCACGCGATCAAAAGCCCCTTTAGGCCGCTAGGTGATTTTTTGTTGATGTAGGCATAGGGATAAAGCTTTTCGGCGCTGGTCACAACATCAAAACGTTCTGGCTTAAAGGTATGCGGTTCACTGAACAGCTTCTCATGTCGACCCAGATACAGTGGGAAAATGCCAATGTTTGTGCCAGTCGGAATAATCTTACTATCTGTTGCCAATTGAAAAGTAAAAAGCAAACATTTTGATTTTGAAACTATAATGTGTTTTCGCAAACTCACTTATTTCGCACTCGGTCGGTACCTTGCGTTCCAAGCAGCGTCCCCGATGGATAGATACATGCGCAGCGTCTCCTTGACGCACAGATTCACATGGTGCAGCTTTTTCAATAGATCATATTTGGCTGGCTTTTCCCTATTCTTACCCATAACAGAGATTATCTCCTCAAGGCACTTACGCTGACAATACGGATATGTGGCAATGTTAAAGAAGAATAACATTATCCAGCTCCTCGCGTATATCCACATTGGTCAACGGCTTGTCATCAGTGTTCGAATGCAGCAATATGTCGAAAAATGCCATTTCACGCTTGGCAAATACACCGCCGGCTGTACCCTTCTCTCCGGCATGCAACAGTTTCATAATTCGAGAGCCTTGTATTCACCGGGTCTTTTCATTGAAGCGCAGTTCATCCAATAACAACCTCCACATCCTTTGGATTAGCCCCAATCAGTTGACAATCGAAATCCAAGTAGACGTTGAGCATTTGTCATATGAGACGTTGAGCATTTAACGCAATTTCTGGTTTAAAAAGAACAACATATAAAATTGTTAGAAAAATTTGTGAAAATAATATTTGTTATTTGATCCAAATCAAATTAATGCTGCTCTAGTGTCTCACTGTAAAAAAATTGGAAAGCATTTATTTTGAATTGATTAAAGTCGACTTACATAGCCATTTGGTAATAGTTTTCAAAGAGTTCCGCCTCTTTCAACAATGACTTGTAGTTTGCTTCATTTTCCTTGCGCTCCAGTTTTAATTTGACAATTTGATCCGCGCAAACATTTTTAATATAGTGAAGAGCTTTTCGGATACTGTCTGTGACACCCACCAATTGATAACAATCCTAAAATATAATAATTAAATTAGATTTTCAGTTCATAGATTTTAAATCATAAGCTACCATATCGGTATGCTCATCATATTCCGCCGATTCAACGAGCGCCTTCTTTGCCTTGATAGCCTCGTCACTGTGTATGGCATATGCACGCAAATATTCAACTTCAGAATTGTACAGTTTGTGAAATTGTTCCAATAATGCATTCTATGCATGTTATTGACTTGCACCACAGTGCACATTTTGTTTCCGATAGGAATATTTAAGCCACACAGAAGCTGCATCTTTTCTTTGAGGATCTCGGAAGATATGTTTTGATGGCTGGTGATGGTCTGGCACACGCTTCTATTACGAGTTTCCTGTATAAAATAAACGAATGTTTAATATAATACGGTGTTTAATTATGAACAGCAAATCACCGTTAATTTTAAACATAGCGCAGCAAATTTTTCCATCAACGTTTCAATTTCAGTGGCGTCGCCTTTGTAGTCGTCATTCACCTGCTCTGAATTGTGATTTGTGCAGCTTAAATTCGTACTCGCTTCATAGCCACACGCATTATCGCTGAAGTCAGACATATTTATTGTCTAGACTTAATATACACAATGTCAATGGCGCTAGAAAAACACTGAACCCCTATATGAACTTATTTAAGGCGGCACCTTACATTGCTATCATTGCCAACGTGAAATAATGTTTACCGTAACATCAAACAAATGTACTAAGAAAGGTTTCGCATTGCCTAAATCTGTTATCTGTTGCAGATTCAGATACATTTGTGACGTCATCCCAAACAATATTTGCCAACTACCAGCTGTGTTAGCAATCTTTTTTAATTTTGCATACATAATCAACATAGATCACTTTTTGATATCATTTAAATTCCATTTAAGTTCGATTCATGCACTCAAAGAGAACAGACGTGTACGTTCACCGATCGTACGCTTACTGATAAGAGCTTTAAAGTCTTGAACATATACTGTCCCTAACTGGCGCAATATTGAAATCTGTGAAATGGATGACCCAGCCATAAATAATATGAAAACAATGCAGAACATGTTTTACGTAAACCTGGTGAAGACACCAAATGTTTTAGAGGTTCCCAAAAAAACTCCAAATTGGTAGACACAGAGTCTCAACGATGAAGGCAAACGAAACTAAGGAATTGGTGCAATGCTCCAAATGTTCAAACTCATACAGGATACGATGGAGGCAAACAAAGCCTTTCGTGAATTGATACAGAAACTAATCCCAAAATGATCAACCTGCAATTAAAAATCGGATAATGGAATGCGCGAGGATTAGTTAAAAACATTGAAGAACTTCGACTTTTCCTTAATGCTAATGCTATTGATGTAATGGAACATCAAAGGGTGGATCTGTAGTTCTTATACGAACATCTTTTGCTCATTCCCAAAATGAATCTACGTCAAGACTGAATATACAAGCTGCCAGTGTGAGTTCGCAGACGAATGTTGGGTGTATCAAAATCTCGTCCATAAACCTGCCTCCAAGACAGCCTTGGTCTAAAACAGACTTTGAGCAACTCATACTAAGCTTTGGCGACAAATTCATTGCAGGTGGTGACTTTAACGCAAAGCACCAATGGTGGGGCAATGTAAGATCATGCACTCGAGGGAAGCGTCTACAAGAAGCCATCACCAGTAGTACATGCGAAATTCTAGCTACTGGAGGCTAGGCTATCAATAGAAATAAAGTATGAGCTCTCTTCTGATAAGCTCCCAATTGTAGCAACATTGCACCAGGTACCGCAACAAAAAAAAATAGAAGAGTTAACATGGAAATAAACAGCCCAGACGATATTAAAGACGTAAACTCAGTTTTTTTGAAAAATATTTTGCTGGCTGCATCTTACTCTACACCGATCTCTCAATGCTCATTTAAACCAACGAATACAAACTGTTCTTCCCCCAAGCGCCGATGCATTCCTACACCTGAAAAGAAGAGTGAGGAAGGAATATGCAAGAACCGGGTGATATTCGTATTCATCAAATCTTCGTAAGACTATCAAACCAACTACAAAAGGTTTTTGCTAAAGTCAAGCAAAGTAGAATTGATGTAATTCTAGAAATCGCGGGTCCGGATGTATCCTTTGAATATACTTTTGGAAACTTACCAGCCGAATTAAAAGAGCTGTCATTCCGAAGACTCCACTAAAGGACTCGGCAGGCGGTTGGTGTTACTTTAGCTTTACATCTGCAGCCACTCGTAGGGCTGTTAAGCTTGAACTGGAAATGCCGTTTCAAATGTCAATGCCAGCTAACCCAGTCACACTGCAAGAGGTGGAGAAGCAAATTAAAAAGCTATAGGTCAAAAAATCCTCCGGCGAGGACCTTTTAGATACCCAAAAAGGCCATGCTGTTTATAGTTCTACTTTTCAACAGCATTCTTAGGATAGGTGGTTTTCCTAACAGCTGGAAAACTGCGCTTATCACAATGATAGCAAAGACAGGAAAGCAACACAATCAAGTAGACGGATTCAGACCAATTAGTCTGCTCTCAGCGCTAGGGAAGATGACAGAAAGGGTAATCCTCAACCGCATCCTGCAACTCGATCCGGTGACTCAAATAATTCTAAGGTGGCGGTTCCGATTTCGACAAGGTCACAACACGCCAGAACAACTTCATCGAGTGGTCAACTTCTCACTAAATGCATAGGAGCAAAAAATGTATTCAGTAACGGTGTCCATGGATATCCAGCAAGCGTTCGACAGGGTGTGGCACGATGGCCTGCTCTAAAAATTAAAGAGCATTCTTACTCCGCAGCTATTCCAGCTTGTACGTAGCTTCTTAAGTGACAGAAGTTTTAGAGTTGTTGTTGACGTTGCAAAATCATCAAAGCGTCCAACCTGCACAGGCGTCCCTCAAGGCAGCGTCCTAAGGCCAACGCTCTACAATCTATTTACAGCCGATATGCCTTAATCGAATATAGCTTCGAGGCTTGACCAGAACGATGTGCTAATAGCAACCTACGAGGATGATACTGCAGTACTGACCAGAAGTCGCAGCATTCATCTCGCCACTGAAACCCTGCAACAATATGTGTGCAGCAAACTTAAACAAAATAAGAGTCGCCCAGTCTCAAATACTCAGGCGAATATGTAACGCACCCTGGTACATACGAAATAGAAATATAGAAAGGGATTTAAAGGTTCCAAAAGTTGGGGACGTAGTGCAGAAACTTGCGTCAAACTATCAGCAAAGCTTAGGGGGTCAACCAAATGAACTAGCTAGACGACTTACTACTAAGGTTACAACAAGAAGACTGCAAAGGTGCCAACCAGGTGAGGATCTCCCAGCTAGAATCCTAAATTAAATAATAATTAAAAAAATTCCTATGTGACATCTGTGATCTATTCTTCCTTTCTTAAATGTTAAACTAGATTAAGTTGCCACTTCGGTAAAAGAAAGATAAAAATATAATTGTGAAGAAAAACAAAAAAATGTGTTTCCATTTATGTAGTTCACTCTTAGTCATAAGAAAAACCTTTCAATCTCTTGAAACTTAACATACAAAATGGCTTACATGTTGAAAAACATCAGAAACGATCTAAATATGTGTAGGAACCTGTGATGTTAACTTCTAACAACTGTGCAAGATTTTGACAGTACATTCAACGTCTAATACCCAACAGACGTTTTAATAATACAAATATATTTATTGTAAATTGTGTAAAAATTACTGGTTATAATTTCATTATATTTATTTGCTGATTAAAGATGTCTAAGGAAGTCGAAGCCAAACCAAAACGCGAAGCGATTTCGCTTAGGGTACGAAGTGATTCGTCGATCCGTCGCTCTGCACAGAACGCGTCTGAGAAAAATGTGGAGTAAGTAAAAGAATATATCTGACACAATTTAATTCTACAAACATCAGTTTTGCCAATAGTGGACCGAGTCATCCAGAAACTCCAGTGGTAAAGGAACAGGTTCTTCAAATGGAAAATCCGCTCGAGCCCCAAACTACAAAAGACCTTCGAGAGCCGGTTACATCACGTTTATCGACACATAGTATCTCTAGGCCTAAGACAAATGAACTGACATCGAAATCAAATACGCATATTGAACTAACACCATGTACCTCGAAAGCAGAGAGCACAATGCCACCAGTGATTAGGCGCCCGTCGCAAGATCGCATTAGGCCACGGCTCCTAGAAACCGAGCGCAAAAGTCCACGTCTATGGAATCGCCCATCGCACGAGCGCATAGCCGCTTTACGGGGTCCAAGGGGTGTAAGCATGAATGCTAGATTTTCACAGACAAAGGATGATATGTCACAACCTTCCGCAAGTCGGAATAACATTACCGCTTGCAAGTCATCTGACGATCTGATTGCCCTATATCGTAATGGGTTTCAAAGTGGTAACGTGGATTCATGGCGTACTGAGATCGGTTATATCAATCGACCTGTGCAGGGTAAGCCCGACTTTGGGCACGGATCGCCAAGCTGTAGCCGTAGCGGCTTTGACGACTTGCCGCATGACAGTGAACCTTTCGCCCACAAGAATGAAATAGCCGCTCTTCGAAAGTACTTCGACTCTTTATTAAGCAGCGGGTCGGATGATAATCGCACATCACAGCATTGCTCACGCATTGACCATGTGTATAATGATTGCTCACATCAGCATCAACGAACTTCTCGCCGCGATGGCAGGGCTTACACGAGCACTGGGCGCAATCATAATCGATTTAACTCAAATACAAGCTCCCCGGCTGCGGCGGCGCTTGCTGCTGCTGCACAGTTAAGTCAGTCGTTATTGGGTACAGTTGCTCTGCGTTATAGGCCCTACTTGCGCATGGCTGCCAAAAACTTGGCCATAACGGGTGATATTCGTCGCGAAGAACGCAATGCAAACTTGCTAAATGCTACTTTATCACTCGTAGAGGAAATGGATCACAAATGCTTAGCGGAATTTTGTTATGCCATAAAGGATTTCATGATCAATGGTGATAAATCTTCAGAATCTGAGTGTTAACTAAGATCACGGCTTTAAAACTTAACACACTTTAAATACGTATTATCTATTTTTAGCAAAACAATTGTAACACGTACCATATCAAATGCTGGAAAAAGATAAATGTAAACTTTTCCAGGAATGCAAAATTGAACAGTTGAATACATGAGATGATCTCGTTTCTGGCATAAATCTGTCTCATTCACTTAACATGTTATTGTAATTAATACTTAAATAAAAGACAGGACTTATGGACTATTTTCACAATTTTTAAAGATGTATACAAGGATCATAAAAAAAACAAGTAGAAACGTTGCAGTCGGACTGCTGTATTCTCGATACCAGTAATTAAACTGATAAAAAGACACCTGATTTCAATGTGATGCGGATTCGGCAGGGGTGTACGCTGCCTCAAAGATTGTCTGTTGCAGATGGGAAAGGCAAAAAGCTACCTTCCTTCTAAAGTTGGTGCCTCTAGCACAAAGTTTGGAGAAGCGTGCCTCGGGGTGGTAGGGGGGGCGTGGCATATGCAGATCTTTGTGCGTTGTGAATTGCTATCCTCCTACCAAATTTGCTGACTCTAGCTCAGTTAGTAAAACATGAGGGAAGGGGGGCTGGGGGAGGCATCCAAGTTTTTTCGGTTTCTTCATCACCAATCTTGGCACCAAATTTGGTGGCTCTAGCTCAAAAGCTGTGAAATATATAGGCGTTTCTGATTTCAAAATGCAAGGGGCTGGAGAATGGTGGGTCCAAAAATTTGATGCAGTTTTTTGGGGATCGTCTTTCTACCAAATTTGGTAGTTCTAGCACTAGCGTGCGTAGAACACCAACCTTGACACTTTAATTTACTATGCCATAAACAAAGACGTTTGCAATGTTTCAAGTCTCTAGCTTGAAGGGTGTGGATAAAAGTTGCGTTCATACAGACGGACGGACGGACACCATGACGGAAATTGCACATACCCAATATACTCTGTACCTTCGGTAACGAGTATAAAAATGATTTAAGAAACACGATCCTTAAGCTTAAACATAAGTGGCTCTTTGGTGCGCAGAGTAAGTTCAGCAATGAGCACTGGGGGCTCTTCCGTATTGCCCACAAACTCAATCTCATAGTGACGCAAAACATTCGCGACTACCGTCTTTATCTCTAGTATTGCAAATTTCTGTCCAATGCAATTACGCAGTCCAGCATTGAAGGGTATGTAGGCATAGGGATTAAGCTTTTCGGCGCTGGTCACAACGTCAAAACGTTCTGGCTTAAAGGTATGCGGTTCACTGAACAGATCCTCACGTCGACCCAAGTACAGTGGGAATATGCCAACCATAATCTTATTATCTGTTGGCAATTGAAAAGTAAAAAGCAAACATTTTGATTTTGAAACTATTATAGGTTTTCGCAATCTCACTTATTTCGCATTGGTCGGTACCTTTCGTTTTAAGAAGCGACCCCGATGGATAGATACATGCGCAGCGTCTCCTTGACGCACAGATTCACATGGTGCAGCTTTTTCAATAGATCATATTTGAGTGGCTTTTCCCTATTCTTACCCATAACAGAGATTATCTCCTCAAGGCACTTACGTTGACAATACGGATATGTGGCAATGTTAAAGAAGAATAACATTATCCAGCTCCTCGCGTATATCCACATTGGTCAACGGCTTGTCATCAGTGTTCGAATGCAGCAATATGTCGAAAAATGCCATTTCACGCTTGGCAAATACACCGCCGGCTGTACCCTTCTCTCCGGCATGCAACAGTTTCATAATTCTCTCGAATTATTGTATTCACCGGGTCTTTTCATTGAAGCGCAGTTCATCCAATAACAACCTCCACATTCTTTGGATTAGCCCCAACCATGTTCAGCTCTGAGGATCAGTTGACAAACGAAATCCAAGTAGACGTTGACCATTTTTCATATGAGACGTTGAGCATTTAACGCAATTTCTGGTTTAAAAAGAACAACATATAAAATTGTTAGAAAAATTTGTGAAAATAATATTTGTTATTTGATCCAAATCAAATTAATGCTGCTCTAGTGTCTCACTGTAAAAAAATTGGAAAGCATTTATTTTGAATCGATTAAAGTCGACTTACATAGCCATTTGGTAATAGTTTTCAAAGAGTTCCGCCTCTTTCAACAATGACTTGTAGTTTGCTTCATTTTCCTTGCGCTCCAGTTTTAATTTGACAATTTGATCCGCGCAAACATTTTTAATATAGTGAAGAGCTTTTCGGATACTGTCTGTGACACCCACCAATTGATAACAATCCTAAAATATAATAATTAAATTAGATTTTCAGTTCATAGATTTTAAATCATAAGCTACCATATCGGTATGCTCATCATATTCCGCCGATTCAACGAGCGCCTTCTTTGCCTTGATAGCCTCGTCACTGTGTATGGCATATGCACGCAAATATTCAACTTCAGAATTGTACAGTTTGTGAAATTGTTCCAATAATGCATTCTATGCATGTTATTGACTTGCACCACAGTGCACATTTTGTTTCCGATAGGAATATTTAAGCCACACAGAAGCTGCATCTTTTCTTTGAGGATCTCGGAAGATATGTTTTGATGGCTGGTGATGGTCTGGCACACGCTTCTATTACGAGTTTCCTGTATAAAATAAACGAATGTTTAATATAATACGGTGTTTAATTATGAACAGCAAATCACCGTTAATTTTAAACATAGCGCAGCAAATTTTTCCATCAACGTTTCAATTTCAGTGGCGTCGCCTTTGTAGTCGTCATTCACCTGCTCTGAATTGTGATTTGTGCAGCTTAAATTCGTACTCGCTTCATAGCCACACGCATTATCGCTGAAGTCAGACATATTTATTGTCTAGACTTAATATACACAATGTCAATGGCGCTAGAAAAACACTGAACCCCTATATGAACTTATTTAAGGCGGCACCTTACATTGCTATCATTGCCAACGTGAAATAATGTTTACCGTAACATCAAACAAATGTACTAAGAAAGGTTTCGCATTGCCTAAATCTGTTATCTGTTGCAGATTCAGATACATTTGTGACGTCATCCCAAACAATATTTGCCAACTACCAGCTGTGTTAGCAATCTTTTTTAATTTTGCATACATAATCAACATAGATCACTTTTTGATATCATTTAAATTCCATTTAAGTTCGATTCATGCACTCAAAGAGAACAGACGTGTACGTTCACCGATCGTACGCTTACTGATAAGAGCTTTAAAGTCTTGAACATATACTGTCCCTAACTGGCGCAATATTGAAATCTGTGAAATGGATGACCCAGCCATAAATAATATGAAAACAATGCAGAACATGTTTTATGTAAACCTGGTGAAGACACCAAATGTTTTAGAGGTTCCCAAAAAAACTCCAAATTGGTAGACACAGAGTCTCAACGATGAAGGCAAACGAAACTAAGGAATTGGTGCAATGCTCCAAATGTTCAAACTCATACAGGATACGATGGAGGCAAACAAAGCCTTTCGTGAATTGATACAGAAACTAATCCCAAAATGATCAACCTGCAATTAAAAATCGGATAATGGAATGCGCGAGGATTAGTTAAAAACATTGAAGAACTTCGACTTTTCCTTAATGCTAATGCTATTGATGTAATGGAACATCAAAGGGTGGATCTGTAGTTCTTATACGAACATCTTTTGCTCATTCCCAAAATGAATCTACGTCAAGACTGAATATACAAGCTGCCAGTGTGAGTTCGCAGACGAATGTTGGGTGTATCAAAATCTCGTCCATAAACCTGCCTCCAAGACAGCCTTGGTCTAAAACAGACTTTGAGCAACTCATACTAAGCTTTGGCGACAAATTCATTGCAGGTGGTGACTTTAACGCAAAGCACCAATGGTGGGGCAATGTAAGATCATGCACTCGAGGGAAGCGTCTACAAGAAGCCATCACCAGTAGTACATGCGAAATTCTAGCTACTGGAGGCTAGGCTATCAATAGAAATAAAGTATGAGCTCTCTTCTGATAAGCTCCCAATTGTAGCAACATTGCACCAGGTACCGCAACAAAAAAAAATAGAAGAGTTAACATGGAAATAAACAGCCCAGACGATATTAAAGACGTAAACTCAGTTTTTTTGAAAAATATTTTGCTGGCTGCATCTTACTCTACACCGATCTCTCAATGCTCATTTAACCAACGAATACAAACTGTTCTTCCCCCAAGCGCCGATGCATTCCTACACCTGAAAAGAAGAGTGAGGAAGGAATATGCAAGAACCGGGTGATATTCGTATTCATCAAATCTTCGTAAGACTATCAAACCAACTACAAAAGGTTTTTGCTAAAGTCAAGCAAAGTAGAATTGATGTAATTCTAGAAATCGCGGGTCCGGATGTATCCTTTGAATATACTTTTGGAAACTTACCAGCCGAATTAAAAGAGCTGTCATTCCGAAGACTCCACTAAAGGACTCGGCAGGCGGTTGGTGTTACTTTAGCTTTACATCTGCAGCCACTCGTAGGGCTGTTAAGCTTGAACTGGAAATGCCGTTTCAAATGTCAATGCCAGCTAACCCAGTCACACTGCAAGAGGTGGAGAAGCAAATTAAAAAGCTATAGGTCAAAAAATCCTCCGGCGAGGACCTTTTAGATACCCAAAAAGGCCATGCTGTTTATAGTTCTACTTTTCAACAGCATTCTTAGGATAGGTGGTTTTCCTAACAGCTGGAAAACTGCGCTTATCACAATGATAGCAAAGACAGGAAAGCAACACAATCAAGTAGACGGATTCAGACCAATTAGTCTGCTCTCAGCGCTAGGGAAGATGACAGAAAGGGTAATCCTCAACCGCATCCTGCAACTCGATCCGGTGACTCAAATAATTCTAAGGTGGCGGTTCCGATTTCGACAAGGTCACAACACGCCAGAACAACTTCATCGAGTGGTCAACTTCTCACTAAATGCATAGGAGCAAAAAATGTATTCAGTAACGGTGTCCATGGATATCCAGCAAGCGTTCGACAGGGTGTGGCACGATGGCCTGCTCTAAAAATTAAAGAGCATTCTTACTCCGCAGCTATTCCAGCTTGTACGTAGCTTCTTAAGTGACAGAAGTTTTAGAGTTGTTGTTGACGTTGCAAAATCATCAAAGCGTCCAACCTGCACAGGCGTCCCTCAAGGCAGCGTCCTAAGGCCAACGCTCTACAATCTATTTACAGCCGATATGCCTTAATCGAATATAGCTTCGAGGCTTGACCAGAACGATGTGCTAATAGCAACCTACGAGGATGATACTGCAGTACTGACCAGAAGTCGCAGCATTCATCTCGCCACTGAAACCCTGCAACAATATGTGTGCAGCAAACTTAAACAAAATAAGAGTCGCCCAGTCTCAAATACTCAGGCGAATATGTAACGCACCCTGGTACATACGAAATAGAAATATAGAAAGGGATTTAAAGGTTCCAAAAGTTGGGGACGTAGTGCAGAAACTTGCGTCAAACTATCAGCAAAGCTTAGGGGGTCAACCAAATGAACTAGCTAGACGACTTACTACTAAGGTTACAACAAGAAGACTGCAAAGGTGCCAACCAGGTGAGGATCTCCCAGCTAGAATCCTAAATTAAATAATAATTAAAAAAATTCCTATGTGACATCTGTGATCTATTCTTCCTTTCTTAAATGTTAAACTAGATTAAGTTGCCACTTCGGTAAAAGAAAGATAAAAATATAATTGTGAAGAAAAACAAAAAAATGTGTTTCCATTTATGTAGTTCACTCTTAGTCATAAGAAAAACCTTTCAATCTCTTGAAACTTAACATACAAAATGGCTTACATGTTGAAAAACATCAGAAACGATCTAAATATGTGTAGGAACCTGTGATGTTAACTTCTAACAACTGTGCAAGATTTTGACAGTACATTCAACGTCTAATACCCAACAGACGTTTTAATAATACAAATATATTTATTGTAAATTGTGTAAAAATTACTGGTTATAATTTCATTATATTTATTTGCTGATTAAAGATGTCTAAGGAAGTCGAAGCCAAACCAAAACGCGAAGCGATTTCGCTTAGGGTACGAAGTGATTCGTCGATCCGTCGCTCTGCACAGAACGCGTCTGAGAAAAATGTGGAGTAAGTAAAAGAATATATCTGACACAATTTAATTCTACAAACATCAGTTTTGCCAATAGTGGACCGAGTCATCCAGAAACTCCAGTGGTAAAGGAACAGGTTCTTCAAATGGAAAATCCGCTCGAGCCCCAAACTACAAAAGACCTTCGAGAGCCGGTTACATCACGTTTATCGACACATAGTATCTCTAGGCCTAAGACAAATGAACTGACATCGAAATCAAATACGCATATTGAACTAACACCATGTACCTCGAAAGCAGAGAGCACAATGCCACCAGTGATTAGGCGCCCGTCGCAAGATCGCATTAGGCCACGGCTCCTAGAAACCGAGCGCAAAAGTCCACGTCTATGGAATCGCCCATCGCACGAGCGCATAGCCGCTTTACGGGGTCCAAGGGGTGTAAGCATGAATGCTAGATTTTCACAGACAAAGGATGATATGTCACAACCTTCCGCAAGTCGGAATAACATTACCGCTTGCAAGTCATCTGACGATCTGATTGCCCTATATCGTAATGGGTTTCAAAGTGGTAACGTGGATTCATGGCGTACTGAGATCGGTTATATCAATCGACCTGTGCAGGGTAAGCCCGACTTTGGGCACGGATCGCCAAGCTGTAGCCGTAGCGGCTTTGACGACTTGCCGCATGACAGTGAACCTTTCGCCCACAAGGATGAAATAGCCGCTGTTCGAAAGTACTTCGACTCTTTATTAGGCAGCGGCTCGGATGATAATCGCACATCGCAGCATTGCTCACGCATTGAACATGTGTATAATGATTGCTCACATCAGCATCAACGAACTTCTCGCCGCGATGGCAGGGCTTACACGAGCACTGGGCGCAATCATAATCGATTTAACTCAAATACAAGCTCCCCGGCTGCGGCGGCGCTTGCTGCTGCTGCACAGTTAAGTCAGTCGTTATTGGGTACAGTTGCTCTGCGTTATAGGCCCTACTTGCGCATGGCTGCCAAAAACTTGGCCATAACGGGTGATATTCGTCGCGAAGAACGCAATGCAAACTTGCTAAATGCTACTTTATCACTCGTAGAGGAAATGGATCACAAATGCTTAGCGGAATTTTGTTATGCCATAAAGGATTTCATGATCAATGGTGATAAATCTTCAGAATCTGAGTGTTAACTAAGATCACGGCTTTAAAACTTAACACACTTTAAATACGTATTATCTATTTTTAGCAAAACAATTGTAACACGTACCATATCAAATGCTGGAAAAAGATAAATGTAAACTTTTCCAGGAATGCAAAATTGAACAGTTGAATACATGAGATGATCTCGTTTCTGGCATAAATCTGTCTCATTCACTTAACATGTTATTGTAATTAATACTTAAATAAAAGACAGGACTTATGGACTATTTTCACAATTTTTAAAGATGTATACAAGGATCATAAAAAAAACAAGTAGAAACGTTGCAGTCGGACTGCTGTATTCTCGATACCAGTAATTAAACTGATAAAAAGACACCTGATTTCAATGTGATGCGGATTCGGCAGGGGTGTACGCTGCCTCAAAGATTGTCTGTTGCAGATGGGAAAGGCAAAAAGCTACCTTCCTTCTAAAGTTGGTGCCTCTAGCACAAAGTTTGGAGAAGCGTGCCTCGGGGTGGTAGGGGGGGCGTGGCATATGCAGATCTTTGTGCGTTGTGAATTGCTATCCTCCTACCAAATTTGCTGACTCTAGCTCAGTTAGTAAAATATGAGGGAAGGGGGGCTGGGGGAGGCATCCAAGTTTTTTCGGTTTCTTCATCACCAATCTTGGCACCAAATTTGGTGGCTCTAGCTCAAAAGCTGTGAAATATATAGGCGTTTCTGATTTCAAAATGCAAGGGGCTGGAGAATGGTGGGTCCAAAAATTTGATGCAGTTTTTTGGGGATCGTCTTTCTACCAAATTTGGTAGTTCTAGCACTAGCGTGCGTAGAACACCAACCTTGACACTTTAATTTACTATGCCATAAACAAAGACGTTTGCAAAGTTTCAAGTCTCTAGCTTGAAGGGTGTGGATAAAAGTTGCGTTCATACAGACGGACGGACGGACACCATGACGGAAATTGCACATACCCAATATACTCTGTACCTTCGGTAACGAGTATAAAAATGATTTAAGAAACACGATCCTTAAGCTTAAACATAAGTGGCTCTTTGGTGCGCAGAATAAGTTCAGCAATGAGCACTGGGGGCTCTTCCGTATTGCCCACAAACTCAATCTCATAGTGACGCAAAACATTCGCGACTACCGTCTTTATCTCTAGTATTGCAAATTTCTGTCCAATGCAATTACGCAGTCCAGCATTGAAGGGTATGTAGGCATAGGGATTAAGCTTTTCGGCGCTGGTCACAACGTCAAAACGTTCTGGCTTAAAGGTATGCGGTTCACTGAACAGATCCTCACGTCGACCCAAGTACAGTGGGAATATGCCAACCATAATCTTATTATCTGTTGGCAATTGAAAAGTAAAAAGCAAACATTTTGATTTTGAAACTATTATAGGTTTTCGCAATCTCACTTATTTCGCATTGGTCGGTACCTTTCGTTTTAAGAAGCGACCCCGATGGATAGATACATGCGCAGCGTCTCCTTGACGCACAGATTCACATGGTGCAGCTTTTTCAATAGATCATATTTGAGTGGCTTTTCCCTATTCTTACCCATAACAGAGATTATCTCCTCAAGGCACTTACGCTGACAATACGGATATGTGGCAATGTTAAAGAAGAATAACATTATCCAGCTCCTCGCGTATATCCACATTGGTCAACGGCTTGTCATCAGTGTTCGAATGCAGCAATATGTCGAAAAATGCCATTTCACGCTTGGCAAATACACCGCCGGCTGTACCCTTCTCTCCGGCATGCAACAGTTTCATAATTCGAGAGCCTTGTATTCACCGGGTCTTTTCATTGAAGCGCAGTTCATCCAATAACAACCTCCACATCCTTTGGATTAGCCCCAACCATGTTCAGCTCTGAGGATCAGTTGACAATCGAAATCCAAGTCTGACGTTTGTCATATGAGACGTTGAGCATTTAACGCAATTTCTGGTTTAAAAAGAACAACATATTAAATTGTTAGAAAAATTTGTGAAAATAATATTTGTTGTTTGATCCAAATCAAATTAATGCTGCTCTAGTGTCTCACTGTAAAAAAATTGGAAAGCATTTATTTTGAATCGATTAAAGTCGACTTACATAGCCATTTGGTAATAGTTTTCAAAGAGTTCCGCCTCTTTCAACAATGACTTGTAGTTTGCTTCATTTTCCTTGCGCTCCAGTTTTAATTTGACAATTTGATCCGCGCAAACATTTTTAATACCGTGAAGAGCTTTTCGGATACTGTCTGTGACACCCACCAATTGATAACAATCCTAAAATATAATAATTAAATTAGATATGGCCGACGAGGTGGTGTCATGACCCTCAAACATAAAAGTATCTACCTCTTCCCGTATATCCATATTGGTCAACGGCTTGTCATCAATATACGACTGCAGCAATATGTCTAAGAATGCCATCTTACGCTTGGCACCAACATCTAGGTCATCTGTATTGTATGGCACACCGCCGGAACTTTGTTTTCCCGTACGCAACAGTTCTATTCTTCGTTGCACAATGATCTTCTCTGTGAAATTGTGCAACACATTAAGTGCACGTCGCTCCGCTCTCGCCATTGGGGTCAGCATGTAGGTCAACTCGAAGCGATAGAATATGTTAAACATGCGCTTGTGCAACACCATCGATATGGTTCGGACCGCTTGGACATACTCTGAGTCCACATTCGTCTGGGCATTTATTGAGACACCCATCGCGGTTTCTGGGGAAAAAACAAAGTGTTAAACAAATGTCTCAAATCTGACTTGAAACAGTTTTAAGATATTTGAAAGTAAGATGCATAAATAGATCTGCATTTTAACAGCACCTACCACAGATTGTGTCCATTGTGCACAGATTAATCCAATCATACATATTGAAACCAGTTTTTCCCTGCCGCCGGCGCTCTCTTTCCAAGTTCTTAAGCAGGATAAGCGACTCACGCTGAAATATGTCGGCGAACTGATCGAGGATCTTGAAATGGAAGGCCGGTGTTATGATTTTGCGACGCTTATGCCATTTACGACCACGACTAACGAGAAGGCCCTGCTTGAGCCATGGCTCGAGAGCCTTATATTCACCGGCCTTTTCATTGAAGCGCAGTGTGCTCAAAACAACCTCAACATCCTTGGGATTAGCCATAATCAAATTGAGCTCTGGGCCCAACCAGAGTTTTAAAGTCCCATCCTTGGCATATCGACCCATAAAATCGATAAGAGTCATGATCAACTCATGCGGTTCCTTGCCAACAAAGTAATGCCCATGTCCGACCAAAGGCAACGCTGGTGGACTCGCCAAATCCCGTGTTACCTCGATAAGGTGCTTGAACTTAAGCTGATAGATGAGCAGACCGACAAACAGAGCACTGCCCAAAATCAATCCCAACACAAGAAACATAAAACTTTTTGGTTCTATCAACTGCGACAAACAAAATCAATTTAAACACTAAATATTTTGGAATTGGGACCACAACCCTTTCGATTGAACATTAGCAGCATTTCATAATGTGAAACCTTATCTGGGGATGGGCTCATACTTCAATCAGCCGAAATTTATGTACACACATACATATGTTTTAAGTCCCGCTTATCTAATCGCTGGTAGAGCATCTTTACGAGCTACCAAAAAATAAATAATAATGCACTTTCCTCAATCACTAGACGAGTTACGAGCTACCGATTGAAATACTTTTTCAGTCTCTGTTTTGGTTAAAAAAAAAACTTACAAAATTATTACGTATTCAAAAAACATGCCACAAGCAAAAACTAATAATAAGGTATAGTTTAAACAAGTAGAAACGTTGCAGTCGGACGCAACCGACTGCTGTATTCTCGATACCAATAATTAAACTGATAAAAAGACACCTGATTTCAATGTGATGCGGATTCGGCAGGGGTGTACGCTGCCTCACAGATTGTCTGTTGCAGATGGGAAAGGCGAAAAGCTATCTTCCTTCCAAAGTTGGTGACTCTGGCTCAAAGTTTTGAAAATAGGGGCTGGAGGTGTAATGGGGCGCGTGGCATCCAAAGTTTTGCTGTAGACAAATTTGGTGACTCTAGCTCAAAGTTAGTAAAATATGAAGGATGGGGGGCTGAGGGCGGTATGGGTGGGGATGGCATCCAAATTTTTTGGGTGTTTTCATCACCAATCTTGGCACCAAATTTGGTGGCTTTAGCTCAAAAGCTGTGGAAAATATAGACGTTTCTGACTTCAAAATACAGGGGGCTGGGGAATGGGGAATGGGGGAGTGGCTCCAAAACTTTGATGCAGTTTTTTGGGGGTCGTTAACAGTTATCTTTCTACAAAATTTGGTAGTTCTAGCTGCGAAATAGGTGGACTTATCGATTTTGAGCTATGGAATTTATCGATTTTCCAGCCCCCAGTTATCGTAGAGCCCCAACTTTGACACTTTAATTTACTATGCCATTGATAAAGACATTTGCAAAGTTTCAAGTCTTTAGCTTGAAGGGTGTGGAAAAAAGTTGCGTTCATACAGACGGACGGACAGACAGACATACGGACGGACACCATGACGGACATTGCACAAACCCAATATACTCTGTACCTTCGGTATCGAGTAGTAAAGCTATAAAAAAAAACGTTTTTGTTGTTATCTATTTTGTTGGTTCAAATAGCGGAAAGAGTCTGCCGATGCCTGTGGTGTATATAAAAGGATATCCTAAATTTGAAGCCTCTAGCTGTAAAAATCTCTAGGATCTAATCTACATTTATTTGAGATGTAGATTGATAATTACTACTTACCACATATGACATCAAGGGTGCACAGATGCGCTGCATGTCCCAGCTCGATTAGATTTTTGCCATTGGTGCCACGTGCTTGCTTCAGGTGCATCACTTGCTGGCTAGTCAGTTTATCAAAGATCTCCACGTATGCCTCAAGAATGCGAAAGTGAAAGGCGGGCGTTATGATCTTCCGGCGCTGATGCCACTTACGTCCACGACTGACGAGAAGTCCCTCGTTTAGCCTGTTACTGAGAAAGTCATACTCCATGGTCTTGTCTAGCAGCTTAGTGCTGCCAAGTATGACTTCCACGTCCTTGGGATCGAACATCATAATGATAAAGTTGGATACCATTTTAAGTTTGCAGATATCGCCATATTTGCCAGCCAATTCTGCGATCAGTTGTGGCTCCTGTGACAGCTCCAGGCCAAGAAACAGATTAGCATTCCCAAGCAGTGGCAGTGTCTAAGGTCCTGGCAATAAAGCGGCCAGCTCATGCGCGCGCCGGCGTCTTTTCAACCAGGGACGTAATGAGACATCTTTAATAGAGCAGCAGTGTGCAATAATATAATTTACATACTTGCAAATGTTTTACTACTTTACTTTTGCCATTTCGCATTATCAGCAACAGCCGTTAAAAGGTTATCGGTTATCGTTCACCAGGGTCATGTCAAATGCTAGTTCAGTTCAAGTTGCATTCATAAGGGCAATGGTTAAAATATGAACTGTTCTTGCATCGCAGGCAGGAACTAGTCGAAACTTTAGCAGTGCTAAATTGCTAAATTAGCACACGAATATTGATTCCCAATTGCAAAGATTTTGCGCAAATTAAAAATTTAGTCAATATTAACAGTTTTAATCATTGAAACGCGTTTACTATTAATGCATTATATATATACGTACATAAGAAATTTTAAAAGTAAAATTGAGTTATTTTCGTATTATGCATTTTGTTGTTTTTAGCTTTATTCCATTTGATTTGCGATCAATCTAGTAGTCATCCTGAATGCGATAGCAATCTGTGACTATACACCAGGTATCATTCTCAAAAACCAAGACCAACGATTGTTGAAAGTTCTGCTGCGGTGCATTCTTAAAAACGACCACTCCACTGGTCAGAATGACAACCCTGTTTGGAGCTCCTCCGGCGGGATCCAGTATGGGCTGCGAACTCAGACTCAACAGATGATGCTCACATGGTGGCAAATTGAGCAAGTAACGTTGAATTTTTTCACGTCCGTCAACCGGTATGCCGTTAAAGCTAAGCTTTGCGCTATTCATATACATGGTACCAATTTTCTGTTGGTAAAACAAAATCAACGATTTAGTTTAGTTTGTTTGTAAGCAATTCCATAAAAAACCACATGGCGCTATGTACGTACTTTTCGTTGACTTGTGTACGTTTTGTAGTATAAACGCGTAAACTCTTGAGTTTGGCGACGGGGCTCCGCCGTTACAGCCTTATAATCCTATAAACATCAATGCACATAAGATAATTTATTTATTTTATAGTAAAGGTAGGTATCCTGCACAGCACAAAAAATAATTTTCCATACAAAATCGTCGCAGCGGGAATTGTTTTTTTTTTTTTGAATTGTTTTCTTTTGTTGTCTTTGCTGCAAATACGGGTTAACCCGCCATTTGGCTTGTCGGCGTTTGCGGTTTTGATGCTCCTCTTCCTCGCTCGTACTTGCAACAACATATGCTACCAACAACGGAATAAGCATATTCGCACTATTCATCTTTTCTATTTTATTTTGTGTTTGTGGGTTTGTCTATTTTTTACATTTTACGCCTCAGTTTGATCATGTACCGCCTTAGCTATATAAGGCAAAACTCCATATTTTTACCACAAATTAGAAGACTATGGTCGCACTTTAAAATCATGTGCCCACGGTTCTAAAATATAGCACAAATTCCTGCCAGGATTTTATTATTGTGCTGGATACGGACCTTAATATGCAATTTTCTTTGTAGATACTCACGCTGCTCATTTCTTCAATGACATTCAAAATTAAACACCGACACTGTGAATTTTCTTTGTAGATACTCACGCTGCTGATTTCTTCAATGTCATTCAAAATTAAACACCGACACTGTGAATACGGCGTCAGTTGATCATTTATCGCCGGGCGCGACATTCGATATTTTGGGCGAGGTTGGCAGGGTCTGGGATAAAAGTGTAGCTCACAAATAAGGTTGCTGTATTTGATAAATTTACATAAATATTGCGGACTGAAGCCGTTTAGTGGAAACAAGAACATGCATTTTAAATGCCTCCATAAATCTCTTGAATAAAACGAATTGTTTAATGATTTAATATTTTATAATATGAATGGTACAATTTTACTGTGATCGTTTGGGGCTTATATCTGGTTAAGCCAAACAATTAAATTTTACTCGAATCCAGGAAGTCATATTTACATTGAAGTATGATTATTAAATTGTACACATTTACTAAAGTACATACATATTTGTGTATATGTATGTACATACACATCTATGTTTATATAATACACATCATACACATTCAAGGGACAATTATGACCAGACTTGCAAATCGTTAACCGTCAAGGGCTTTTCATCTTCTGCATCTCACGGTTAAGAAGTTTTTCACGCCATCCAGAACGTTGACAGTTCGCATGCAATGCCTCCAATTGCTTTGCAATCTGCTCTAAATGCAATCGCGCTTCATCGTCCGAATCCTCTGAGGTTTGCGTTAGAATACTTTTGATCTCTGTGGTCAAGGCGCGCTCGAGGAGCGCAGGCTCATCTCTTTGAATGTAGCTTTCGACACAGCGCACCAGCTCCTCGAGATGTTCGTCGATTGCATCGGGAAACAGCTGATGCATCGCAATCGAAAGATTAAAAAGATACTCTCGATTGGGTCCACTGGGACCAGCTGAGGTAAAGATCTGCTGGGCAATGCACGGCACTTGCCACACGTTGCCCGCATAGGAATCATTTGTTTGCGTTGCCACATACATGATGACCTCGATGGGCGTTCTCGTTGTATTTTTTAAAGAATACTCGTGAAACTCTAGCATGCAGCGCTCGTAGCCGTTCTTTTCACGATAGTCCAGGTGATCCAGCACCTGGGATTTTTGGTCAGAGGCGATGCGATAGGCAACACCATATACCCGATCCTTGGCAACGTCGCCGGGGAGTACAGTGACGACTCGACCCGGTTTCTCTGGTATGCCACGATGATCTATGCTGTGTTGATAGAATCTGCGTTTGAAGCCGCAAACAAAACCTCGCCTTCGATCAATGTATGGAAAGTCGGCCTTCCACACCAGCGATCCGTAACCAAAAATCCAGACATCCTCCAGAGTGGGTGCTATTTCTTTTTCTAACTGATTAGTGGGTTGCTCGTCGAAGCACTCCAGTAGTTTAGAGTACTGCAGCTCCTGTCGCTGGGGAGTTGGTTTGGCCAGCTCAGCGAAATGTTGGCCATATATTTCAGTAGCAATCGCTGACATTTCCGGCGTCTTGACACCGTTGCCAAGTTGCAGGTTTTTCAGCAAACGCAACATTTGCTTCCACGTCGTTATCTAAACTCGATTTGTATCAAAAATCACCCAATTAAAAAAACAAAAACAAAGTTATTTGCCGTTGTGGACTTAATGTTACGTTTTTATATCGATACAAATATGCATATCGATAGCCAGCGCAGATGACACCTCTTATGAATCAGCTGTTTCATCGCAAGCTCAAGTGTGCGCGCAACCACAGCAACAATAAACGGAAACGTAAACAAACCAATTCTTTTTTTAAATTTTAGTTTCTGACCACAACACTCGAAATGTACGGCAAAGACGATCGATCCAAAGAGTACGTAAGACGTAATCGCTGCCACAAAATATTAAATATGTATTTATTGACAAAGTTTTGCACATTTTTATTAGCAATCGCAAGAACATGAAGCAGCACAAATACTACAGCAAGCAACAGCAGCTGCTTAATCGTGGAGGAAACACATCCTCAAGTTCGCCACAAACGACTGCAGTGCGCAGCATTGTAGATGTGGCTGATTCTAGCGATGAGCCGCGCTTTGCTCGCAAAGGTTGGTCAAGCGGCACTCGTTCGATTGCCCCGCAAAAGAATCGCGATATGCTAGACACACTGCCCGCCGAGGATAACGATATGGATGCGATGCGGGCTGCGGATGGTACTAAAATCGATGAGAATGCACGCGCTCAGCTGCGTGCTGGCGACTTCAAGCAAATGTCACAATATCCCAGCATGGGCGGCGGTCATTTTACATTTGGCTCCGAAAAGGAGTGGAACAACATTGTTGAGGGTCAAACTCAACTGCACAACAAGTCCGCAAAAAGTTATTTTACTCTTAATATAAGTCTGCTTAATTGCGGCCTGCAAACGATTCCGCTCTACAAGCGCATGGATTATGACACTAGCATGTTTACACGCCAGCAGATAATCGCACAAAATGAGGCCGCCGAGCGCGCTGAACGCATTTATCAGGAGCGTTTGATGCATGAATCCATTGGCGATCGCACGACAAGTGCCCACAAATCTCGGGCAAACTCTGCCAAATCTACAAAAGGTGTACAACCAGCGGAACCGCCGCCGCCACCAACAGCTGCCCCACTCGATGAGCTCGATGAGATACTGGCGCTGACGGATATCACCCTTTCGGCTGTTACTGGGCAAACGCCGGTGGTGCAACCGGCGACGCCAACGAGCACAAGCAAAAACGATGTCGAACAGTGGCTGGATAGCGTTCTTGACGAATGATAACCCAAATTATATGAATCCTTCTTACATCCAAGCACTAAACATTACTTGCTTGACTTGTAATTTATGCGAAGAACACAAAAACACTGATTATTTAATAAACACAATAATTGCTTCAAATGTGTGTTACCCATTTCCATTTCGCGGCGATTAAAATTATAAATCGGCAAAAAATGTGATAATATAATATTTTATTTATTAATATTTAAAAACATAATTTATATGCTGTGTGTATAAATGTGAATGAATGCCAATTTTGCATTATTGTGTGCTAATTATCTTGTTTGTGTTATGTTTGTTTTGTCCTTTTGTTGTTGTCTTTCACTCATTAGAATGGCGTTGACATATGTATGTGTGGTATATATTTGCTGTAACGATTTTTGTTTTGTTTTTATTTATAGCAACCAATCGAAGTCATCTTCAAAGTCTTCATTATGCTGTTCGGTTACGAAACCATCGTCGTAATCAGTATAAAGACGTTGATACAATGATGATAAATGATCGTGAACATGTTTCATTAGTTCACAGGTTGTTTCCAGAATAACCATACGCTCGGCGCCATGGCCATCCTGCAGCTGCATTTCGTCACGCAACTCCTCGCTGATTGTATTCAGCCAACGGAATAGGACTGCTGCATCCGATTCGGGCAACTCGAGCATTGGCTCCGGCACTCCAATCTCCAGACGCAATTTCTCCGTACAGCCGTAGGGTCCGATTATTAACAGGGCCCCAAGGACGCGCACAATCAAATTAAGCGCATGCAAATACTCTTGCAAATAAGTCAATGGATTGACCATTGCCACGGCCATCATTATGTCCGAATAGGCACGAAGGCGATACGTCTCGAAGCCCAAATCGGTCAGAGCATCCAACATGGCCCAAAGCAAACAGGTGCACACAATTTGAGCCATTGTGCTCAACGGACTTGCAATGCGGCAACAATTAATCATATTCAGCATAAACTGCGAATCATGAATGTTCATCAAACTAAGGATCTGGTTGGTCAACTCGTGAATCTGAAATTTTTAAATATCATCAACAAATATGAGAAAATTTTTTTCGTTGTTGTTGTTGCTCAGGTTGTTTTAAAGCTTACATGCGTCGCCTCGGTGCAGGCCAAATAGTCAAAGCAGCGTATCATGAACTGCGTACGCTCCACCTGAGTGCCATCGACATCATCATGATGCAGCATAAAGATCATCATGCCAGCTGCGTGAAGTCCAGCCAACGGCTTGGCTCCAAATTCGATCTCCTCGCGTCCCATCAGTTGAATAAAACCATCGATAAGCTAACGGAAACGGACTGTATTCGCTGACCCAATTGGTTTTTCATAATCAAAGCTTACCTCCAATACATTTTCGCTGTTGTAGATAAACAGCGTTAGATCTTTCAGTGCCGACTCATTGAGAACAGAACGCACTTGTTCAATGTCAAAGCCTTCCGGACGAATGGGAATGGTTCTGCAAAGTAAAAAACATCAAATATTTGAAAAAGTTTTTGCAAATTAATATTATTTTGTACAAACTTAAATTCTGCCATTACAATAATCTATTTACAATATGAAACTAATTTCAGATCTATCTTATAAAAGAAAACTTCAAATGGCAACTCAGTTATAAAAAAAAACAAATACATACATACATACATGTCAGTTGGCTCATATTGCTCTGTCAAACTTGACAAACTTGTGCAGACAACTTAACACTGTTAACTATTTTGTATGTTTGCCTGCATATTGCTTGGGCACTTAGCGGTCCGCCATGTTTGTTGTAACTTGTAACTTTCATAGTTGTTGTTGGGAATTCTGAGCAAAATAAGATTGTACAGTATCTTGGAAACGGAAAACCAGTCTTGCATGTACATATGTATGTCCATACAGCTATACATATGCATATTTGTGTGAACATGTATGTGTCCTTGTAGAGCGCATTTAGAAAGCAACTGGCAAAAATGCAAATGCACGCGCGACTCATCCATTTTAGCATAAAAGTTGACGCCCCCGCGCTGCCCCATGCCATCTTTTTGCTGCCTGAAGTTTCTTTGCACACTTGGAAATATCTGCTCATTATGCATTCATATTTTGCAATTACTTGCTTCGCTCACACAAACAAACATACATGCCTATACATACATATATACGTATGTAAACTGCGCTGACGATGACAGCTAAAAGCGCAAATGTGCATGAGTGCAAAAGAGACGAACAGAAACAGCAGCGAGGCCAAACGCGGACTGTTAACGAGCAGCGGCAAACTGTTAAGTTGCTGTGTGTGTGTGTGTAGTGGGTGTTCTGCTTCCTTTAGCTCGGCCTTTTTTTTTTTTCTTTCTTACCGTTCTATTGCTGTTGTTGTTATTATTTAGCATTTGGCCCATTTGCCGTGCAGGAGGATAGCAGGAGGAGGCGAAACGAAAATTGCATAGAATTTCCATATTCAGATTTTAATTATGCAACGGCATGAAAAGATTAACAACTTCTGCAAAAGACGACAGCAACTGCAATGGAGCATTGTGCACTTTATTTTTAATTATGCATATTTTACAAAGTCAGCCAAAGGGGCTCAAGGAGCAAACGAACTTATGTATGTATGTATGTGTGTAGCTCCTTTAATAACATAACATCAAATCAAAAAATTATAAGATCATGCCATGCTACCTTTTTCTTTTGTTGTTGTTTTTGTTATAATCTTACTTAATTGTTTGCACTTTTGTGACTTTCTATGCATAACTGTATAAATGCATGGTGCACAGGGCTGCCATACTCTCTCAATAGCACAAGATTGTGCATGTTAACAAAGCGTTAGCCAATTATGCAAATCGGCTTAGTTATCGCTTAAATCTACTATTAACTAGACTATTGTACTAAGCACAAACTGATCAAAATCTCAATATTAGGCAAAAGTGCCGAATTACGCCCACTGTTCGTTTACAAAGTCGTCGCAATCAATTGCCAACTGTATTTTCACTTCAATTAGAAGGCATAAAAGACTCAAATTAGCGGACAGGGTTGACAATTCTATAAGCCCGCCCCATTTCCCAACCCCAACCCCTCCCACACACACACACACACACATACAGACAGAGAGACAGTGCAATTGAAGAGTGTCAAGTGCGGCCCGAAAAATAAAACAACAATCATAACGATAATAGTATGCATAATGACGATTTGGTAATGTTGTTGATGTTGATAAGTAACAACTACCCTTTTATTAGCTAGGGCTTTTGTTATTTTTAGGGGTGGGTCGTCAATCTCTAAATTTTACGCCTAATTTAAGACAAATTGTTGACATACACTCGCCACTTTGGTGGTTACAGATGACAGTTTTTTTTTTTTTTTGGAGGTTTGCACTTGGAAAAATTAAATATGTTTTTTTATAAAAATTCAAAACAAGGATATCTTTGATTTCTTGTTAAAAACAAATGCACATTTATATTTAACTGAATTTCATCTTATTAAATGTGCAATAAAACATTTTACTTAACGAAAGAATATTTTTTTTCTAGTTCAACAAAAAACGTAACATAATTTTTTAAGGGTATTTTTTTTTTTTTTAAATAATAAAATACATTTTATGGCTCAATTTTTAACAAGAAATTTCGAAAACAAATCAAAATTGATTTTCACTTTATTGATAGAACATGCTGTATATATTTTCTTACAGTGTAGGCACAAAAGCCAACAGATTTTCATGTCATTATGCGTTGATTTGTTGGGTTTGCCACTGTTTTCTTTCTTTTTTTTTGTGATGCTTTAGGCGGCTGTTGTTGTTGTTGTTGCTTATGTTTCTTTCACTAAATAAAGTTATTCAACATGAAAATAATAGAGATGCGAAACACCACAGGATTGTAGATAAATGTCAAGGAGTGCAAGCAACTGCCTCGAAAACTTGAGTTCACAATATCGAAATTACTTAGACTTGCTAAATTGCCAATTAGTTGACATGCTTATCCTATCGCCACCCCCATCCCCCCCTCTTTCTTTCTTGGCTTAAACATTTGAGTTGGATGTGAAACACGAGAAACTTTTTTACGAGCATCATCAAAATTGTAAACATAGACACAAACAATGCGCCGAAATCGATACTTTGGCGAATTTGTTTATTTTAACGTTTTGTTTAGGAGGAATTTTTTTTATATTTTTGTTTTTTTGCTGGCTTATCAATGTTTTGCACGATTTTTGTTTATATCCAGGGTACAAAAGGTAAAGTCATCTTGAATTGCGAAGTGCAAAGTACAAGTAGAACAAAAAAGGTTCCTTAGGAACCCAAAATGTTTAGATTCAGTAAATAAATGAAATTAAGATAAACAAATAATCTGAGAGGGCTTATGAGTTTTGTAATTGAAGGTGACGATTCTTATATATATGTATATTCGCCATCAGCATCTGGCGTTGAGTCAATTTAGTTATCAGATCGTTCGATTTTTTGTTTGTCTTTTAAGATGATATAATAACGAAACTTCGAATTTATATCGTTTTAATGCAAACAGTAAGTATATGTTTTTTTTTAACTATGCTTCTAGCTACATTGGTAAACAAGTAAGAAGGCTCGAGTCGGGAGAGCCCGACGATATCTCCGGTGTTTCTTAACTGATTTGGACGAAATTTTGACATAAGTTCTATCGTTACCCATTTTTTTAACCCTCATTTTCACATTTTTCAAATTCGATATTTTTGTAATCGATTCCATATGTATATCGGAAACCAGAATAGTTATCGATAATTTGAAACAAACTTGTTCTTGTTCATGGTATAGGAGAACTAATATTCCAAACCTGAAGTCTCTAGCTCTTGTAGTCTCTGAGATCTACGGGTTCATACAGACGGACGGACAGACGGACATGGCCATATCGACTGGGCTATTGATGCTGATCAAGAATATATATACTTTATGGGGTCGGAGATACTTCCTTCAGCCTGTTACATACTTTTGCACAAAACCATTATACCCTGATTTACCCATTTTATAAGTTCAGGGTATAAAAACTTTATGAATTTTAAAATTCTTGATTACAGTTTTTGAAATTGCTTTAAACATAAATACAGTACGACCTCGCTCAACGCAACCCTCGTTAAACGCAACTCCTCGATAATCGCAACACCAAAATTCTTAACTTGAAAAAAATTTACCTCATTTTACGCAACTTTCTAAGGAAATCATACAAAGTACAGACCACAATTTCTAATTTTATCAAAAACTTAATAAATTAAAATTAAGTCCTTGCAGATAAACTCGATTTACTTTGATTTTAATGATAAGAAAATGCATCTACTTTTGGAAATAGGTCTCGTAGCCAACAAAAGATTTTCCCTCGGTTTTCGCAACCACCTCAATTTTCGCAACAGGCCAAATTCTAATAGGTTGCGTTAAGCGAGGTCGTACTGTAGTTGATTGAACTATTTATCCACAATAGCACTTTTATTTTATTAGGGTGTCCAACATTCGTTAGTTCATTCTCTTTTTAAAGAAGTCCGTTATGCTAGTCCAAAAAGGGGTAAACTCGAGTCACACAATTTTCAATCAAGACAATGGTCTTAAGCTTAATGACTCTGACTTTTTGTTTTCCGGTAAACAAATAAAAAACATTTAAGTTTTTCATTTGCGTCAAATAATCGGTATTACCTCTTTTATATGGTTTTTGTTATTCCAAAACTAGCAATAAATGATTTTCTTTTTAGGAACTAAACTAACCTAAAATAAATTTAGATTCTTCTCTTTTTAGGGCAAAACTATTCACTTTAATGTTTTTTGGTATGCAACATACAAACATAATAAGAAAATAAGCATATTTAATATCTTGAAATATATACATATGTATGTATTAAAACTGATTACTTAAGATTATTTTATGCAAAATTCTATTAAGATTAAGCTGAATATTTATTATCCAGGCTGCTTCCTGAACCGATCCTACTGTATAATAAAGCTCACAAAATATATGTTTTTTATTTCCTATTTAGCTGGTTTTTTTTATTGGAAAAATTATGTTTGCCAACGAATAAATTTTGACGCTGATAAAATTTTTTTAAACTAGTAACAAAAAAAATCAAAAACTTAACAATTAATATATTGTATTTTAGAAACTTTGTGTTAAATCGAAAGCCAATCGATTGAATCTTTTTTCAAAAGCAGATTTATTTTTTATCAATCGCTAGATCATCATTTAGTTTTAAACGAATTGAAGGACTGGGATAAGAGAGGAACTTAACTACACGAAATTGAAGCAACACAAACTTATATAATTTCCTAAAAAAAGTGCTTAAAAATATTTGTAGGTCTTTTTACTTACGGCTCCATCATCATTATACTCTTTATATCTGATATATGTATTTATAATAATGTTTCACTTTTCACTTTTTAACTTAGGAGCTGCAATTGCGTATGTGTATCACTCTTGGCCAAACCTCACAATCAACTGAAACTATAAATGATAAAGCTAAGCTTAATACAACATCGAACAAGTGCGTTCGAAGCTTTTCAAAATAGCTTCACTCTTCAACTGATTAACGGTTGAATGCAACAGATCGTTGCAACACATAAAGCTTATTGGCTGGTCGACTGTGTCTTTAAGCAATAATGTTTTAGAACGTTGACAAAAGTGTATATTTGGTTTTTATGAGAACTACTTATTGTTGTCAAAGTGTTTAAGTTTAAAGATTTTGTGTTAATTTAGGCAGCACCTAAAAGTAGGCAACAAAAAATTAAAGTTGCGTATTATGTTTAATTGTTTACTTTCGGTTACCTTCTATTCAATTTCTTCTTACAATAACATAAGTTAAGCATGGAAATGGGATGGGCCCTGTTTAACAACATCCTCATTTGTGGCCTTTGTGTGGCAAGATGAGAGATGATAATGCGACAGATTATGCCATAGCCCAAGCCACAACGACAACAAAAGCCAACGGCACTTGACTTCCGACGAAGACTTTTAGCCACAAAGTTGTGTTGAGCTGTTGTTTATTGTTGTTGTTGTTGTTGTTGTTGTTGAGCTCCTGTTGTTGTCCTGCTCGGTCCCCGTTTTGATTGTTTGTATGTCTGTGTGTGTGTTCGGTGGTGGGTTTTTCGGTTTCGGTTTCGTTTTCATTTTCATTTTGTGATTAAAATGTTTGTCATTATCCGTTTGGAAAAATGTTGCAAATTGTGTTTGTGCCGCGGGGCGTGTTTGACACTTGTCGTCTCCGTGTTGTTGATAATAATAATGATGGGCATACATATAACGATGATGATTATGTTGATGTCACCATCGTTAGCATAAGGACTGTGTGTATTGTATTTACCGTTTAATGGCTCCTTCTAAGAGCAATAAATCTGGTTTTATATTTTTTTTAAGTTTATTACTTAAAAGATGTGTTTAAGGAACTTAACTTACCACAGTTGGGTAGCTTTGGCTCAGGCAACCATTCTTTTAAGATCTAGCATAAAGGAATCATACACCTCCTTCATAAAGGCAGTCTGTTCCAACCCTTAACCCATACAATCCCATATCTACCTGCATAAGGATTCAACTTCTTACACAGACATTAAATTATTTTAGTTTTGAATGATTTTTTTCATCAATTGTCGACTTTCAATGGGGCAACTTTATGCATTGCCCATCCACTTGACAGTCATTCGATTGGCGCTTTGACTTTGACCGCCTTTATTATCCATTTGTGTATCCTTTGAGTTGAGTTTTCTGTTTGTTTTCCCTTTTTTTTTCATGCTGTTGTTGTTTGTTTTTCGAAAAGCTTAATGCAATTAATAGCTCATTAAATAAATACAAATCAAAGTGGCAGCCGGCAAAAAAAAATAAAAAGAAACTTCTACAAAGTTTCTCATTTTGCACTCAAAGGATAGCAGACATAAAATGTACCAATTAAAAAAACCAATTGAAATTTCAATGGCTGCGCAAATGAACCGCAAATAAAATACGGCTATCTGTATATGTATGTACTCTGGTTGAATGTATAAGTGTGTATGTGGATTGGGAGCTGCGGGGGGGTGGCAGTGTGCTGGAGGTTGGAGTTGCGTCTGCTGCATTTTATTCATTAAATTGCATTCACATTTTCATAGACAATTTCATGGATTAATAACTGTGTAAAGTTAACGCTAACTTTATTATCTCTACAATTTAAAATCCTTCTTTTTTTTTGTTTTTTTTTTTGTTTGTATTTCCTTTTTGCATTCGTCGTCGCTGTCGCTCAAGTGTGTTTCTAATTAGCGTTCTGCGCGCTTCACTCGAACTAGTAGTATGACTACAGAGCTGCTATCTACCCGCCCCCGAAACCCCCAACCCCCAACCCCATCTCTTTTAACTACTCTGACTACTCTGTCTCGCTCTGACTCTTGCTTGGCCTGGCTTGGCTTGGCTTGTTAACTGACTCGCCGCCGCAGATTCAATTTGTAGCTAAACATTCCTCCTCCTTTTTGTGTGTGTTTGGTATTTCTCATAGCGAGCTAAATGTGCATGAAAATCTAACCGAACCGAAAGCCAACGTTGACTGCGATGCCGCGTCGCAGTCGGTTACTATTGCTGGCTCGTTTGCGCACACGCTCTTTGGCATATGGCGGGGGAAGCATCCTTTGCGGTTATGTGGGCACCGTTTTAATTGCGTGACAGTGTTGTTGTTGCTGTTGTTTTCCGGTTGGCTGCCCAACATGTCTGCCCTCCAACCATACACTTTGGCATATACTACATACATACATATGTATATGTATGTGTATGTATGTATGCATGTATTTATATAGGTATACATCGTGGCATTTACTACTATATAGCGACAAATTGATATCGTTTTGTATCATTCGCTCAAGTTGATTTTTAAGCATGACTCAATGCTCAACGCACAATCAGAAATGCAGCTCAACGTTTTACCATTTCTCGTTTTTTTTTTCCATCCATCCATTCAACTGCAATCCAGAATTGGCAATCAGTGAAGCTGCATAACGGTACACAGACAAGTGTCTTTAGTATGTGCACGATTTTTAGATCCTTACATTTTTCCATTTATTTTGCGTTTGATTTTTGAACTTTGTTGGGCAAGTTCAACTGGTTTTGAACTCGAGTTTCGTCGGCTTAAATTTTGCCAAAAAAACACTTAGTAGTAGATAAAGAAAAAGTCAATTTTACTCGTTTCATTTTTCATAACGAACTTTATCAAATATGCAATCCAATTATTTATTTTTACACCAAAAAAAATTCGTTTATAGAGTGCGATTATTATTATTGTTGTATATATATATATAAGTGTGTTTTTGTGTGTGTGTGTGTATGTGTGTGTGTGTGTGTTTGGGTGTATATTACAATTATATAATTCGAGGGTTCCTCCATAAAGTTGTCGATTATTTTGAGAGTACATATTGTATATATATATATATATATAAATTTTATCATATTTCACACAAAAAACAAATATTAAAAATTATTTACTTATTGCACAAAGAAAACTAAACCAAAAACAATTTATTATATTATTTACATAGGCAAGCGTGGGTGTCGAGGTTCCAGGGGTACAGGCGTGTCGTTTTTTATTTTATCATTTACATGGGGCAGCCGTGAACATAGCCAACGTTGCGAAAAATGGCCGCCGCAGCAGCCGAGGTCAAGAAGTTGCACGGATTGCTGGCCGCGGCGGCGGCAGCGGCAGCAGCGCTAAACGAATTGGACAAGCCGCTCGGACAGCAGCCGAGAGCGCCGCCACCAGCCCCATTGTCCTGCACCGCAAAGTCCTTCTCCAGCGTTGCCTGATGACGCAGTTGCTCCAAACGCAGCTGATTCTGTCGCTTCCACTTGGTGCTGCCGATGATAAAGAAGCCAAACAGACAATTCAAAAAATATATTAGGGAGAAAGACGATCAAATTTTAAATCGATATAAAAACCGATTAATGCTTAGTAAACTTTAATTTGCGATAGCTTTTGTATTTCCCAAGCGATCTTAATGAAATATTTTAGAGATATTTATTAGTAAGTATTTAGTAACATAACGAAAGCTGTAATTTTGAAAATTTAAACTTTTACAGTTATCGATAACCGATATATCCTTATATCAAGGGATCTATTGCTTATTTATATCAAACTTGATCTTCTTTAAGTTTAAGAAACCTCAAACCGACGTCAACTCGACTATTTTATTCTTATAATTTTTTTTTGGAATCGAAAATGCGCCTTGCCGTCTAATTTTGGCTTATCGACAACTTCTTTATATTCGAAAATCGATTTGATTCGACACTCACCGTCGATTTTGATACCAGGTCTTGACTTGCGTCTCCGATAGATTCAATGTCTCAGCAACATCGCTGCGATCCGCCACGCTAAGATACTTTTGGCAACGGAACTTGCGCTCCAAATACGCCAACTGCGCATGCGTAAAAGCCGTGCGACGTCTACGCGGCTTTCGTCCGCTCTTGCTTAGTTGCAGCTTGTGCTCCGCATAGCTGACACCACCACCACCGCCGCCGCCACCGCCCAGGTTGCCAACGCCGGAGCAACCATTGTCGCCGCCATTGCTGGCAGCAGCTGCTGCTAGGAATCCTGCTGCCATGCCCGCGGCAGCTGCAGCCGCACTCAAACCGACATTGTGGACAGAGGAGCCAGGACCGGGCGTTGCCGTGCCACACGTCTCCACGCTAGACTCCTCGTTGTGGTTGTAATGATGATGCGAGTGCAATAGATCCTGCTGACAGCCGTTCACCGTCGAATCCGGAGTCGAACGATCCTCAATATCAATGTCCGATTCATCGTTGGACAAGTCGATTTCTATGATTAACAAATAAAATTCATTTCAAATGTTGGAAAAAAATTTTGGGAATGAATGCAAGGCAAACGGTTTGGGTCCTCCTTCTAGGCCAACAGCTTTGCCATCAGGCTTCAAAGGATTTTTATTGCCCAACACATTTTTCCTAAAAAAAAACTTCTTTTCCCAATGTTTTGGTGTTTACTCCTTAAGAATCGATTTGCATATAAGTAGCCCGGTATGAAAAAAATATGAGGAGAAAAATCCACTGAACAAATTTCGTTACGTTTTTGTGAAAACTAGCGAATGACGAATGTTGGATACTCTAACATATAAGTGCTATTGTGAATATGTAGTTTAAGAAAATATTTGTAACAACTGCATATTTAACAATTGAGAAATTGCTTCAACTCTATATAACATTCAATTAACTGAACTACATAGCCACAATAGCACTTATATTTTATTAGTGTGTCCAACATTCGTCAGTTCATTCTCTTGTAAAAGAAGTCCGTTATGTTAGTCCGAAAAAGAGTAAACTCGAGTCAAGCATCGGAGCTGATAAATCGAATCTTACTTATCTTATTAAAAATTCTGCGTGTCAAAGATAAGTAACAGAAAGGTAAACCTTCAAGAATGAATCCTTTTAGCTTGATTCCTTTTTATTAACGTTTTCTAAACTTCCATGTTTCTTAATTAGGTGTCCTATTGAATAATTCTATCATACACAACCTCTATTTGAACCTATATAGGTAGATACTTCATACTGTCTAAGTCAATATATTTCTTTTATTTTTGTAAACTTTATTCAAATTTTCAATGAGCTTCGAGTGCTTTAAGTACTAGTATAATAACCATATTCGAGTTAGCTGGCAAAAGAGTAAAGTGCAGTAATTTCAAGTAAGAAAAAAAAAACTAAAAAACGTGAAGATAATGAGTTTGGGCTGAGTGAGCTTCAAATAAAGTACTGGCTACACTTTCGAAGGCGCAGCGTGTCGTTAATGCGTCCACAGCGAGTAGAGCGGCACAGCGATGAGGAGGAGGAGAAAAGGGAGAGAGAGAGCGTAGAGAGATATGCGCGTGCAGGCACTTTTGATAACCCAGGCGGGACTCATTACTCTCCAGCGGCGACCATCGAGATACCACAAAGACAACGCAACGCAATAATGCACTGTCGGCATTAAGTGGGCGTTGGTTGGTTCACTACAGAATCCGATTCAATGGCAGATTCTGAGTATTTTTTGCATTAGTAAACAAGATAGAGATTGTGTACTGGGAAACAGGATGCATGTATGGATTCGCTTGAATGAATCAACATGTTATTTATATCCTTATACATACATATATGTATATGTATCCTGGAGGCGAGCGCAGCGGGGCTGCCTGATTAAATTCACGTGTCGATTCTTCAAGGCCTTGAAGGTTTGACTTTTCGATTGTTTCGTTTCCCTATTGGAATTTTGCTGCACATATTTCAACCACCCGACGAAGGACGCGAATGACGTGTGTGTTGCCCACAGGCGACTCAGCAAGGATTCGATTTAAATATACAAACATATACATATATATATATATTTTTCCTGCGGAAATTATTTTTATATATTTATTTATTTTTTAACCCCAAATGCTTTTGACTTCTATTTATACACACACACACACACACACACACATATGAAAAGCAACAGCAACAACAAAGTAAAGAAGAATAAGGAAGAAATCCTCGGCGTCGACATGCGAATGATGATTCAATTATGCACGTGTGTGCGTGTGGGTGTCAGTGTAAGTGTGTGTGTGTGGATAACTGTGGGGCGTCTCAAGTGTGTTCTTTTTTATAATATATATATATATTTTTTGATAAAAAGTCACGTCGTATCAATTTGCGGCACAATTGCCATTTAATAGGCACTTCAACAATGAAAAACATACGAAGAAAAACCTATATATATTAAATTTGGCATGTGCCAGCAATTTACAGTTAATCCGAATGATTATTTCAAGCATTGAGCTAAGTTTTTATAGATATAAAGATTGAAATGCCCATGTCATGCGATTAATAAAGTTCAAAATTAAAAGTAACAAACAAAACGGTTTTTGAATCTTGGTTTTTTTTTTTTTGTCAAGGGTCGTGTTTAACTCTGAAGATTAAGTGTTAAAATTACAACAGTTAACTGATAATTGAGAGACCTTGTTTTAACAAGGAATAGTAAAAAAGTTTGAATAAATTAAAATTATCTCAATTTGTTCGTTTAATTTGTACATGTCTTAAATAAAAACCTCTTAAATAATACGACATTCGAATTCGAAAAAAATCATTAAATTAAAAAACAATTTTAATAATGTTTTCAAACTACCTTTGTACTTTTTTTTGAATACAAATTTGACAACCAGCCTTTAAACTTTTTTTATTAGAATATTTTGAAATTGTCTATTTTAGTTATTTAATATTTTTTTAACAATTGAAACGAACCAAGCTTGACACAATTTAGTTGTTTGAGCTAAATACTTGTTATACCATACATATATGTTTTAAGTAAACCCCCCTTGCTGTCTGTTAAGCAGAAGCGTAACCCATCTGCCACTTCACATAACCTCACATTTGGTTGGGATTCACTTTTTAGCTTATGGAAGGACTTGCTGCTGCCTGGCTTGATGTCTTGCATATTTCTTAATTGTCTCGCATTACTTGTGCTGCGCAGCGGCCAATTAGCCGCCACTTAACATGTACCAACCCAACCCCACCCAACCCCAGCCTTGATACAAGGAAACCGCCCTACCCACCCCCACCCCTTCCTTGCTGTAAACTTGCCGCTGGCATTTAAATCTCACACCTCACCTCAATTACGAAACGACAACAAAACTTTTAGCAACAAATTGTGGCACAGATAGACAAAGGGGATTTGGGGGTGTGTGGGTGTTTGTGGTGTTTGTGTGTGTGCATTCAGTCAAACCAACAAATGCTGGAGGCAATAATTTAATTTTTGCCAAACATTTGTGCTTGTTGTTGTAGTTGTTGTTGTTGTTTTAGTCGTAACTTGTGCTCAAGCAATTTGTCACGTACAACAATTTTGATTGTTTAGCCCCAGAATCAACCACAACAACAACAACAATGCAAAACAATGCAAAACAAATGCTTAACACCAAAGACAAAAGATCTGCACATAAAATAAGACATGACTTTGAGTTACCCTGTAATTGACAAGCAGTCAAATAAATGCTTTTGAAAATATTTGAAAATTAGTCAAATATTCAATAGATTTTTTGCTATAAAAAAAGTTAAAAGTAAAAAATGTTAGAGATACTATCTATAGAGATACTACTATCATAAAAAAAGTATAAGAATATAATAATATTTTAATGATTCTATCAAAATCCGTGTCAATATGCCCGCTTTGAGTGCAGGGTATACAAATAACCTTAGGTGATTTCTCTCATTTGAATAGCTTTCCTATTTTTCTCCATGTGTTTTGCTTGAATGTCATTCTCTGTCTCGTCTGTCTCGTTTTCTGTCTGTCTGTCTGTCTGTTTGTTTGGTTTTCTCCTCTAATTATGCATGACATTAAATAAAGTTTAGCTCAACAATTACAACTATTTAGTAGCTAATTGCTTTCAATGTGTGTGTATATGTGTGTGTGTGTGTGGGTGAGTGTGTTTTTGTGTGTGTTTGTTATTGTATTTGGTTGTGTGCGTTTATTGTGATAGTGTACCAAAAAAAGAGAAAATAATAAGAGATGCGACTTGAGAATTTTTTAAAATAAAAAACATTTGTTTTCTATAAAAATACATAAATGATTTCTATAAAACTATTTAAATATTTTTGATGAAAAAAAATAAATATTTATAAAGCAAACTAAAATTAAAGGATATGCAAAACTATAAAATTCAATCTGTTTTATATTTTTTTTAATAAATTATTTGACAGAAATTAACAACAAAAAAATAATGCATCTAATGTTTTAATTTTATTATTTGTGTAAAAGTTGTTGATCCTTTAGCTTAAGGCACTTATAGTTAAAAGCCCCAATAAATCTTAACTAAAATTATGATATTCTTTGAAAATTGAATAAAAAATTAATAAATAATATTTATTTACAATTTATATTCTTAACATACAAATTAAGATGTGCTACACTTTTATATTGAACGTTTGAAAAAATTTAATATTTTATTAATTACAAAATTTCTATTTGAAATAATTATCTTTTGGTCACTTACCGGAATCTGTTTGTCGCCGATTGATTAGGTCTCCCAGCAGATCGCGTATCAGAAATGATTTCGAACTCTGCATTTTATTGATGGTTTTTTTCTTTCCAAAAAACAATAATCTGCACAATTTCAATTAAAATTTTGAACAATTAACGGAAATTTCGATCAAAGCAGTGCAAAAACCATTGAAAGCAGTTACAAAATTTCCTTAAAAATCACTTGGCACATACAAAAAAAAATATTAAAAAGGAATTGCGATTTATTTGTTTTATTTCGTAGCCGTCGGCGATAGTTGACACCAACTTATTGAATACACTGCATATTTGTGTATTGAATATTCAATTAAATTGAGTTGCTTGCAGCACTGGCAGCTGAACCGTTAAGCGCAAAGTCAAATGAACAACTGAGATGCGAACGTTTATTAATCCTTTTAGCGCAGAGCAAGGCTCACACAAACACACACTAACACACACACACACGCACACACACTCATGCACAAAAGCTGACTAGAAAAAAGTGAATTACACGATTTGTTGCTGTAAACGGGACAGTTTAGCGTGCACAGCCGGCAGTCGCAGCGCCCAGAAGTCCACCACGTCACCACCCTCAACTCACCTCACCCACTCACTGCCTGCTGCCTGTCAGCAGTCAGCAGCCAGCATGTTTACATCTCATTTAAGTCCTGATTAAATCAGTCATCTTTGCTGCTGTCTCGCTTGCACACAACGACAAGTGCAACTTCCGCTTCGCGTTAGCCATTTTGTTTTTAACACAAACATACAAAGTCAAACAGAGCAGCTAGCCAGCTCGCTCCCACACAAAACCCGGTCGCCCGTCGTTGATTGGTCCAAAAGCAAAAAACAGCCCTGTTTTTATATGCAGCTTGTTAGCATCCCTGCCATCCGACCGAACAAGCGCGCTCTGCTGGCAATTCTTGCCATTCAGCCAGTGTTGCTCGTGTCGTCAAATTACCGCCTGTCTCACAATTACCATTTGCCGTCGCTATTTAAATTGAATAAAACGCAATGCTCATTATAAACGCGTGTTTGTGTTGCTTGGAAAAAGTATTTTGCCGACGCAAACTATAAAAGTTAAAGAAGTGTGTTAAATAAATTAGATTCTTTTTTTTTAATTCATGAAAATAAACGGAGAGAAATTCAAAATGATTTTATTTATTGGTTTAAACCAAAATGAAATATATATTCTAGATTTAGTAGATCGTTTTCTAATTTCTGTTTCATATTAGAATTTTCAACAACTTAAAAAATACTTGTGCTAATTAACTTAAATATGTAGATCCTTTTTTATTTTTATTTATTTTTTTTTTTTTTGGTTTCCATTTGAATATACAGTGAAAGCTCTACTCGCGGACAGCTCCCTCAGGCGGACAGCTCCCTTAGCCGGACGAATTTTATAGTTTTTTAGCACGATTTTCATACAAAATCCGTTCTCTTGGGCGGACATCTCCCTTGGGCGGACAATAGTGCTGGAACCGTGGGTGTCCGGCTAAGGGAGCTTTCACTGTATTTAAGATCTGCCCGCGTAGATCCTTAAAGTAAAAGTTTTCACTTTAAGCGAACAAAACTGGAGCACACTTTTAGGCGAACGCAGGAAACACTATCCATAAACACAAAATGTCAAATAAAAGTATTTAAATAATTTGTTTTGCATTAAAGCTGTTTCTTATCTGTTTATACATTTTGGTTAAATAATACAAATATTTACAATTTGATTTTTCTCGTATCTTGATTTTCACCCAGACAACAAATCTCAGATTACTGTTCGTAAAAACAAAACACATTTTCTTTGCAATTCAGAGAGTTAAAATGATATACGTTTTGATGATATGTTTATTAAATAACTATTATATAATGATGCACACACTATTGTTTATAAGCCAAAGTTTCTAATTACATTAACAATGATTGACGATTGCTATTACTGGGACTTTTGTTTAAATTATTTGCCATTTGCTGCAGCTGTGGCTGCTGTTGTTTCTTCTCTTTGTGGCATCATCACGCGACATTAAAATCATCGAGAGCTGAAATGACAGCGCCAAGCAAATGTATGGAGCCCGTTATCAGCACATCCAACTCAATGTTGGCAGGATAACGTTGACGCATATTAACAAAAGCGTCTAACACAGTGCTATACATTTGACTATGATTCGGTTGATTTGCTGCCTGGCACATCTCTTGCCATTTGCTGGCAATCGATTTGGCACGTTCCAGCTGCTCTGCGACACTGCAGTGGAGCGGTGCTTGGTTGGGATCGATGGGATTTTTGTTGGCCAGATTGGGCACAAAGCAGATCATATCGAAATCACACACACGACGCAGCACCTCCAACATATCCTTGATATCTGAGAAACCGGTGCGATTGAATACCAAAACTTTTGGATTTTTACTGCAATGCAAAATGTTGCAATTAGATATAATAACAATGTAACGGTTTTGCTTGTGTATTTACCTCAGTTTTGTGGACTTGCGAAACCAGTCACCGCAGACTCGAATACTCTCCACAGTGTGAGCACCATCGAGATGAAGTCTCATATTTTTGTATTCCACCAACTGACAGCGACCGGGCCAATGGGTTTTTGATAATCCTCGTACAACTTGGGCGCTCATCTCTGTCTCATTGATGACATAGTCGTGACGCAGTGGACCCTTGGCCTGGCGCAGCCAATCGTAGGCCAACTGAATGGCCAGAGCACCATTTAAACGAATATAATCATTGCAGCTGTTCAAAAAGTCGGAGTAATGATTATATTTGAAATACGCTTCTGTGCCAAGCACCTCAAACACTTTTGCCTTTTGCTCGGCCGCACGCTCATAGATGACCGTCAGGCATTCCGGTTGTGTAACATGGGTATAAACATGGGCGCCCGGCTTAATGATGCCCGCCTTTTGATACGCAATCTCCGGCAGTGTTGTGCCGAGTAGCTCTGTATGCTCGAGGGCCAGGGATGTGATGCCACAGGTTTTAACATTGCGCACAATATTCGTGCAATCCTTCTCACCACCGATGCCCACCTCGAGAACAACAACATCCACACGCTCCGCAATGAACACATGAAATCCCATTATGGTGAGAAACATAAAAAACGGCGGCATATCATACTGATGCTCGCTCGCTGCCCTCAATTGATTGTACACATGCCAAAAATACTGGGTGAACTTTGGCTTGGCCAGCGGATCGCCATTGATTCGGATCCGTTCGTTGGTCATTTGCAAGTGGGGGGAACTAAAGAAACCCGTGCGTACGCCATATTGTCGCAATATTGATTCAACGAGAGCACAAGTCGAACCCTGCAATGAAAAGAACAAAATCCGATTCAAATTAAGTGCAATTTGATTAATTTAGCATACAGTTGGAATTCCATATAACAAATTAAGAGAAGACAAGAAAATAATTCTTAATACAGAAAGGGTTTTTAATTAAATCAAATTGCAGGGTTCTGGAAATTAATGAAAACTTCGTTATACGTAAATTTCGACTGAGTTTATATTAAAATAATGCACAAACACACACAGATATCAAATGGCAAATGAGCGCAGATCAATATGTATTGCAAATGCTGCTTATCAGTGGAAACAGCTTTGAGAGCGTCGAATCAGATTACAACCAAGTATAAACAATAATTTGAGCTTAAGAAAATGATACTTCGGTAAGTCTGTGCTGAGCACAAAAAATAATCACCATCAAACTTAACTTGTTTTTAGCCCAATTCTAATATGTAGTTCATTCATAATTATTCTCAAAATAATGATAAGCAAATAGTTGAAAATTTGTGAGCTAAACTTGTTTTGTCTTTTAAGACAGCATTTGACGGTAGCTTAACAAGTTTTATGTTTCTCTTTGGCAACTTTGGCTGTTAAACAAAACAAAATTCTATAGTATAAAACATACCTTGCCCTTGGTGCCGGAAACATGTATAATTGATAGTTTCTCAACATCTTCTAGAGTTAATCCGCTACGCAGCAGATATTTGTGTGTATGGCCAATGGAATTGGTTTTGAAATTTATTGACTTCTGTATGCTATCCCTGTTTGGCTGTAATCTGGTCAGCTCCAAAATGCTTGCCTACAAAAGAATAATTAATAATAAAATATAATCAATTTTGAATATTATTTAATTACCATGAAAGCATCATTTTCCTCAGCACTCTCCGGTTCCTCATTTCTTCCATTGGGATAAAAGACTAGATCCCTCAACGACTTTTCCTTTTGGCTGTCGCACACTTTGGACCAGCCATTGCTTTCGACAATTGGCTTCTGGAGCTTCGTCATTGGTGGAATGGACGCCAGCGTACGCACCTTTAGCTCATTCATCCGACAGTAACTGTTTAACATATGCGCTTGCACATCTATACAGGCCGCACTGATTCTGCGGACTGATCGCAGGTGTTTTTGCCAAACCATGTTATAAATCTATGTATAGATATATACAAAGCAATTTTAATTGTTGTTGTTGCTGCTAAAAGCTCGCTAAAGCTTTATTTTGCTAACGGGCCAGCTCACCGTTCTCTGCGGGGGCGTTCGCTGAAAGAGAACGAACGTTATAGCATAATTTGAATTTTGAAATTGACATAGTTTTATTGTACTTGATATTAACATATTGATTGCGTGTGCGTGCTCTTGCTGATAAGAGATAGGTTGCGGTACACCCGACAAATCAAAATACAAAAGCAAACACGCAATGATGAATCACAATGCAACAAAAAAGCAAATTGATAACGGTTTGAAAAAAACGTGCAATTTGCAAAATCGAGTTGAAATGGTTATCGGCAAATAATTATCTTTGCGATAAATGCATTTACGATAAATATATAAGTGTGGCAACTCTGCACACCTAACACGTGTTGTTGTTTTGGTTGCTTACGCTACTCACACACACACACGCGCAAGCGCAATAGCGCGAACGTCAATGTACTTACGTTTATCTATTCACCGTGAATTTCATAACATCAAGAAGATATCGAAGAACTAAAACAACGCGTCAAGCTAACTATAAGTGCACAGATATGAACTGTGACGTTCCCGACACCATACGCTGCCCCCTTGTGTTATACCAATCACTTATGCAAATATATAAACCATATGTTCAGTGTATATGAATGTACACACATATGTGACCAGCACAAAAATTTCGTTGTTACTAAATGTGTGTGAATGCCAAAAAGCGCGTTTAAGAACGCGAAGAAGAAGAAAAATTAAAAAATAAATGTGACAATTTCGACCCAGCTGAGTGCTGAGTGCTGTCTGCCGAATGCTTATGCTAAAACTCACTAAATAAACATGACTGAAATTAATATGACAGCAAACAGGTAGGTCAATAGATATATTTAGGCATATTGTGTTTTTGCTGTTATTTACATTTGTTATTTCTAGACGACTAGGCAACTGTGAGGTTTGTGCCCGTACTGCCGCCCGCTACGCCTGTCCCAAGTGTGAGTTAAAAACCTGCTCGGTTTCTTGCGTCCAAATACACAAAAAGGAACTCAACTGCGATGGCCAACGGGATCGTACAAAATTCGTTCTGCTTAGCGATATGACAGAGCGTGAGTTTTTAAGTGACTATTGCTTTTTGGAGGAGTGCACCCGCTATACGGATCAACGCAAACATGACCAGTGTAAGCGATTCACACAGCAGCGACAACTTCCACTGCCGCTGCATAAACTGCGCGCAGCTGCCCAGCGCCGCGGCACACGGCTGCGACTGCTGCTGGAGAACTTTAGTCGCCACAAGGAGAATACAACGTATTTAAATTGGAAAGAACAACGTATCTATTGGCGCATCGAATGGCTATTTGTTGGATCCACTACAACAACTCTGCGCTTTGTGGATGATCGCTGCGATGAGCAGCAATCGCTAGCGACAATGCTGCACAAATATTTCGACAAAGCTGGCAATCAGCGCAAGGTTTTGCAGCATCATCAGACCGCTGGCATTGGTCTGGTCAGCCTTTGGCTGCGAGCGGAAGGTGTGCGCCGTAGTGGGTCACGCTGCTACCCTCTGATTGCACACAAATCGTTGCGAGACAATCTTGCTGGCAAAACAATTGTCGAGTATCCCGCCATTTATGTTAACTACGAGCAAAGACCGCCTCCAGGCCATGATGTTATTGACAGCGGTAAGTGTACATTTACTAAATGCTAGCAGCTCAAATTTCAATAACTTTCGTGACTACAGATGAAGAATTGGATGACATCAAGGAGCAGTCAAAATCAGATAACGCAAAGCAACCAGAAGCTAAAAAGAGCAAATTACCAGTGGAAACAAAAAAGAAGGAGCAGCTGCCTAAAAAACATGATCTATACGGGCTGACAGGAAGTTCCTGCGTCGATGAGAATACAATCAAAACAAGCGATAGCTCCTCTTCCAGCGAGGATGAGGCTCAACCAAATGTACTCGACCTTAGTTTTTTAAATAGTATAAGTTAAAGCCAAGAAGTTTAGTCTAAATATTAAGCATTAAAGTTAATATGTTACACTATTATTTTAAGTAAAGAACTTGCATAAAGCTAAACATCAATTTAAAGCATAAAACTGTGAATGAGTTTTAGCTGATCGACTAAATAATCAAGTACATATAGATATATATATAGATTATATGATCATTTATACATATATTACTATTAACACCAATGTTGAGTACTGAAACTCCATGTCCTTCTCCAATTAAAAAATATACGTTTTTACAAGTATTTTTTACTATTGGTTTATTGATTCGTTTTTAGGCTAGTTTAAATGATAATAATTATAATACGATTTCGTTATCGTTTCATTGCAGTTGAGTGTGGGGAAAAAAGTCATTTTTCAGCTTGCATTATCATCGTTTCACACTATGTATTATGTATCTGTATAGGCATTTGCGTACATTATCTCTGTGTATATATCGTTTATATATTATGGTACAATTTACGTTTTGGATACAATTTTGTGTGTGTAATAATTGTAGAGCATTTATCTAACAGTGTTTAACATACGCTTGACATAGTATTTATGTATTTCTATCGCCATTGGCTCATCTAGTTATTTAATTATTTAATTTTGATATACCAATTCGATTTTTTCTTTTCATTTTTGTACATAATATATAAGTGCGTTGGTACACAATATAGATATATATATATGTTTATTATGATATCATTATGTTTAATTTGGTTTTAATTTTGTATTTTTTTTCTTCTTTTAATATATATTTTTGCCTGCACCAGTTTTTATGTAATTTGTTTGTTTTTTTTTTTTTAAACTAAATAAAAATTAATTAATCGCATCTAAAAAAATAATAAACACATAGACACAACGCTAACAAAATAAACATTCTCTTTTTTTCATCAAATGCATAACAAAAAGAACATTGAAACATTTGCTCTATAAATTAAAGTGGAATATTTATGTAAATATATGCATTTAAATGTATACGTATGTGTATGTATGTATGTATGTATTTATGAACATCAAAAATCAACACAGAAAAGATAGAAATAGTACATCGAAATAGTGAAAAAGAACAACTTGGTTTCATTGTTAATAAGTTAACTATGAGTAAAAATATATTTATTTATTTTTTTTTAATTTAGACCAACTTCGTTTTTTAAACTGCTTTTCTCTTTCCATTTTACGTACATGCGTTTGCTCTTTCGTTTCATAGACTAAGCGAAAAAAAAATTTATACATTTATAACATAATATATCTCATTGCAAATTAAGAAATAATATAAATGTAAATTATCTGTCTTCCAAAATAACAACAACTTAAAACGATTATGCATTACACAAATAAAAATATAACCAAACAAAAAAATTCCTTCGCACAAAACTTGTTGCTTTAATAACATGGGATTGGGATGTGGATTGTTTTTTTTTTGGGGTCTAGGTATTGCTGGATGGATGTGTGGTGTTTGGGATCGTTTACATAGAGAAGAGAAAATTTACATATACATATATATATTTATATTTTGCTAATCGTACATAAATTTGTTTATCAATTCGTTAATCGCGCACATTTACAGTTAGCACAGGTTTTGAAGAGCGAAAACATAAAATACAATAGAATATAGAAATGACAAAAACAACAACGAAAAACACGCAGAGAAGCTGCCAACGGTTTGTCTTTTTTTTTTTTTGCAGCAGCATGCAGAAAGTATTAGAAGTATTTAGTAGTTGCAGTTTGTTTAATAATTAATATTGTTGTCGTTTGCTTTCTGTATACTCGCAAATGCTTTAGAATTATCTCTCTCCATTTCGATCGCTCGCTCTTCAATACAGTTTTGTGTTGTTGCCAATGTTGTTTTTGTTCTTGTTGTGCGCACATCATAAGATGTGATGTTTACGTATAAGCTCAAATTGCTGTAAATAGTAATGTTTAACGTTTAAAATAAATAAAAAATTTAAACTTAAGTAAACTGAGAATTGCTCACCTACGTTTGCTGCTTTTCTACTGTGGCTGGCTACTGTTGCTGTTGTTGTGTTGGCACGGCGCCTGGCACAAAGAAGCCGCCCTGCGGCACGGCAACCGGTGCCATTATTGGAGCCAGCACAGTTGGTGGCGCTGCAGACATTGGCGCACCCGATGGATTGAACACATCAACATAGGAATTCTTCAGTGCTGTAAATGAAAAGAAGTTGAACAATTGACTCGATTTATGTTCCGCTTATTTCTTGAGATTTCATACTCACTGCGATTGCGTTTGATTTTAAACATGTTTGACTGAAGTTTAGGTTGAGCGCCACCAGGTGAACCAGTTGGTGTTGTTGCAGTTGCACCAAAAACAAGGGGCGTTGACGTTGTTGCTGGCATTGGAACAGGTGAGGTAGCACCACCACCACCACCATACATTGAATAATCATAATCCAATTGGTTGTCATAGACATTGACATTGGGCGGCAGCTCATGAGAGTTTTGCTGCAGTGTTTGTTGCTGTTGAGGCAAAAATTGATTGGGTGCAGGATTATGGGTTGGTGGAGCTAATGATGAGAGTGCTGGTGTTGTCGATGCGGCAGCATTTGCCATTGCCATTGCCATGCCCATATCGCTCATTTTTGGTGGCGGCTTAAATGATTCCGCTTCTTCCACTGTGCCCTCGGTATTTGTCCAGCATTTGCGATCCTTGTCCCACACAATCGTTGGATTCTTATCATCCGGTAATATCATTTGATTTTTGGGCTTCAATGAAAACTTGTTCCAGAGGCCGCCAAACCAGCCGGCATTCTGATTACTCTGTGCACTATTATTATATTCAAAATGAAACAATGAAAATTACAAATCTGATTGCATAGAATTGAATATGTTGACATACCCAGGCAAACCGCCGGCAGCGGATTGTTGTTGCTGTTGCTTGTTTGTTGCTCCTGAGGCACCACCGGCCGTAGCATTTCCTGTCGCCGCCGCAGCTCCATCGTCGTCATCGTAACTCTTTGATTTTGGCATCGAAATCGTAGGTCGCATTTGCTGCTGCTGATATGTTGGATGATCAATCATGGTAGTTTGTTGATAGTTGGTTTTTATATTTTTATATAGATTGTTTTTGTAAATTTGTTTGGTTTTCGACAAATTGTGTTGTGTTTTTGCAAAAGTTGCAAGTTGGTTTTTGTTGTTGTCGGAAGGTTGGGTCGTGTGTGGAGAAATGGCAGTTGATTAGTTGTTATTGTTATTGGTAAAACAAAAAAGCATAAAATAAACTAGTTGTTGGTGTATTATAATACACTCGCACGCACACAAACACACACGCACGCACATATAGTATATATAGTAGTATAAAAATGTTAATGTTCATTCAATAAAAAGAATATATTGTAAAAATTAGAACTTATTTTTTTTTTTGAACTGGCGCAGTCAAAATCGTTTGTAACTGTGGTGTTTTATCAGGCGCTCTTGATAATTCGCTTAAGCTTATATAAATACATTATTATTATTAGGATTATTTTTTGTTTATGTTTACAATATAAATAAATAAAGCATTGTTTATGCCATTCTTTTTGAGTATATTGCCTATTCAGATCACAGGGTGCATATTTTTACAGTTGGTTTACAATTGGGTTTTGTAGCGCGCATTTCTAGGTACAAACATACATTAAAGGCGATAGAAAAGCTGCTGATTGCATATAGAACAAAAAAAAATCATATATACATATATGTATATACCATGTGTTCAAGTAATGCTAACAATTTAGACTAAATCTATAAACTATATCTGTTTCTTAGTGCTAGAAGCCAAGCCGGTGTTGCCATCGCCATCGCCAATGGGCGCATCGATATCATATGTTCGGACTCCAGTTTGCTTTTTAGCATCAAGATATGCTTCAAATTTGCTCAAACTCTGCTCGACCTCCGTGCACATTTTCTTATAGTTAATGGGTATGGCCGGATTGGCAATTAGCTCCTCCATTGACCATACATTTTGTGGTGTTGCTGGCTGTTGTTGTTGCATTTTTATTTTTTGTTGCTGTTGTTGTTGTTGTTGTTGTATTTGTTGCTGTTGCTGCTGGTGCAATTGGCTGAGATAATCATTATTCTGTTGCAGCATATAATATTCATTGTAAACATTTTCGTCATCCTCGTATGCATCATCATCGTCTTCATCATCATCATTGTCATTCTCCTCGGCCTGCTCTTCACCTTCAGCATCCTCGTCGATAATATATTCTTGCATCATATATCGATAACGTTGCAGTTCACTGCGATCAGCATTTGCCTCGGGATCATAGCTGTTGCGTTTGTTTTGCTGATGAAGCTGTTGTTGTTTTTGTTGGTGCTGTTGTTGTTGCTGTTGTTGCTGCTTTTGTGCAGCTGCTGCCAGTGGCATATCGATGGGATAGGTGCCATTAAAGACAATATGGGGTTTGATGCTGCAGCTGCCGCTGGGTTTGCACATTCTATAAATGTTTCTAATGTTTTGTTGGCCGGTTGGCTTTGCCAATGCTAAGCTATAGCTGTTATCGGTGTCGCTATCGTTATCGTTATCAAATTCTTGCTCGGCCGCCTCATCAATTGTTGCTGGCAAATCAAAATTGACGCGCTTAACACCGCCTGTTGTTGCTGCTGTTGATGCTGCTGCTGATGTTGTTGTTGTTGTTCTTGGTAATGTTGCTGGCTTGGCTAACACCGGCTTGGCTGTTAAAAAGCGCGTGGGTGTGGTTAATGTTTTTGGTACAGCATTTGACAAACTGTTGTTGTTGTTGTTGTTATTGTTGTTGTTCAACTGTTTTAAACTATGTACGCGTTTAGCAATTGCTGTTAATGTTGCGCTTTTTGTTGCTGCTGCTGCAAAAATGCTGCTGCTGCTGTTGTACTGGCTGTTTTGATTGTTGTTACTGCAGCTGCTGTTGCTGGTAGCATTATGACGTTTATTTAAGTTTATAATGCTACTTACATCATTTAAATTAAATGCCTTTGTCGCTTCTAAACATTCCATTGGCATGTTGTTGCTGCTGCTACTGCTTGTGGTGCTAATGTTGTTGTTATTGTTGCTACCAAATTGTAAATTACGTGGCATTAATGTGCCCTTGTCCATGTCGTGGGCCGTAAAGCGCATTTGCTGGCCGGCAACGGGCAGCTTAAAGGCATTGTGTTTAAAGCGATTGTTGCTGTCAACTTTGCTTTGATCCTGCAGCAGTTGAATTTGCTCTTCTTCATCATGTTGTTGTTGTGGCTGGTGTTGTATTTGCTCAACTTCAGCGACTGAAGTTTCGATAACATTGCTGCTGTTTTTATCTTGAATGCTGCTGCCGCCGCTGCTGCTATTATTGCTGCTGCTGTTGGTTTTGTCAGCAATCAATTCATTGCCCTCCATATGCGCCAGCTGCATTCCAATGTGTTTGAGTGAGAAACATTAGCAACATATTGCTTTAATTTGACATGCAGCGAGCGTTTTTAATTTTTCTTTTTTGTTCAAAAATATGCAAACATTGTGTGTCATTGGAAAGTAACAAGAGAGAATAATAAGAACTACAAAACTTAACAACTCAAACAAATCAAATGAACACAAACACAAATAAATACATATATAACTTATATAAATAAATATATGAAAATTCCAATCAAAAATCAAATTTTTAACTACAGAAATGCTGTTGTTGCTGTCTTTGTTGCTGTTGTTGCACCACCTACCTCATCGCCATATGGCGGCTGCTGCGCTCCACCGCTGGGCCAATAATCGTAGCCAGTGTTTGCTGCTGGTGTCTCGCCATAGATCTGTTCATTATGTCCCTCATACGGCGTTTGGCCATAGATTGACGATGGCTGTTGCTGCTGTTGTAGCTGTAGCTGTTGCTGCTGCTGCTGCGAGGGATCATACAGATGCTGTTGCTGTTGTACAGCATTGGGATCATAGTACGTTGGTGGCGCATAATTATCGCTATTAAGCGGCTGTTCAATAATTGGCTGCACTGGCGGCGGCGGCTCATAATATTCCGGCTGTTTTTGTGGTGGCTGCTGCTCAAATTGTTGTTGTGGCTGTTGCTCAAATGGTTGTTGAGGCTGTAACTGCTGTTGCTGTAGCTGTTGTTGCTGCTGCTGCTGCCGCTGCTCCTGTTGTACCTCTTGTTCGCGCTGTATACTATCCTCATATTGCATATTAAGCTCACGCATTTGTTTGCCCAAATCGACAAATTGCTGATCAATATCGCTTTGTTGTTGTTGCTGTTGCTGCAACTGTTGCTCGTGCAGTGGCTGTTGTTGAGAAATTTGAATAACATAAGCACTTGACTTAGATAATTTAAGTTGACAACACTTACTGGATCGGCCAGCGTGCGCAGTTGGCGCAACCATGCCTTTTCCTCAGGCGCCCCTTGTGGCACCACCTGAGCACCATTTGTCGCACTTGGTGGACTCGCAAAGGACACACGATTGATCAGTATGGGATCGTGATAGCGTAAACGTTCCGCCAAATCACAAACCTAAATAAAAATCAAATCAATTCAAATCCTAAATCATACTATAAAAAGGTTACACTTACGCGCTGTATAAAATCACTTTCATAGCTTTCCGGTTTGAGCTCAATGTGTTTGCCAATTTGCTCCAGATAATTGGTGCAGCGAAAATGTTGGCCATAGTCCAGGATGCGTGTAGCCAGCAAAAACTTATAGTGCTGGAAATTGACAATGCTAAACTTCTGATCGAAAAGCGAGCGTGCATATTCATAGATTTCCGTCATGATGATCGCCTCGTTGCTGGCAAACTCATTGAATGGTTTGTAGTGTGAGGCGCCAAGCAGAATAAGCCTGGTCAAGAAAGTGTGGGATTATTTGAATTGAATAAGTACTAAATGCATGCTGCTTACCTTGGCACATTGGCTGTCAACGTTGTCAGTTCTGTGGCGGCGCTATCATAGCGTCCAAACTCCTCCTGCGCCACCAAATAACAAAAGTGTGCAGCATAAATGTCGCCACGCTGGAATAGCGTATCACCCAGTGCGACCACAGAGCTGCGATCGTGTTCCGGCTGACGAGACTTATTCGTCACGAGTATGGAGAGATGAGAACGCCAATCGCCCCACTGCTCATCACGCAACTGACTAACGCAGGCAGGCGTGTGGCAGCTCTTCATTTGATAGAGCGTCTGCAACGGATCATTTGCTTTGACGGCGCGAGTTAAAAACTTTTGTGCCACATCTGTTAGAGCATAACGATCCTCGTACAGTGCCAAGAAGAACGCATGCGTCCATAATTGATGTTCGGTAGCCCATTGTAGTGCTTCCTCCACATTGCCGCGCAGCACATAGCTGCGAAACTGATCGGTTGCCGCCTGCTCAGACATTGTGGCATCTTTGGCCACAGCACCGTCATCGGCATCCTCATCCATATCATGTTCGGTTGAGACTGTGCCATCTGCTGTTGCCTTTGCTGGGTTGGCTTCAGCTGCTTCCTCGCTATCCATATCGTTGAATGTCTCACCAGAATTGTCACGTGTCACTGCAACATCGGAATCGTCATCTTCCTCCGCATCGTTATCTGGCGAATAGGGATATTCGCGCTGATTCTCCAACAGCAGATCACCCACATCCGTATCAGCAATGACCTTCAAAAATAAATGCGTGGATTAAGTTATAGCATTATTAACATAAAAGCAGCACTCTTTGAAACTTACCCCGTTCTGGCGCAGCAATAAGATGAGCAGATGCCACATGAGCGCATGCGATGAACGATATTTGTCAACGCTGCCCAGTGGTTTCTTTTGTGTGGCATAGAGCACAGTGCACGCACGTCCTGGACCCAAACGTATTTGCTCCTTGCAGAAACTAATGATGTTGTCCTTATGCAGCTTGCGACCCTGCAACGGTCCCGGATACGAGCGCAACAAGCTGCTAGCTGCATCCTTGATGCGTGGCGCCGACACCTCAACATCGTTACGCAAACGGCCGCGTCCAACGTACTTGGGACGCACACGCAGCAACAAACTCATTGCATATGAGGCCACAAGATGGGGTCGATTATAGCGCATCGGTGTTCGACGTCTTGGTGGACGTGCAGCATTTGTTGTTGTTATTACCGTGGCATCTAGATCGGCATATGTTGTTGGCGCCACACCAGCCGCAGCAGCAGCTCTACAAATATGCCAAAACTTAAGTTATATTAATGAAGTCTAGTGAATGCTTTTCAGCACCAGCAGCAGCAGGCAAAAAAAAAAAAAAATCAAAACCATATTCAAATTCAAGTTGAAAAATCAAAATTCGAAATCAAAAACAAATGCATGCAAGTTTGGGACGCTGAAGATAGCAAAAGGTAATCGCATATTGTTTTTGTTTGCTTTAAGTATTTAAGTTTGGTAGAAGAAAGAGTAAGAGACGAAATCATATTTTGAAAATGGGAATTAAAAAGATTATGCAAGTTGAAATTGTATAATTTAAGTTGTTGTCTGCAATAATCCTAACTTAGACAAACTCGCAATGAACTCACTTCATTTAAGCCAATAGCTAGAAGCTTTTTAAAGTAGCTTAAGCCAAACTTTTAAGTAACATTACTTCCGGCTAACCAATTTAGCCCACATACTGATTATACAGATTAGAAACATTTCAAAACCAATTTAGTAAGTAGTAAGTCCTCAGTTTTAAAAACTAGTTGTTGTTGTCAAAGGCAAAGCTAAGCAAGCGAACTTATCTAATTTAAATATTGATAAAATTATTTGTTTATGTTGAATGCAGAGAGACCAGAAGTAAAAAAAAGTCCATTAGGCACAAGAGATGCGGGAAACGATAGAGGGAAAAAATGCAGCACTTCATTTGGAATGTATGTATGTATATGATGTATGTATGAATGCATGTGAAGAATGTTGGGGGAACCTTAATTAGAGAGTAAATTTTGAATTTTTTTTAGCAGAGAAAGAATTAGGTCTTTTTGTCTATTTATCATTTGTGAATTGATTTTTTTTTTTTGGAAAGACCACCTGATATCGAGGCCGCACTCCGAGCCAGCATAGTAACGAGTATATCCAGCCGCATCCTCGCAGTTCAAATTGTTGAGCGATCGAGCACTGGAGATGCCATAGGGTGGCAAGAGACGACGATTGCTGTGATTATCGCTGCTGCCATATAGACTGGCACTGTCCTCGCCCAAACTTCTGTTTAATATATCCGTGTGTCCATGTTGTTGATAGAGATTGTGTTGTTGTTGTTGGCGACGACGATGAAACTCATTGGCTTGTGTTATGTATGCGTGTGTGTACCTAAAGAGTAAGCACATAGTATGGACGGCGTTTTTTTTTTTTTTTTGTGTTTGGATCGAGTTTAGTTTTTGTTTGGTTTTAAAACTTGTTATATACTTTGATACCGAGAAAGTAGTAGAACAATTAGTGTTACTTGCTTGATTGGTTAAAATAAGAGTGTGATCGCTTGGAAATTCGTAAAAGATCGAATAAGAACAACAGTAGATTGGAAATATTATAGCTTTGATACAATAATAATTTAGATTTAAGAACGATCACTTTACTCGTCGTTTTTGTTAGCAGGAGACACGATACAACTGTTTCGAGTAGTATAGAACAGTTGCTACGTAAACTTTGACTAATGGTTTTGGGTTTTGGTTTTTTCTTATTTTTTACGGGTAGGGGAGCTATACAAAGCGCAGCGAGTAAGCAAGCAATTTGACAACGGTGGAGAATGAGTGAGTGAGAAAGAGAGTGAAAGATGGGTAGCGGGAACTGGTGAAACGGTGTACTATTTGTATATAATATTCGAGCGGGAATTTGTTATCTTTAAGATTATCTTAAACTACAGAATTAGGTTGTCGGCAACAAAACAGCGCCAACAATAACAGTCGTTAGCACAATATTGAATCAATATGTTAATCAACAAAACGAGTAAGCTAAGAAGCGAACAATTTCTTGTCGGGTAAGCACAAGAGAAGGTCGGCGAGTAAGTAAAGTGAGGTTGAGATTGAGTTGAGGTAGGGATAAGTGACTACAACAACATGCCCAAAAATTAAGTTAGGGATAATTACAAAAGTAACGAGTAACAAGTAACGATTAATATTTAACTTCGGCAAAGCCCGAATTATAGCTCTGCAGACGTGAGCATATGAATTATTCATTAACGTTTTCAGTCATTTAACATTTAATTAAATTCAATTACTAGGTGACAAGCTTTTTATTGTACTCGTTGTGTAACTTCACTCGTTTCTTTTAAACATAATGGATAAAAAACTCAAACTCAAGATACTCACAGTCTGCTTAGTTAGATCATTGAACTAATTGGCACTAACCTTTCACGTTCCCTGAGCAAAGCTGACTCCGTGCCGCTGGCACCCAACAGTTGGGCCGGATCGACAATGCGTGCTGGGGTTGCTGCTGCTCCTGCTCCGAGCATTGTATTGTTGGGAACCTTTGAGGCAGCAGCCGCATTTACAGCCGCCGTCATAGAGTTAATCATTTGGCCATAGAACTTGGCATACATATCGGCATAGGCATGGGGATTACGCGACATCTGTTCGTACATGCCATAGGGATCGTAGCCAGGTGGTGCAGCACCAGCTCCCGCCGCTTGCATTGCAAACTGTTCATAGTAGCGTCGTTTGCTTTCCTTATTGTTGCTATTGACGCTGCGCTGCTCCTTCTCCAGATCACTGTTGCGTGAGCTCTTGTTCCTGTAGCTATCGTATTCGCGTGTATCCCAATAAAGTGGCTGCTCCGAGCGCGATGAGCCTTCGTGACTGCGACGACCGCGCGACTTTTCGTGCATCGATGATGATGACAATGGCTTGTCGCGACGTGGCCGATAAGAACTGCCACCACGGGATGAAGTTTCTGCCAACGAATGCTGCTGCTGCTGGTTATGTTCGTATTCATCGTAGTCATCATCAGCGGCACCGTTGCGTCTTTGACGGCTAGCTTTGCTGCTGCGTCCACCACCACCACCGTCGCTGGCCACAGCTGCTGCTGCTTGAGCAGCTATTGGATCGCCTGCATCCGAATCATAGTTGTTGTGACTATTGCTGTAGCGTGTATGGCGTCCATGCTGCTGGTCCTCGCGACGCCAACGTTGGCGCTCCCGATCTCTTTCACGCTCCCTCTCGCGCTCCCTGTTGCGTTCCCTTTCCCGCTCCCGCTCTCTTTCGCTGCGTACGCTGCGATCGAGTTCATGTCGGCTGCGCTGTGATTGATTATCGCCATCACGAGTTCGTCGTTTGGTTTCGCGCATCGATTTGCTGCTGCTGTGGCTCTCATTGTGTCCAGCTTGACGCCCTGAGTCCTCAGTTTCGCCCTCGTAAGTGTTGTTGTGGCCACCGGTGTTATTGCTGTTATTGTTGTGACGTCGCCCACTGCGTATGCTACGCTCATCCGGTTGACGACGTGGTGGCGGCGGCTCATGCCTATCACTGAGAAGCCAATCGTCCTCGGAATCATCCTCAGACTCGAGATCAAAGGAGGCAACTGGACGCGGTTTTCCACGACCAGAACCAGGACCATGCTGCTTCTTTTCCAGCGCCGAATGCTGTGACTGTTGTTGTTGCTGAGTGTGCAACTGTTGGTCTCTTTCCATCTGCACATCTTGTGCAGTGATTTCCGTTTGAGGCTCAACTATGGAAGAAGCACCAGCTGCTGATCCCACTGCTGCTGCTCCTACTTCTGTTGCTGGTGTTGCAGGCAATACAGCTGCTTGTATTGTAGATACTTCAGTTACTGCTCCAGCGCCAGATGTTATTGCCGGCGGCATTGGCTGATCCTCAAGATTCTCACCATCCAGCACCACTTCACGCTGCTCACCGGATAGCACCACAGTGGCATCGGTCTCTACGCCCGTTACCACGCGATGCGTCACCTGCAACTGTTGCTGTTGTTGTTGCAGCATCTGCTGTTGTTGCTGATGGTGCTGCGGCTGGTGATGCTGCTGCTGTGGCTGCAGCTGTTCGCCGTCAGAGGTATCCTCGCCATCGGCCTGACGCTCGTCCATGTGCAGCGGATTGGGTAGATAGCTCAACGTTGGCTGCTCTGTGCCCGTGACCAAACGTTGACGCTCCACCAGCTCCGGCTGTCCAAGCACCAGACGCGACAAGCCCGGTGGCGGCAACAGTCCATCAGTCTCCCACGAATTTCCGCCCTCCAGTTCATTCTGTTCGGAAAGATGGCTAGTCTGCAGATATTGTGCACGTTCATCATTCGGTGCAGCTAGCAGTACCTCTTGGTTCTCATGCTGCGGTTGCTCTATAGGTAACGGATCAGGCAGCACTAGCTGGACAGGCAATGCGGGAGGTGCAACAGGTGCTGCTACTGTTGCTGGTGATCCGGGTGTAGCCAGTATATTGACGCGCTTGCTAAGACCACCAGCGCGCTTAAAGGGATTGCCGGCTGGAGTATCCATTGGAGGCGGTGCTGATGCCACTGCTGGAGCAACTGCAGTAAAAGGAGGTGGCGCTAAGGGAGCTGCTACTGCTGCTACTATCGGTGGCGGAGCTGGTGGAGCCGAGGCTGGTTGATTTTGGAATGCCTGCGGCGGCACAATGGCGTTTAAATCTGGTTCCGCTACTGGAGACAATTGCAGATCCGCGGCTCTCGGCGATAGAAATGGCGGCAGTTCAAGTGAGTTGTTGCCTGCGCCCTCGTTGTCGTTATTATTATTGTTGATGATGGTGCCAAATGCATGCCAACTGCTGTTCTGTTCTTGCGTATTAAACGAATCCTCCACAACACTGGATAGCGGCAGAGGCACCGGCAGCTCCAGATCGGAATTGTTTACTTCAATGTTGTTGGTGATGTTACTGTTGCTGTTATTATTATTATTATTGTTGTTGTTGTTGCGACTGTTGTTGTGACTGTTGTTGCCACTTTCATTCCAATCGCCCCAATCACCCCAGCCATCGTTTTTGCCACTGTTATTATTATCAAAAATCTCCGCCTGTGGCAAATAATAGTGTTGTTGTTGTTGTTGATGCGTATAATTGTCGACAGCTGCTGCTGGTGCCGCGTAGCCCAGAGGCACCACTCCTGCTCCTGTTGTTGGTTGTTGGGCAAAGTTTAGAGGCTGCTGTTGTGTGGCGGCAAAATAATTGTTGTAGTTCTGTGGTGGTGGCTGCGGCAGTTGTTGCGGTTCCTCTTGCCAAAATTGTTGTGCCTGTGCCTGTGGATGTTGTTGTGGGGGCGCCTGTGGCTGCTGAAACATTTGGCTAGCATAAAGCTGTGGCTGCGGTTGCGGCGGCAGCGGCTGCGGCGGCAGCGGCTGCGGCGGCAGCGGCTGCTGTTGTGGAACTTGAGTGTGATGCAGAGTAGGTGCCTGCTGTTGTTGATGATGATGTTGTTGTTGTTGTTGCTGCTGTTGTTGTTGAGGCGGCGGCAGCCAGTTGGCATTGTTGTGCAACATGTTGTCGCACTGGGCTAACTGTAAAAAAAAAACACAAATAAAAATAAGCACAGATACTAAATAAAATTAAATTAAAGAACTTGCTTGGCTAGAGAGCCATTTGTTTAAACTGGGTGGCAACGTGCTAAACAACTTAGGTCTTTCTGGCCGCCAGTGCACTCGGAATCAAGTATTTACAGTTAGGAGCTACCACACAGAGAGATTAAAAGAGCATTAAAGTGACAGCTGTGTACGCTTCCTCAATGCAAGCAAGCCCCGTTACCTGCAAGTTTTCGCCTTTTTCATTTTGATTGATAACAACTTGTAAAGGCGGTTTTGGTGTGGCAGACTTTGCCTGCATTTGCATAAACCACGACATTTTGTTTGGACTACAAACAGTTGTGAAAATAAGTTTCGTCTTTTGACAACTGTCGAAATGGGTTACAAAAAAAATCAAGTGACTTGCCAAATTGTAATGTGCTGCATGACTTTTCTTGTTCTTGTTTTTTATATCCCTCTTTTTTTTTTTTGTATATTACACTTTTGTATAATCCAACACAACTACAATGGTAGCGGCAATAACGACAACAAAAACAATAATCGCGCTCAGCTAAAAGTTTACGTGGACTTTTGCTGAGCTAGGGCCCCGCTTACTTCTCCCTTCCCACACACACTTTTTCGTAATTTTTCTTACCACCGTAGCTGTTGTTGTTAAAGTGTTTGACACAGCAGGTTATTTTCTAATTGCTTTGCGGTGTTCAACATATACAAATATGTGTATGTATGTGTATGCACAATAAAATTTACACTTGCATTTTTTATGTTCTTATGTTAACTATGATTATTTAATAATGATGAAAATTTTTGTTCAACGTCAAACATAAAGTCAAAAGTGAAAACAGACAAATTGGAGCAGTGGTTGTATGCACGACAGAGACGGACAGAAAAAAATTGAGAGCAACGTTGCCAGAGAGCGTGAGTAAAATGTCACACAGGCGAACTGCGAAAACAAATAGAAGGCACACACACAATCAAACAGGGTTGTTAAACCGCTCAGTTGCCCGGAAGGGGCTGCCAGCACTATTTTCGCATAATAAGACATGAAGCAGCTGATTATCCTAATATTCGCCGTCGATCATTTTTAGTAAAAATAACAACAGCAACAGTCTTACGTATATATATTAACACACATACAAACAGACGCCTTGTTAACGATCCTCTTTTCGTCTAACACACATCAACACAACAACAAATAAGGTGTCTCCTGTGCCTTTCTTTTTTCTTATGTATTTCATTAGTTTTTAATTGTTTGTTGGGACTATCACTTACACTAATCTATTATTGAACTACGTGTGCTCGCAATGTGTTAGTTGACCATTTATTTGATTAAAAACTCTCTTGCACTCGGGTTTTATTTGTGATAAAATGGAATTTTTCGAGTACAATTGCCAACTCGACTTTTTGCTAGCGTTGCCAGTCCGTTAACGCAAGACTGAGTCTGTAAAACAACAGCTTAACATACTGTCAACCAACGAGTGTATACCTAACAGAGCGGAATTCAGAGCTGCCAACTAAAATAAAGTCGTGCATGACCAACCGTTGGTTTAGGGTCGGTTAAACTAACGAGAAATTACCAGCTGCTCATATTTTGATTATTGCTTCTTTGTAAACTTCTCAGCCAATGCCGCCACATATAAAATGGTTTGTTTTGATTTTGGCAGATACCGTTATATTTGGCTATACATACATTGTTAAGTTAAATAAAATGATTTTAATCACAACCATAAAAATACATTCTAAATATTATTTAATTCCTTGGGCAAAAGGTCAGATGGCGGCTTAGAAGAATTTCAGTCAGCTGGTTGCTGCTCTATAAGTTTGCACAAACATTTTTGTGTCTAATAGCCTATTTCCACTGCTCAGTTAATCTGTTAACAGTCACTTAACAGTAACTGAGGTTCAGTTTGCATGTATTCTCCCATAAGGAATTTACTGAAGTATAACTGACCGTAAATATTAACTGAGAAATAACTGAAGAGAAACCAGTTCATTTGAACACTTGTTCGATAAAACATCGCGATGTTTCACCGAAAAAGCCACTAAACAGCTGAAAGAAGATTGAAAAGGTAAGCGCAAATTTGTAATATATATTTAAAATAATTAATATACTTCGGTTTGAGCTGGATTCCCGAAAAAAATATGTCAACTGGGACCAAGCGAATGAAAACTTATTTTTGGAATTGTGGGACGAAAACTTAGTTGCGCTGAGAAAAATGCAAAGAAACTCCCACATATACGCAAAAATGGCGGAAAAATTGAAGGAGGCGGGAATGCGAGACGTGGATGGCGCAGCAGTGCGATGTAAAGTTGAAAACTTTACTCGCAAGTATAAGTAAGTATATAGAAAACTGCGTATAGTATGTCCAAAAGCTTATTATTGTTGTTTCCTTCTAGACAAGAATTGAAGGATCAGGGCCCGTCTGGTGGTGCCAAATCAAAGTGGCAGTTGTTTGATAAGGTGCATCGCATATTGCAACCGGTCAGGTCAATACATATTGGAGGTTACATCGACCAAACAACAGGTAGTGTACTTTAATATTATTGTAATATGATTATTATATGCAGTATTATTTGTTAGAGCCTGCACCGCTTGAATTTTTAGATGACATTCCGTCGACGTCACACCAGAATATCATCGAATTGGAGCGTTCGTCTTTGGATCGGGCATCCATGGACAGATGTTCAGTGGAGAGGTCTTGCTCAGAGCGCTCATCACCAGCGGCTGGGGAGCCACCGGCAAAGCGGCGTAGAACGACGAGCGGGTCCGTCACGTCGCTAGAGGAAGCTGTTCAAGCTTCCACAGCAGCTCATGAGGAGATGTTTAGTAAGATGGAGAAAACCCTTGCTGACATGAGCAGCTCAATCAAAGAAACATTGGCTTTGATGAATGACGTTTTAAGGAAAAATTTATAAATTTAAGTAACGTTTGTTTAGCTTTATATAATCATTTAAATGTTAAGTGAAAAGGCATCTATGATGCGCATATCTCAGGGTTACAAATTTAAGAAATAAATGAAGTCAAGTTATAAAAATACAATTTCGATTCATTTAGCTTTTATATATTAAGTTGCTCGCTTATAGCTCTTCTTATACTACAAGCAGTTACATTCCGATCACTTGTTAAATTAATATGCTCCGGTTGCGGCAATGAACTGTCTTGAACTTCCCAAGCATCTGAAAACGCTGAATTGTGTTTGTTTAAAAAATTATGCATAATGCAGGCGGCCATAACAATTTTAGAAGCGTTCTCGTGCCGGTTGTCCAAGCCCTTGCCAACTCTTCTGAATCGGGCTTTTAGCTGTCCGAATGCATTTTCTACGACCCGCCTTGCCTTTGAAAGACAATAGTTAAATGTTTTTTCAGTTTGCGGGGCAGTGATGGAGAAAGGGTATGGCTTCATCAAGCTTTTTGAAAACTTGAAAGCGGAGTCACCAATTAGCACAACTGGAACAGTGACTTCACCTATCCTTTTCGCGTTTGCATCAAAAAGCTCAGTTGCATCTACAAATCTTTTTAGATCGCTGCACTCGTAAACTTTTGAGTCGTGCACGCGACCAGGGCACCCAATGTTAGCGTAGACAAATCTAAAGCTAATTATGAAGAAACATTTTAAAAAAATAATAGAACTTTTAAGTAAAAGCAAGGTCTTACCGATAATCCACAAGGGCGAACAGTATCACCGAATACCATCCCTTGTAATTGTAATAATCTACTGCCTCGCTTGCTTATTTGAGCTAGTTGTTAAAAGCTTATCACAAATAATAACATACCAATCGCACCAAAGCATTGAGGAAATCCCAATGCCTCAAAACCTCTAACATTTTCTTCCACTCTTTCCTGAGTCAGAAAACTGCATGGCAAATACTCCGGAGCTAGAACCCGACGCACTTCCTTGCAGAACTCAAGAAATATTTTGCACACAGTGGGAGCTGAGACACCAAACAGTCTGCCCACTGTACGGTACTCAGCTGATGAGCCAAGTGTGTACACTTCGATTGCAATACGCTTCTCCAGAATAACTGCTTGTCGGAAAGGGGTATCTCTTTTTTCCATTCCTTGCAAGCGCTCCACAAGGATATTAAATGTGGCTCGCTCCATCCGGAAATTCTCCTTAAAAAACGCATCACTACTGTGTGGCACATCCAGCTCCCAAAATTTCCCATGCCTTTGCTATTTCAAACATAAATATAGAGATATTAAACAATTTTTAAATATGCCTGCAAATTTTACTTACAAATGACCACTCAGATGGACGCTTCCGTTTTCTGCTATTTGCAATTTTTAAGGCCGTTGTGTTTATAAAATTGTATTGCTCCTTCATAACACTCAAAATAACTTGTAAACATTGCAAGTATTGCAATAAAAGCGACCATAATGCACAACAAATTTGCAATAATAGATTTCGCTCCATGTTTAATTCGTAAATTTAGCTATTACAAACCAAAACAAAACAAAACAAATCGAACAGCTGATTTATTTACGGAGGTTCAGTTAACAGTGCAATGGAAACAGGTTTCATAACTGACTGTTAAATTAACTGAAACGGAGCAATGGAAATAGGCTATAAGAAAACAAAGCTTTGTAAAATATTTTTGTTGCATTTCGAATAAGTTTAAAGGAAAACAACTCATCTTTAATTGCTTTAATGTTTGTTGGAAGTGTCACAGTGTGCGATGCAGCTCTCAACCAAATGGGCTCAATTGCATCCGAAAGCTACGAAGACCAGACACGAGTTTCTTCCGGAATGGATTGATGTCCACCACAATTGCTACAGTCCCCAAATGCAGATTTTGAAAAAAATTTTAGTAATTCTACCAATAAAGCAAGCAAGGTGGCTGTCACAAGAGAAGTTCTCAGAAAAAGCGGCAGTGAAACCTCCTTTCGGACCTCGAGCAAAAAATCTAAAAATATAACGGAAGAAGATGGATTGCCATAATGCATGGCAAATGCATGGATGAATTTATTTGCATTGGTAAGAATAAAATTTGTTTAACATATTCTACATTACTAATATTCATATGTGCTTTAATTAATAATAGCATTTTGTTAGCTTCACTTCCATCGGAGGTCGGTGAGTGTAACTCTGAGAAAAGCGAAGCATACTTTTAGGGCTCACTTGTATTTTTATTTTTTAACTAAGCGTAAAATTTAAAGCATACTCTTAAGCCGGAATTTTTGAAGAGCATCGCACTATAAAATAAGAATAAAAATATAGTTTAAACAAACACTCTATTTAAGAACATCAAACTTAAGATTTAAGACAAATATAGTTAAAATACAAGTGCCAAAAATCTAAGACGCACGCTTTTAAAGAACATCAAACTGAAAAGTAAAAAAAACCTATAGTAAATGAAAAATATAGCCCACGCTTTTTCCACAATACCGTAGTTTTTCGATGATTATTGTTAAATATGGCGGCATTGCATGAGAAGCAAACAAAGAAGCAACAATTAAAACATGAGCAGCTGGTCAACGTCAAGGAGTACTGCCCGCTCTCGTTAGTTTATCCGAGCCTAAATCTACGCCTGGTTATGCACGACTTTATTTCAGTTGGCAGCTCTGAATTCCGCTCTGTTATGTACTTACTCGTTGGTCAAAAGCAGCATCAGCTCAAAGTTTGGTTTTTGTTAAACCACTTTCAGCATTTGCGACGTTCATACGTGCGCACCTTTGAAAATCGTTAAAAGCACGAACACCAGCAGCAGCAACAATCAAATTATTGAAGGAGCAAAACAAGTTTCTTTATTTTTGGGTAATTAGCATGCACATATTGAATTTTATTGTTAACATTGGTTGTGTATTTGATCGCATGATTTGCTAAATAATAATAATAATAATGTCGCTGTCATTGCCACGCAATGCATACACACATACAAAATATATACTATAAACATATATATATTTACATATAGTATAGAAAATCGTTAAACGCTGCGACTGTGACGATGGCTCTTACAGCTACCAAGTGCGCAATTGTTGTCATCAACATATTAGCTCTGTTGCTGACGCATGGAGGCATCGGTAGCGGTGTTGTGGATGCGCGCCGCAACCAAGGCAACAATCAGCGCAAACAATCATCATCCAGCAGCAGCAACTCGGGTCATGTGACACAGCCCAGCTACAACACCCAAAACAACGGTGCCAGCAACTCCCACGCTGATGTTGCCAAATTGAGTTATCCGAATTACAACTCGCAACCCAATCGTCCGGCTACCAATGCTAATCCAAATCAAAATGCGCCAGCCGCTGGCTGGAATGTACCGCCACAACATGGACCGCCGCCGGCTTACTCTGGCTCGAATCCGGCTGGTGGTGCACACACCAATATGCATGAACCACCACCAGCGTATCATGCACCCAACTATGGTGCTCCACATCAGCCCATAACGGCCACACAGAATCATGGCCAGCAATATGCAGGCGTCCCACCAGGTGCCACTTATTATCCATCTGGCAGCCATATGCCTGGTGGCGGCTATCCACAACAACAAGGTGGTATGCCCGCTGGTGCCACCTATTATCCGTCGGCTGGACATATGCCCGGTGGCGGATATCATCCGGCTGCAGCACCACCCGGCTCCACCTATTATCAGGCGGGCTCAGCTTTGCCACCAGGTGCCACATATTACGCCCAACCACCGCAACAATCCTCTTCCGGTTTGGGCTTCGGTATGCCTTACCTTAATTACTAAGTAAATATTTATTTATAATTGATATTGATTATTTTTTTATTTATAGGCACTGGTCTGTTAGCTGGCGGATTGGGCGGCGCTTTGTTGGGTCATGCTTTGACCCCATCGGGTGGCTCATCGCAGCCTATGGCAGCTGCCCCAGCAGCGGGTGCAGCAGGTGGTCAGGACCGCATTATTATTATAAACAATGGTGTGCCTGTGAATGCCAGCGATGTCACCAATGCAAATGGCGCTGTTGCACCAGCCCAAGCTCCTGGTGCTGCTCTCATGCCAATGAATGGCACTCAAACGGCTGCAGATGCACCACCTGCACAGCTGTCACCATTTTCGGCACCGGCTGCTAATGGCACCGATCCGGCTGCACCACCACCACCACCACCAGGCGGCATCATTTGTGTGCCTACCAAGGTCAACGAAACGGATCCAACTGACAGCACTAAAATGGTGGAAGTGGAAAAGATTGCTTGCTATCCGGCACCACAACCACAAGCTGCTGCACCCGGTGCTGAACCTGTACCCCTTGCTCCAATGGCCACCAGCCAGCCACCAATGTTGGCTCCAGATCAGGCAGCCGTACGTGCCGCTTCCAGTGGCTCCGTTAGCCACTTGCCCAGCACTTTGTCGCTGATTGTTGGAATCTTTGGGCTCATGTTGCGCTTTGTTGCTGCGGCCAATTAGAAAGTGTCGCGTACAATTTATATAATTGCTTAGTCACCGCTAAACATCCCACACCGTCCAGCGAAAAACCATCCCCAACAACATTTCAAACCCAGTTTTACCTATTTACCCCCGTTCGCATTGCAGCTTACTGTTGAAATTAATGCATTGTTATTCTAGTACCTGTCCGTAGAGTATTCGCTGTTTGTATTTTGTAGATAATCACACTAAATATTATAACCAGAAGGCCTTCAATTGTGATGACGATGATGATGATAATGAGGAATGTTCAAGCAATCAAAGAAACAAAGATCTTTACTGTGAATCTCGTACTTTATATGTACATATATATTGAACATTCGAATGTGGACCACTTTTATAGGATATCCCCCATCTACACAAACTCCCAACTTTAAAAGACAAGTAATCTCTGTATTGTATATTAAGTATATTTGTAGCAAAAACTGTTGCTAAAGTATTATTACAGCTCTATATATGTATACATATGTAGATCAATCAGTTTTCTAATCCAATTGTTTTTTCGGCACCTTTTTCAATGATTGTAATATTTTTTATTTTTTTTAATGTCCATACTAATTTATTTGTTTGTTAGTTAATTGATTTATTTGTTCTGGTCAATTGATACTATAATAATAATAATAAAAGCTTAAAAATCACGCCGCACTACCAAGCTTCCAGCTCTCGTATTTACTTTTTTCCTGTTCGGAAAAATAACATCAGCAAATTTGAAGCATCTATCAATAATCGGGCATAGCCGAAACCCAGCAAAAGATCTCTCTTTTCTTTATTAGTTTGCACTTAGCAACAACACAAACGCAAAACTTTCACTGGTTAGCGAACTTGCCAAAGCTTCATGTACATAAACATACATACATACCTACGTATATATGATGGATGTGTTAAAACACTCATGATTGTTACGGTATGTCAACGATGTGGAGCAATACACAATAACAATGAACTTCAAGTGCCAAATTACAACGCTATGGTGATTTCCCTCTGCTGGGGGTTTTATAACATTAGAAACAAAATTTCAGCACGATTTTAACTGCGACAAGTTAGGATGATTATTAAGAATATATAAAAAGCAAATACATGATAAATACGGTTTATTGTTAATGTTTTTTATTAATTAAAACCTCTTGTTTTTGTATTGAAAAACAGTATGTAGAAAAAATTGCTGATGTTTATCCTTACTCCGCGTCGTCGTCTTCATCATCATTGGAACTGATTCTGAAGTAACGCAGCTCGTACGAGTCCTTCTCGTTGGCAACCACTCGAATCCAATCGCGCAGGGCGTTCTTCTTCAGATACTTCTTGGTCAAGTACTTAAGATAGGCCTTGGAGAAGTGCACATCGGAGCTGACAATCAGCTTCATCTTGGAGCGCTCAAAGGTGACATTGTTGCCCAAATTGTTCACCTTGCCGTTGACCTTAAGGCGAGCCTTCACGTACTTTTCCTGTAGATATCAAGACCAAAAATAAGTTAGAAAGGCAAGGCTAACATATCTAAGTATATAAATTCAATTTTAATATGCTTTCAAATAGTTCTGTCTCTTTCTTTGTTAAGGCCAAAAGCCAATTGAATTCGAACAAAAGGCCCAAATAAAGAAGAGTGTCCAATTTTTTAATTTGCCACTGAGTACACTGCCATCAGAGCGACTTGGCTAAAAAGCCATCACTCTCTGACGGCAAATCGGCGTGGCCTTTAAATACTTGTTGTTTTTTAAATAATCATACATTTTATTTATGGGATAGTAGTTAAAACAAATCGTTTAGAATAAGTTTAATTGCACAAAACGCAATTATTGAAAAATTTCGTTTGATCAGAAACTAAACTTATTCTTTTTAAAATTTAAATATGGGAAAGCAGAAGCATTATAACTGTGTTTTACCTGGTCCGTTGCGGCGTCATTACAGCTGGCAGATGGGCAGCGTTGCGCCCTGCTAAAAAAAAAACCACAAAAAAATAATGCGCGTTGAGCGCAAATACAAAAAGGTTTCCCCTTTGAAGACTACTTCTATGCTTGGCTTTTTTTCGACTTTCCAAGATAATTTTAGTTTTTTTTTTTGCTTCGTGGAGAAACCTGCAGCGTGATGAGATTTCAAGTTGTGCACGCTTTTAGCAGGGCGCACTATGAATTTTGGCCTGACGCAACACGGATGTGACACGTTCAACCCAGGGCCCACCACGTGGCGGTACACATAGCACGACTTGACGCTGTTCACAAACGGTTGCACCAACTGGCCAGACCCGGTACTGGCGATCAGTGGCTACCCCGTTGTGCAGTGTCCAGAGCCCCTTGTCAGAAATGATCGACAAAAATATTGATTTATGCAAGAAGTTACTAGTAAATCGATACACGTACATGTATCGATAATACGAGATAAAATGTACGAAGTACATATTCCAGTGAATGAAGAACATGACAAATAGCGACGATTGTGTTTAATTGTTTCAGCAGTTGTTAACTACAAATGGCATAATTTTAGACCAAGTGCAGCTTAATCGCTACCGAAAATATTTGCTTTAACCACAGCTTTTTATCCAGAGCCTCTGAAAGTTTGCGGCAATGAAAAGCTTGGTGTGGTATCACTGGGACGCGCTGATGTCACAATTGTCATGTTTTTCTTTTCACTTTTTGAGGTTATGTTAATCTGCCGCTGCTGCTTGTAGTGGTGATGCGATATGCATGTGGTCTTGTTAGAATCTTGAGAAAAGAATGAAGGAGACGTCTGAGGGGTACTTACGAAGTCGGCAACATCCATGATGTTGTCCTCCGCAATGTTGGTGCAGTCAATGGTGAAACGCAGCGAGACCTTCTTCTTCTTCTGTCCCTTGCCACGCAGAGCGTTCTTCTTCACAACCTTGCTGGTAGCAGCCGCTGGAGTGGCTGCTTTCGCCTTGGGCTTGGGTGCCGCAGGCTTGGCAGTAACAGCGGGTGCCGCAGTTTGAGCGGCAACTGCAGCAGCAGCTGGTGCAGCGGCCTTGGCAGCAGCAGGAGCTGCCTTCTTTGCTGGTGGGGCAGCAGCTGGAGTTGGGGCGGCCTTCTTGACAGCAGCGGGCGCAGCTTTCTTGGCAGCAGCCGGCGCAGCCTTGGCGTCCTTCTTGGGCGCTACGGGAGCGGCGGGCGCAGCCTTTTTGGCGGCAGCAGCAGGTGCAGGCTTGGCGGCAGCTGGCTTAGCAGCGGCTGCCGGCTTAGCTGCAGCGGCTGCCTTAACATCCTTTGCGGCTTCCGGAGCCTTCTTCACGTTCTTGGCAGCAGCTGCCGCTGGCTTGGCAGCTTCGGCAGCCTTGGGCTTCTCCACTTTGCCCTTGGCGGCAGCTGGGGCAGCCTTCTTCTCGGCGGGCTTGGCAGCCGACGCCTTAGTATCACCCTTGTTGGTCTTGGCCTATTAAACGTCGTATTCACAAAGTTATTTCTTCAGGCAACTATCAATTATTACAACTAGTAATATACGCCATCACACGTTGTTTAATTCCACAAATATCACTGTGTATCCACGCAAAATGGCATAAAGTTTCATATTATGCATTCATTTCATACAATTAACACGTGATGGCGTAATATTTACAAGATTATTACGAGCACTTACGGTTGGAGCCATCCTATTACTTGAAAACCACGGAGGAAAAGAACCGATAGAAGCTGTTGTCAAAAAGTCATCGACTTTCGGAGCGATAGTCGATTGTTTTCATTGCCTTTACACACTATTTTACTTAGACGTTACACAGCACATTTTATTGGTATTTTGTTAGTACTTTTCGAGGCTTTATCGCTAAAAGTATACAGCCACACTAATAGCTAATTTTAGCACTTGCACGAATTTTGGTCTTCTCAATAGCAATTAGATTGGTCATACTAAAGTACGCAGCCAACCTAAGTGAACCACATACGAGAGCGACAGCTAGTTATTTTTGTTGATTAAAAGAGTAAAGTGAAAAACTGCGTTTCTTATACAATTATTTAACAAGTACAATTATGAAGTTCCAATACAAAGAGGAGCATGCTTTTGAGAAGCGTCGCGCCGAGGGCGATAAGATTCGCCGTAAATATCCTGACCGTGTGCCTGTAAGTACAAATTTTTTTTATATATTTTTTGTAGAAATGTGTGTAAATTTATATTTGACAGCCATAATACTGCTCTTGTATGTGTGCGCTTGTTTTGCGTCGTTCTTTTTGATATTGTGTTGTTGCTGTTGCTACACACAGACACGCATATGTATGTACATAGAGTGGGGAAAATCAATAATGCGCAAATGGGTGCTACTAGCAATTATTCATAATTTGATAAGCATTTCTGTGTTCCCTATTACCATCAGTAGTTTTTCTCATATGTTGCGTGAATATCAAATGCAGTTTTCATCGCCAAAACAGGCCAAATTTCAAGTGAAAATCAAACGAATTGATGCACACACACACCAACACACTCACAACTGGCTTTGTTCGGACTGTGAGTGTGAGCGAACTGCTAGCTGACTCGCTTGCTCAGCTGTTGTTGTTTTTCATTTGGCTGCTTGCTATTTACCCCTACATACATCGTCAGCTCCATCTCTTGTTCCCCGTCAATGCACACACGGCCAACCAGCTAGTTGTTTTTTTGTTTTTGTAATTTTAAATCAACAAATTTGTTTTTTGTTTTAAGTGCGTTGTTTTTGTTTGTTGACTTGCGAAAATACTGCCCAGACTACTTTAGAACTGCGCATTATACATAGAGAAAAAAACTAAAATGTCCATGATTTTGGCTAATGCTAAAAATTGTTATTGTGCTATGTATTTGTTTTTTCGTTTTGCATTGAATTCGCAATTAGTCATAGCGACTTGCTCTCTTTGTTTGTTTGACTATTTCACCATATGTACAAACAAAAATCACTTCTCGCTTTTTCTCTCTTGCTCTTGGTGTCATCCCGTTATTACAGCCAGCCACCTTACTGCACTGCCAGAGGCTCTGCAATTTTTAATGACGATCTGGCCACAGTGGCTCCCCCTCCTCTATTCTCAGTAGATTGACTAAATATAATTGCTTTATTTTTGCCTTTAAAATTTAAATATATTCAACAATTTGTTTGTGCTTTGTGTTTCACTATTTCGTATTTTGGCAAGCAGCACACAGAACAAAAAAAAAATCACATAACAGCTGACGAGAAACCAACTGCAGGGCAAGGCCACATGCATACATACATATGTATTTCTACAAACTAACAATATACAGAAATACCTGATTGTATGTACACAATTAACATAACTACATACATATGTACATATGAAACTATTGATCACCATCACCTTGAGCACGGCCAATGACACCCCTGTCATAGGTTTTGGCAACATTGCTAGTTAACAGTTATGATTAGTATGTACACACATACATACATACATGCGTTTACTACGTGCCTTTCTAATTGATATTTGTTACATTGACAATTGTTATTTTGCATTTTTTTGTTCGCTTTGTTTTTGCTGCAGTGGATACACAGAAAAAATAGCAAATAGCAGTTAATGTTTAAAACTTATTTTACACACATACATTCATACTCATAAACACATTTATGTGCATGCATGTGTGCATGATATATCGGTATGTTGTCACGTATTCGCGTTCGCGAAGACGCAATTTATTTTACCGCCATAACTTAAAAATGTTCTGCCTCTCTTCGCTTTGATTTTGCTTGCAGGTGATTGTTGAGAAGGCACCAAAGGCGCGCATTGGTGATTTGGACAAAAAGAAGTATTTAGTGCCATCCGATTTGACTGTGGGCCAGTTTTATTTTCTCATCCGCAAACGCATCCATCTGCGTCCCGAGGATGCTCTCTTCTTTTTCGTCAATAATGTCATTCCCCCAACATCGGCAACAATGGGCTCATTGTACCAGGTATAAAAAACCTATAAACAAAAATATCTTTTACATTACCTTCCTTTAACTCTAATTATTTGTTACAGGAGCACCATGAGGAGGATTATTTTCTGTACATAGCCTATTCCGATGAGAATGTCTATGGCATGGATAAGTAATAAAAAAAATTCGACTGCATCTCTTATTGCGGCAGGCGTTTTTCAAACCATGCAACAACACAACCTATACAGAAAATTCTATATAGAAATATATATATTTTACGTTTAGCAAGCAGTTTAACATATAATGCAAACAAAAAACACAGAAAAGTAACGATAGCTAAACAAATTGTGCAGGTCTAAGGCGGTAAAAAGTTTAAGAAAAAAACCCAACCAACAAAAACCACTTAAGGACTATATTTAAAAAAAAAAAGGACAAAAAAAATGTTATGTGAAAATTATTTTATATACAAATTTTCTATACGCGCTAGTATTTCAACTTACCTATGCTTCAACAACATTTTGTTCAGTTTATTCTCTTGCTTTAGTTGTGTACTGTGCAATTTGTATTTTTTTTTTTTGTTGCGGAGTACTTTACTTCGATAATTTTCTCCTCTTTTTTTTGTGTAAGAATAATACAACAAAATTCTGTGCATATTTAGTGTGTATGGTTACGAATAGGAAACTCTCGGTTAAGCAGTAATTAATCTACTATTAATTAAATAAATACAAACAAAAAAAAAAAAATAAAAAACTTGGATAATTTGTCCACAAAAAAACCAAAGAAAATTGTTTTTAATTTCCTTCAAAAACTAAACCTCTAAATGAACACGTCATGGCCTTGAGACTTGTATTAGCTGATTTGGGAAGACCGTATAATTCGCAATAAGGTACAAAAAATTCACACAAATATGTGTGTGTGTGTATGAGTGTGTTGTAGTTTATTATCTTTTCTTTTGGCAGCAACAAGGGCTTTTTAAATGGTGCGGTTTGTTTTTTGGCATGCGATCATTTTCGAATTTAAAATTTGTGTAATTTGCTTTCAATACCGATCCCGCGGTTAAGCACTTTTGCAACACTACTTTTGAATTCGAGTGACCATGTTTCTGTATATAACATGTTATGTTAGCGCACAATATTGCACTTTTGTAAATAACATAACCATTCTGAGCTTAACGTTAACATTGACTGTTATGTAGCCGAAGTTTAGACGTGTTTTTTTATATATGCGGGCAGTAGGTAGGCTTTGCACAGAAATGCTTAGTTAAGTTATTATTTTTGTGTGAAAAGAATCAGGTAAACAAGTGCAAACTGCTGGCCACAGGGCTCTAACTTTCGCGGACTTGCAAATAAAACCCAATAACACAAATACAAATCAGGTAAAATTAAAACGGGATATTTTCGGGTGAACTGGGCAAAGTCTCAGCTCACCGTTAGTTACAAAACAGGCGCCCTTGCGCCCAAAATGAAGAAGTGCCTAATCTGTGTTATATTTTGTTGTTGTTGATGTTTTAATAAGTGTTGCTGTTGTTGTTTTTGTTGTCGGTGTTGTCGGTGCTAAGTTCAGCTCATGTCGATTATACATACATACATACATACATATTTAGCACAGCTATACACATAGTAGCATTTTAATAGTTATTATTAATATTGTTGTTATAGTAAACGTTTGCAACGAGTGCAGTTCTAATTGATTTTTGTTTTGAGCTTTTTTGTGTGACGCATTTATTCTTTGTCCGTCGCTTTGTTGTTGTTGTTGTCTTGTTTGCTATTGATATATTGGGTTGGCTGTCAATGCGCCATTTGCCACCCCCAGCAAAGAACAAAACAAATTGCGCCAGTGGTTATTATTGCAGTCCCGGTTCTCGCACGCCATGCCAAGGAAACTTTCAGATACTTTGGTCACACGTTTTTATTCAATTAACATATATCATTAGAAACATACAAACATACGTACTTACGTGGTGCACGGGGATACAAGTGCTGCTGACATTTAACAAGCTGAAAAAAAGCTTATTTCGGGTGAAAACATACGTAGATACTAAAGTGCCAATTTATAATCTTGCTATCAACATACCATAATTGCTGAGAGAAAAAAAACTAATTATTTTAAAAACCAGCAAAAATGGTCGGTAGCCAATCGGTCGATTTAAAATAGCTAGATTTGACGGTAAAAAAAAGTTCATACTGTCAGCACTGGCTGAGACAGTAGCCAGAGCAACAACAAATTTCAGGAAAACAGCTGATTAAGCAGCAGCCAACGTAAACGACGACCCCCATATACCATCTCGTACACACTGATTGTTTGTGCACATGTGTGGGTAACACGCTACGACAAGTGAAATAAATAATGTGAGTGTGTCCACTCTTTTTCAACTGATCACCATGTTTTTGTCATGTGTCGTCTTCTGGGTACGCTTAAAAAAACCTCCAAACGTGTATGTATGTATTTATGCATGTACACAGCAGCTACATATGTGTGTGTGTGTGTGACCCGTTTTTGTTGTTAAAATACTATGTGGATACGTTTTATTGGTGCTTAAGTATCGTATGATAATCCATTGTTGTTGTGTTTTTCCCGCGCGCACTACATTCAAACACACACACACACACACACATGCATATTTTTAGTTGCTGCGTTGCCAACTAATCCAACTAGCAGCGGCGGCAGATAAACACTTTTTAAGTTAGGCGACACATTTGCACATACATATGTAGTACTATGAACGATTGGTATTTTTATAGTTTGGTTAAACCTAGATACTGGGTATCTTCCTTGTCGGTCATTCGCCGAATCAAGCAAATTTGTTTTCATTTGATTTATTCGAAAAAATTGTTTGTGTTCATCATTTAGTAGCTGCTTGAGGCCTTACGAAAATTGCTTAAATGTCACAACACAACAAAAGAGAAACAGGCAGCCATGCGAATAGCACACGCCAGCGCAAGCATCAGGACGAAGGCACCAGCAACAGCAGAATCACTACCACAACTACAACCACAACCACAGCTACCAGCAGCAACAACAATAAAAGCCAAAAAAAACTATCACCCAATGGTAGCGCTACCAAGGGTAACGCCAACAGCACCACCACATTTACAATTAGCGATAGCAGCAGCAGCAGCAGAAGTAGCGGCAGCAGCAATCACAACAACATTGGCAGCAGCAGCAATAAAATGCAGCTAAACAAAAAGGATAAACAGCAAAAAGACAAAGAACGCAACGAGCGTGCACAGCTCGTTCTTTGGCGTCATCCCATGCAGACGTCCAAATATTGTGCACTCGAACTGATTGCACTGTTGCGCACATGGAGCAGCAGGTGAGTCAATTGGATTAGATCCCAAAATTCCAAACTAATATGATCTCTTTTATAGTTTACTGAAGCAACGCAGCATGCTGGCTGTTTTAATAGTATTAGGCATTGTATTTAGCTTAACATACAAAATAGATGGACCCCATCAGTTGGTCATTGAGCTGGTGCGTCGCAACACCTGGTTCTTTTTGTACTGGCTCGGTCTTGGTGTTCTCTCATCTGTTGGCCTCGGCACCGGATTGCATACGTTTCTTCTGTATCTGGGACCACACATAGCCAGCGTAACGCTTGCCGGTTACGAATGTAATTCGCTCAACTTTCCACAGCCGCCGTATCCCGATGAGTAAGTCAACAATATTCATTCAATCAATGGTACAGTGCTAACGAGCGATCACTGTAGTTTATATATATAAAAATAATAAACATTATGGCCTGTTCTAATTTCCAAGTTGAAGCGGAATTGAAATTCATGTATATTTCGATCTTTGCTGTTTTAAGTTTCGATCATCTTATAACAATGTTTACTCGATTTCGATAATAAACATGTTTCTTAAATTAATAATGCCTTCAGCAAACTAGACGCAATAATTGTCAGCTAGTGTAAGCCCAACCTAATACAAACATAATGGAAATGTTAGAAAAATCTTTTAATTTTAAACTTGCGAGTGTTGCCTTTATATTTATCAGTAAACCTTTTGGCTAAGTCTTTGATTTCCGTTATAAATTCGAAAATAATATTTTGCCTCTGAAAATTCCTCAAATCTTATTGAATATACTCATAACTATTCTTTTGGCACTTGCATTTTAAATTCTCGATTAGGATAAGCGGTTTGTTTTTCGTAATCAGAACCAAAATGTAAAATAGCAAATCGTTTGCAATCGAATCAAAAATAAGAACATGCTTGATTGTATTTTTCAATTAATGATACTTACTTACATATATATACTACAATGTGTTATATGTTTATAAACTGCAGCATCATCTGTCCGGAGGAGCCATATTTAAAGCGGATGCCAAATATCTGGTCAATAATGTCTAAGGTGCGTCTGGAGGCATTCCTTTGGGGCGCTGGCACTGCCTTGGGTGAACTGCCGCCCTACTTTATGGCCAAAGCAGCACGTTTATCCGGCTACGATCCGGACGATGCCGAGGAGTTGGCCGAATTTGAAGCACTCAATGCCAAGCGGCATCAGAAGAACCTCAGCCTAGTGGACAAAGGCAAACTGTTCATGGAGCGCGTTGTTGAGCGTGTTGGATTCTTTGGCATATTAGCCTGTGCAAGCGTATGTCAAACAAAATCCACTATAGTTTCGAGCTGTTGATATATCTAATCGAGATTTGTTTTCAACAGATTCCCAATCCCCTGTTCGATTTGGCGGGCATCACATGCGGACATTTCCTGGTGCCGTTCTGGACATTTTTTGGCGCCACGCTAATTGGCAAGGCCATCATTAAGATGCACATACAAAAGGTCTTTGTGATCATTGCGTTTAATGAGACGCTCATCGAGCGGGCTGTCGATTTGCTTGCAAAAGTGCCAATCTTTGGACGCAAGCTGCAGCAACCATTCAAGGCATTCCTCGAGAATCAGAAACAGCGCTTGCATAGACAGCAGCGTGGACGTAATGCCACTGCCGGCGGCGCTGATTCTGGTAATCTGATCTCTAAGATCTTTGAGACTTTTGTGATTGGCATGGTCTGCTATTTTGTTGTGTCAATTGTCAATTCGCTCGCCCAGAGCTATCACAAGCGGTTGCACAAGAAGCAACGCAACTTGGTGCTGCCTGCAACTGCCACGTCCCCCCCAGCCAGCCTTAAGAAGCATAACAAGCATAAAGCGTCACGCGATTAGGTGCCAAATCGATATGGCCAGTTTTCTTTTCCGAAATTCCTTGTTAATATGTTCTTTTTATGTGTTTCTCGCATTACTTGCATGCCCTGATCATTAGTTTCCAATTTTTGTTTAGATTTAAAGTTTTGTGTTAGTCAAATTTTGAATGGCATATTCAGAATTCCATTTTTGCCAAATGGAATAATAATTAGTTCACATACATTTTGTGCATAGGTTTTTTTTTTTCTTTCTGTGTTATTCTGAATAGAGTCGGAGTAAAATCATAATTATATCAATATATACATTACGTATAATAGAATATATTTTGTAAAATATTTTGTTTGTGCTAGCAAGTGAATGAGAGTACGATAGTGAGTGAGAGAGAGATAAAGTGAAACAAAAAAAGAGAGAGAGAGATGGCTATATATGCATGCGTAGTTGAAATCTTTACTAGACTAGGTAAAAAGTAATACAAAAACTAAAATTTATAAATACAACAAATAATGTAAACTTAAAAACAACAGAAACATACAATATACTATTATAGTAACACCAGTTATTTGGTTTACTTATTTTTATTATTTTCTTGTTAAAGCCTTGTTTGTATATTACATATTATTTAATATTTTTGCGTTTTTTTTTTCCCCCCCGAATGAGTAAATGCAATAACAAAACGTAAACTGTTGTGTAGTATAGATTTGCTTTAAGATAAACAAAGACATTGATACTGGAAATCAACTGAAACAAAAACAAAACAAAAAATATAATGAAAAAAAAAAAATCAACACTAAATGCTAAAAAATAAACAGAATTATAAATACAAAATGTAAACAGTTTCTATTTGCATTGGTGGTGATGATGAATGGGATTTCTCTGATTCTAAGCGAGTTATGATGAATTGACGCACAAAACAAACCAAACTTGGCATCGTATTTCTTGTTTATTTACAATTCGATTAGTATGTTTTTATATGAATTAAGGCAGCTAAGGGTATATTGATTTCCTTAGCCTCAAATTGAGCGGGTTAATAAAATTCAGTTAAATAACTTTACTTTACTAACTTGACTCTTTGTTAGATTTCCTAGAACACTTCTTTCTAGTATAAAGAAGAAGCCCTAGAAAAAGCGAAACTAGATCTTGTTAGTGAATTTTTGCAAAAGTAATTAGAAGTCTAACAGGGATAACGCCATTTGGGCATTTTGGAAGAATAAATATTTGAGAATACGTTACCCAAAATTGCGATCCGGTCAAATTAACTGAAATATGAGTGTTGATAGCAAAGAATTTATTGCTTTGATGGCACAAATTTCAACTTGAAAATACTTTTTCTCTAAATGTCATTTCGAAAACGGGTGACCCAAATGACTCGAAAACTACTGAATCGATTTTATCAAAATTTTTCAGTCTTATTGAGTACATAAAAGCTTCAGTCCTTGATAGTTTTATTTTTTTTTGGTAAAAGACCTCCTTTTTTTTATATGTAGTCGAGAGCCAAATTTGTAGCTTGAAAATCGAACATTTGACTTGAACTTTCGGGAAACACACAAAACAAAAAAAAAACCGAAAGAAGCAATCAAATAATAATTTCAGATCTAAATATTAAAATTTTCTTTCTCAAATGCGTTCCCCAGCCCCCTGCATTTTGCTTACATATTTTGAGCTAGAGCCACCAAATTTGGTGCCAAGATTGGTTATGAAGAAACCTAAAAAATTTGGATGCTACCACCACCTATACCACTCCCACATTTTACCTACTTTGAGCTAGAGTAACCAAATAGCAATTGACATCCCACAACGATCTGCATACAAACTGTGGATTCCAAGCCCCAAATACCACCTCCAGCCCCTCTTTCCTAACCTTTTACAATCTAGATTTACCAAATTTGGAAGGAAGATGGCATTTTGCCTTCCCCATCTGCATCAGACAATCTTTGAGGCAGCGTACAACCCTGCCGAATCCGCACCCCATTGCAATCAGGTTTTTTTTTATCGGTTTTATTACTGATATCGAGTATACCGAAGTCGGTTGCGTCCAACTGCAACGTTCCTACTTGTTGATAATTGTAATGGTTTTTGTTAACTTATAATTTGTATTTGCCTTGTCTTTTGTTAACAATACTTGAAATTTATTTCCATAAGATTGGTTATGATGTCGTTCTGTGTTTGCTTTTGAATTGAAAGAGCAGTTATTCCTTTATTAACCAATGATCTAAGCAAACTAACAGGTAGGGCCAGAACCTGCATCTTCCTTGGACTCTACCGGTCCTACCGGTTCGCTTGCAGATTGGGAATTGCGATTTTCTACGGAGTTAAGCAAGAAAACTTGTGTTATATCATATCAATACAGATGATAATTGGCTGCACTTACTATAATCTTGCAATAGGATGTTAGCCTTACTGGATTTAATATATAGACCACAACTGTCCCAAAGGTTTGTCAGAGATGAACCAGAACCTGCATCTTCCTTGGACTCTACCGGTCCTACCGGTTCGCTTGCAGATTGGGAATTGCTGTTTTCTACGGAGTTAAGCAAGAAAACTTGTGTTATATCATATCAATACAGATGATAACTGCCTGCACTTACGATAATCTTGCAATAAGATGTTAGCCTTACTGGATTTAATATATAGACCACAACTGCCCCAAAGGTTTGTCAGAGATGAACCAGAACGTGCATCTTCCTTGGACTCTACCGGTCCTACCGGTTCGCTTGCAGATTGGGAATTGTGGTTTTCTACGGAGTTAAGCAAGAAAACTTGTGTTATACCACATCAATACAGATGATAATTGCCTGCACTTACGATAATCTTGCAATAAAATGTTAGCCTTACTGGATTTAATATATAGACCACAAGTGTCCCAAAGGTTTGTCAGAGACGATCCAATGTTTTCAAGAGCTGTCGACTTGTGACCACCGTCGAAGAGATTAGTTACTTGCATATCGGCCTGTTTTGCTTCTTCGTTAGGTTTTTCAACTGGTACTGGGTCAATAATAGGCCTGCCACTTATCATGTTTTTAAAGAACGACATTATGTTAATGAAAATTAGTAATATAAAGAATTTTTATATGGACAACACTTTTTCAGTACAACGCGAAATAAAATGCTTAATATCTGATAACAAACTTTGAAAAATTTGAATTGTGAATGGCACAGGATTAGGATTAGAACAAGAATTTTAATGTAAAGCCTGCTTGTTGCTTGTAGTTTTCAAATCATCAAATAATCTTTATTTGCCTTGATTAGATATATATATATATAGTTTCGGCTTTGACCTAACTTTTTATACTCGATACCGAAGGTAAAAAGTATATCGGGTTTGTGCAATGTCCGTCATGGTGTCTGTCCGTCTGTCCGCCAGTCCGTATGTGCGAAACTTTTTTTACACCCTTCAAGCTAGAGACTTGAAAACTCTTTATCTATGGATGAGTAAATTAAAGTGTCAAGATTGTGGCTCTACGATAACTGGGAGCCTGGCAAATTGATAAATTCGATAAATCCACGTACTTCGCACGTCCGTTTAGCCATACCTAGAACTTCGGGAAGAAGATAGCTACTAGCGACCTCCAAAAAACTATATATGTTTGGTCTCGCGGCTCCTCTATTTGGCTCGGAGGCTTCTTGGGGCTAGCCAAGCCCATGGCCAGAAGACGAAGGCCAGCTACTTGATCTCGAAAACCTAGATTTAAGCTAAAAAGCTGAGACAACAAAGCTCATTTTATTGTGAACGGCTAGGCTTTATTTGGTCAAGATGGAGGCATCTGCATTTCTTACAAAAGCACATATCAGGAATGCCTGATTTTTTGATGAATATTTTAGAAGAACTTCACCAACTTTCGTGACTTGCTTAAAAGCTATGCAGGATATAAATTGGCATTTTTGTTTTTACAGGCAGGGAAGCTGGAGTAGGCATGGCCTGCATATGTTTGATGCAGATCTTTCGAAAACGGCATCAGCTATCATCCTACCAAATTTAGTGACTCAACAGCAATAGCTTTAAACGCAGATGTGCGTTGATGTTACCAGTTTTCCTTCTATTGCATGCTTAATAGCCCATAGCCCTTAGTATATAAATAAATTGTTCCTCTTTTGGAATTTAGTAAAACAAGTTTATATTTACTTTTTTTTTTTTTTTGGGTTAACATATAGATTACCAATAAAGAAGAATAATCAGTAAATAGATTTGACATCCATGCCATTTAACGGTCTCTCCTTTTATTTACAGTATCAGACAAAACTAAAGCACCCCCCTCGGGCATTTTTTTCATTTGATAATATTTTTATGAAAACAAAGCTGTTCATTTATAGTGTTTGTGTTTTTTAATTTGTAATATCCTAAATATTAATAAACACAAAAGTTTAGCATGATTAAATTAATAAACAAAAATTTTGAACCAAAAAACCATTTATTTTCAAAAATAGCAAGCGACAAAACTAAAGCACCCCCTTTGAAATTAATCCAAAAAAAATTTTAAAATTAATATTTCGTTGCGTATCCGTTAGTTTTATCACACAGGCACATCTTTTAGGATTAGATACTATAAAAAAAAAATTAGTCATGTCCGGCGAGATTGATTCCCAGGCTATTTTAACAGCTTCAAACAGATCTGCCTTGGTCTTGCAGTTTTGTCTGTTAATTTTTCTGTTTACTAGCTCCCACAAGTTCTCAATTGGGCTTAAATCCGGTGATTAAGCGTGCCAACGCAGGACTTCTACGCCATTCAATCAACCGTTCAATTATTTCGAGGCTGGTCCCTCAGATACTATTCATTCTGGAGGAAGGCCACGTAAAACCACGCGGCTAGAAGATTCTCTTATTAAAAGGACTTTCCATAAGGATCCTACAGCATCTGCAATTCAAGTACGAAGCTGCTTGGAATTGCAAGTTAGCCATAGAACTGTCCAAAGAAGGGCGCAAACCTTTTATATCGCTGAAAAACTAAAAAGCCCGGATTGAATTTGCCAAAGCCCATCTCAATTGGAGTGTTCAGAAATGGAAGACTGTGCTTTTCTCAGACGAGTCCAAGTACAACATGAAGAGTTCAGATGGTATGAGACGCGTACGAAGACCTAATGGGAAAAGGTTACATCCTATGTTTTGCAAAGGCACTGTTAAGCACGGAGGAGGAAATGTTATGGTCTGGGGTTGTTTCTCTGGACAAGGAATCGAGCCGATTTACAAAATTGATGGAATAATGGATCGATTTCAGTATCTGAATATAATCCAGGACGTCATGCTGCCATATGCCGATGAGGAGATACCACTCCAATGGAGATTCCAGCATGACAATGACTCAAAACATACAGCACATTTGGTCAAGGATTGGTTGCAGACGAATGGCGTAGAAGTCCTTCGTTGGCACGCTTAATCACCGGATTTAAGCCCAATTGAGAACTTGTGGGAGCTAGTAAACAGAAAAATTAACAGACAAAACTGCAAGACCAAGGCAGATCTGTTTGAAGCTGTTAAAATAGCCTGGGAATCAATCTCGCCGGACATCACTAATTTTTTTTATAGCATCTAATCCTAAAAAATGTGCCTGTGTGATAAAACTAACGGATACGCAACGAAATATTAATTTTTAAAATTTTTTTTGGGTTAATTTCAAAGGGGGTGCTTTAGTTTTGTCGCTTGCTATTTTTGAAAATAAATGGTTTTTTGGTTCAGAATTTTTGTTTATTAATTTAATCATGCTAAACTTTTGTGTTTATTAATATTTAGGATATTACAAATTAAAAAAAAAACAAACACTATAAATGAACAGCTTTGTTTTCATAAAAATATTATCAAATGAAAAAAATGCCCGAGGGGGGTGCTTTAGTTTTGTCTGATACTGTATATCTGTCCAGAATCTGTCGCTTGCTTATCAAAGTCCTAGTTCATTAAGTCCAAACAGCTTGAGGCATTACAATGCCGTTTTTTTTTGTTTTTTTTTTATTTTTGTTTTGTGTTAGCTGCTTGACGTTGCTCGAAGGACAATTGCTTTATGACGCTGTTGGCGTCGGCCCATGTCGTTTCGTTTATGATGCCCGAATGCGATGCAAAACGAGCTACGAATGCCAAATCCAAAGCACAACACAACAGCAACAACTAACAAGCGCTATGTCAACAACAAAAACACCAAACACCCAGTGTGTGTGAGTAGAAAGAAAAAAAAAAGTTGTCACGTACATTAAATATTTTCTTGTATTTGCTGTCAGCATTTATTTAAAATGGACGCAGACACACACACACACACACACGCAAAAGCACACAGACACAAATGTTAAGTGTCAAAGGATAACGAACAGTGTGAACCCAAAACAACAAAAAACAAAAAAAGGTAAGAAGGCTCTAGTCGGGGTAGATTAACTGGAAGAGAAAACAAAATGATTCCTTTTTAAGTTACGTACGAATGTTTTTGATTTAAAAATTAATTTTGGACAAATTTTGACTTGAAAATTAACAAACCAAACATAAAATGTCAAATTTTAAATATAAAAGTGTGGAAACGTTGCAATTGGATCCATCCTACTCGATACCTGTTCGAAAAGAGGCAAGAAGAGGCTGATGGCAAAGGGGTATGGATACGGCAGGGGTGTATGCTGTCTTCAAAGATTATCTGATGCAGATGGGAATGGGCACACTGGTTATAGCCAAAAAAAACTGAGAAAGGTACACGCATTCCCGTTTTTAAAGAGGCCGTGGGGCATAGTTTGTTAGCGTGACATCAAAATATTTGCTACAGATCTTTGTGGAATGTCACTAGCTATCTTCCTACCAAATTTGGTGACTCAAGCTTGAAAACTGAGAAAGGTACACACATTCCCGTTTTTAACAAGGCAGTTTGGGGCTAGGACTGGGCGTGGCATCCATTACATGGATTGTGCCAAATGCCGGTGGCGTCCGTTTCGAATAGTTTGAATGTTGTAAGGTTTAGCCTGCCAGTTGACAATTGGGTTTTGGCTGTTGTTGCAGCAAGCGCCGCGCATAGTTGGCCTCATCCAGAAAGCGGTGCACATCAACACATTTGGGCAAAGCAGAATTTTCATCCTCGTCAAATCAGACTATTATTTTTTAATAAGAATTCAAAATATGTAGGACATGTTCGGTTGGAAGGTTGATTGTTTAAAACTCAAAATTATTCAGAAAAAAAAAAAACAATATAAAACATCAACAGCTCAATGTATAGACTTTGAACGTTTGACCGATCTCAAATTTTTGTATATAATAGGTAATAATAGTCACAAAATTTCATTCCGTTTTCGGCAAATTGCTTTGTGTTGAGCCAAAAAATTCACTGTGTCTTGATTGCCAATAACTTTGCCTGTTTAAATTACTATCCACAATCCTACCTTCTATCCTCTTAACTATGTGTGCCTTTTCCCATAGCAATAAAAAAAATGTACTAAACCTATTTCCGATTAGATTAAGCTGCCTGAAAATTAACGGGACAGTTATCAGTGCCTCAAACAGACAATAATAAAAATAATAAATTTATGTTGGGGTTTTTTTTAAGGATTATATTGAAATTAATGTAATTTGTTTCAGCATTTTTATTTAGATTCTTTTCTAGATTCAAACATTTTTGCTAGCCGAAAAACAAGCTTAAAGCTTGACAAAAACTGCCAACACTGCTGGCTGTGGTACGTGTTTGTTCACTAACAACAACAACAACTAAAACTAAACGAACATTTTGCCAAAAACTAACTAAATCTTCATCCCTTTCTGCCTGGCTTGCCGCTTGTCAGCTGAACAACAAAGTAGGCATTTTAGTCGAAGCACAAAAGCATGCAGTAAAATAATGTGGCATGGTGAGAGAGCCAGCCGGAAACAGTTATTTCGCTTGAAATGAACTTAGAGAGAAAGAGAGAGTGAGAGAGAGAGAGAGAGGGAGTTGGGTGTTTGTCTCTTCAAGTGCTGTTCCCCATGCGAGCTTTGCTTTTGGGCTCCGGCGCGTGTGTAAATATGCGAAACTGGGGACTGAAACTGAAGCTGTTTGTTGAATGCGGCCTTAGCAACCCCTAACGTCCCCAACAACATGACCCCTAATGCATGTCTCGGGTTTCCATTTTGGGGCTGACAATTTCTATACAGCCTAAACTGGTATCGTGGCGCATACGATAGGTTTGTATTTATCGATCTACACTTTGTATCTTTTGTATCAATTTGCCAACCATCTTATTAATTTTTTATAAGGTTGCTTACGCCGTGAACTTTAACGCATACGCACATTAAAAAGAACACAAAGGGTAATAACAGTTCCTGATAATAATTCCGAGCAAATACGTATGTTACTGTTTACAACCTCATCGAAAAAACATGCCACGGCGCTCGGCAATATTGCCAACTGGTGTTAAAATAATTAAACATACTGAAACAAGAACAACAATGAATCTACCGACTAGAATAACTATGAGCAATCCAATTGATTTTTGGAAGTGTCTGCAATCGATAGCTGTTACTTTGTTTGGTTGCGATAGTTTTGGCGGCAATTGGCACATCCCCAGCGGCCGTTGCGGCCTGCGAATGAAGCATACTGGCAACTGGCAACTGGCAACTGGCAATTGGCAACTGTGGCTGCAGCAGCACAATTTGCATAGCCATAGACGCGCACCAGCTGCGTGCGCATTAAGACGTGTTTTTCGCAGCTTTATTTCGTTACTGTTATTGTTTGCATGCATGCATGCGGCAAAATAACAATTTGAATAAACAAAAAAAAAAAAGAAACAGAAACACAAGCATTTAACGAAAGTACGCCTGCTGGCAGACAATGGTTTATTTTGTTGTTGTGTTTTAAATTGTGAGTTTGTTGTTTTGTTTGGAATTGTTAAATGAAAAAATAAATAATAATGTGAGAAAATGGATTTCGCCAATCGCAATAATACGGCTAACAAGTTTGTCTGTCCAAGCGACAGGCAGCTGGCCTTGCGTGCCAAGTAAGTAGTTAAAAACAAAACCAACCACAAGTTTCAAGTAAAATGTGCGCCTAGGAGTAGGCAATTAGTATTGTTAATGCAACAATTGGGCGACTGCTCAAAGTCTGTCTACCGCAGTATGAGCGTGTGTGGGTGCAAGTTGAACAATAGCATTAACGTGCTACTAAAGTTAAGCAAATTCTGTGTGCGCGTCATAAATACAAAAAAAAACACAAAACTGGCTGCTCATATTGTTGTTGCTGGTGTTATTGTGACTGTTGCTGATAAGGCGGCGCGCAACAGTTAACGCTTAGCACAATAACAAACAACATGAACAATGCCAACTGTCGCGTATGTGTCGACAAAAGCTTTAGTTATAATTTGATTAACTTTGACTGCGTCAGTCCTCGCTGTCTCTATATATATGCATATGTATGTGCCAGAGTATCTCTGTGTGTGTGTGTGTGTGCGAGTGTGATTAGCAACGCGCTACAATGTAGCTTAATCAAACATCCTCATGCTCATGCTCATGAACGTAGTGAGGTACAGTGGTCTGTAAATAAACCAAATGGCTTATTAAAAGCTGGGTTGACATACACAAACAGGATCTGTTAAGAAATGGAAAATTTAAATTTTAAACTGTTTTTTTTTTTATATTTTTTCATTTTGTTTGCAACTATTTTGCTTTTAGCCTTTGGTAACAGTTTATTAAAAACTTATTTTTCGAACGATTTTGCTTGCAGAAAATGCACAACTTTTTTCGAACATTGGATATTGATATTATTAACAATGAAAATAACATTTAGAAAGTTGTTTAAAAAAGATTTATATATCAAAAGCACTTTAATTTTTATCCAGCTTTAATTCAATTCCAATTTAAGCCACTTATCTTTAAATAAACTTAGGTACTGTTGAATGTTCAGTTATTGTTGCGCATCTACTTAATATTTTTAGAAAGAAATATTTATTTTTAGTTCCAATGCGTTTTTGTGAAGTGCACTCAAGTGCAGTATAATTGCTGACCACTGTAACTGCTGTTTCTCTTTATATGTGTGTTTGTGTGTGTGTACGTGCGTTTGTGTGTGACCATGGAATTGCCAACGAGTTGTCAAGGACCCAGCAGCAGCTTCAGCTAAAGTAAAAGCTATAACATAAAGCCAATGTCCTTCGTCCTCGTGTTCTAATCATAATTGCTGGCATGCCGCATGCTGAGCCGACACCACTGACAGATTAATTAAACTTTAATAATGCTCGATATTTCTTGATGAGCAAACACAAAAAAAAAAAAGTTAAGAGCGTTCGCTTACTTATTGCAATTGATGGCGACTGACTGACTGATTGGCAAGGGAAGAGAAGCTGGGTTAATTCAGTGGAGGGGCGATTGGTGTCGGCTGGGAATGCCTATTTACATGAACAATTACATTAGCACGCACACTTGCACAAGCCGAGGCTAGCAGCATATGTTTGTATCGAAAGTGGAAAACGTGTAGCATACTGCGAGGCGCAATCCCAGCTGACTGTAAATATGTGAATTGGAGCTTAACGCTGAATTAAATACAAGTACATTGTGAGAAGGAGCGAGAGAAAGAGAAAGAGAAGGCGCGCACATTTTATGCATAATGCCGCAGCCGCAAAATATACACAGCGCAATGGGTGGCACAGTGCACAACAGTGGTGAATGGCAGCTGTGTGGCAGCAGCAGCAGCAGCAGGTTTCAAAGTGCTCAATTTACACTTCCGTTCGCTCACCATTTTATTTTATTTTTTTTGTTCTGTTCAGCTAACAGTACATTACCAGTTGGACACACAAACAAACACACTTCATAGATATTTATATATGTATGTATGAAGTACATATAACGGAAAAGAAAAAATAGCAGCAGCAGCAGCAGCATAGAAACAATGCGGCTTGTGCGTGACGCATGCACACTGGATATATAATATTATTTACTAGGCTAGCTAGCTAGAGGGGTGCGGTGGTAGTGGGAGTGCAGGGGGTGTTGAAGTGCTGTGACAGGAGTGTACTTGAAATTCACAAATTGCAACACAAGGCAACAGACGCAGCTGCGGCAACTGTAAAAGCCCCAAGCTGTCACGTGAATGCCGCAAAGGGGCGCATTTAAATTGGCTGCCGCAAAGTTAAAAGCGATCTATCCGTAACGAAATTAAACCTTTTTTGCTAAATTTATCAAACCTATCGATTGCAAGCATATCGAAATACATAATTATGTTTTCAACCATTTGTTTTAATAAACTAAGACAGACCCATTAACATATACAAATACGTTTATGTTGTTAAATTTATCACATTTCAATCGGTATGTCTGCAATTACACTTTTCCATTTATTTTAATTGTCGAATGACACGAGCTAAACTCTTACACATTAGTGTAACAGCTTGATCGTGTGTGAGCCAAAAGGACTATTATTATTTTTTGAAAGTATGTACACACTTGTTAAGTGCATATCGCCATTTCAGTTTAATGCGCAATATAAATCAAATAAATTATGAAATGCACGCAAGCGAAGTTAACTCCTTTCGCAATATGTAGCGTTTCGCGTTATCCCAAACTCGTGCAACAACAACAGCAGCAGCTAAAACTGTAGCTAAAACCCCTCAAGGCAACAGGCGATGTTAGAACGCGCACGGAGTCATAAAAAAACAAAATGCGCACTTACATACAAACACACACACACACAAGAGCGTACAGTGCACATTTGATATAATGAACTAAGTGCTGCAGGTAAATACCTTAATAGTCTTTGGTACAATCCGTATAATTGGTTGTTGTTTGCTATTCAATACTAAACAAACAATTGACAAACATAAAAAAACAGTTAAATCGTTAAATAAGTTTAACTTATCCTGTGTATGAATGTGTCTGTCAGTGACATATACAAATGTCTCATGGCAATGAAACAAGAAACACAGATCACAACGAGAGTGACAGAAATATTCAACAAAAACATTGCAAATGTGCGTTTGTGTCAACCTGTTAACTTATGTCTATGTATGTACTTGTCTTTTAGAGTTATAAAGTTGACACATTAGACACAATAACTTTAATGCACATTTATTATTAAACATCAGCCATAACAGTATTAAAATTCATTAATTAAAAAGCTTTTATTTTAGAAATGTTTTGGTACATTTATAAGTGCGACTTTATTAAACGCTTCACACCCTAATAAACATTAATACTTATGTATGTACATACATGAAAGTGGACGTGTGTTTGTGTGCCCGTATTGCTGCTGCGGTTTTTAATGTCATGTGTAAGTGTTTCCAAAGTGGCCGTAAAACGCACAGAGCCCGATCCCAAAGCCCGCAACCGGACAATAACAGGGGGCCCATGCTCAGGTTTGACCCTGAACCAAGGCGCTGTTGCCTCTTAAATAACTTTGAACTTGACATTTTGGCCCTGGAACTATGGCTGAACCTAGGCAACAGCAGCAAAAGCAAAAGCAACAACAGCAACCACAATAATAACAAAAAACCAACATGAATACCGCATTAGGCAGCCGCAATACTAATGACGCTCATTTAACAAACATCGACCCTCACACACCCACACACAAGCGACTAAGAGATACCCTCCTGTTATCAAATTTTAATCAAAAGTGGATAATTTTAATGCATTTCTTTTTGTGTAATGTAAAAAAAGTTAATTGCTGTTTTAGATTGTGAATGATTTTGTACATTTCACAAAAAAATTTAAAAACTTAAGTACGTGCTCAGATTTGCTTTATTATTTTGATTTTACAAAAGATTTTTTAATATAAAAAAATAAAAATTTAAGAATAAGCATCACACTAGAAATTTATAGAAATTTTTCGTGCCCTTTAAACTTTGTGTAAATTCATTGTTCTTTAAAGAAAGCAAATGTTGAAAGCAATTAGTATACCCAGTGCTTGTTATATCGTAGAGGATATAGCCATAACTCTGTTGCGATGATGTGTGTGAACATAGAAGTACATAGTATGTACAGCTGCGAAAAATAAAATAGCATCGCTTATCTACATTTTGTTAACAGCCCAAAAAAAAAAAACATAATTCTTAGATAATTTTTTAAGTGATTATTTTTTACTAATATTGCTCTAAACGCACAGTATAAGCTTTTATTGATACGATAGTTGAAATTTTGTTTATAATTTTTGTGTTTTGGAAAAAGTTGTAAGAAAATGCGATAGAAATAATAGTATCACTTATGCAACCTGTTAATAATACAAGTGATACATAATGTTTCTTGACAACAAAGTTGATATGCTACAGCAGTTGAGGTCCTTTGAGGACTGCGATAGCGAAAAATGTTGCATACATCTCAAAGAACACAATTTCAAACCCAGAAGCTATTAGAAATGCCAAGTATTTTAAGTTTTACAAAAGAAAAAGAAAAGATTGGTCTATAAAATGGAATATTTCATGGTCAGATGCGATTAAAGTCGGTATGATTGAGGTTGAAAAAAAAGTATCAAAAGTTTATTGCTTTTTGGACTGCAAAAAAATAGGTAGCTAAGTGATGCTATTTGATTTTGCGCAGCTGTACTAAATTAATTATTCACGCACTAATAAAGTTGTACACTTTTGGCTTGCAGATTGAAAGCCGGCTGGAGCAGCTCAAAGACCAATGAACCGTTGCGACCCGATGAGCAGGAGGCCATCATATCGGTGATACGACGCAATGAGGAGATTGAGATAGCGGAACGACAGCGTGTCGGACGACTTGTGGAGCGTGTTGAGAAGATTAAGTTGCATGCGGTGGAACGTGGTCCAAACTGTTGCCGGCTGTGCGGCGATGTTTTTGGACTGCTGCGGCCGCAGCGCATCCTGTGCGAGGACTGCCGCAAATGTGTGTGCGCCAAGTGTAGTGTCGATATCAATATCAGGTATCAAAACAGCGATCGGACGCGCGAGATTTGGCTATGTCGCATCTGTTCGGAGACGCGTGAGATGTGGAAAAAGTCGGGTGCATGGTTCTTTAAGGGTCTGCCCAACTATGATGTGCCACGCAGTGCCAGTGCTACGCCTACGACCAGTTCACCAGTGGGTGGTGGCCTCGGTCGAGGCGGTGGTCGCGCCGTACAAAGCTGCCACGGCACACCGACGCGTGGTGCTCGCATCAAAAAGCTAACGATACGCGTCAACGATGATACCAGCAGCAGCAGCAGCAGCAGCTGCAATAATGGCAGTCACTCCGAACCGGAGGATGAACTAGATGGTGGTGGTAGCAAGCAGTTATCTGCCAAGACGGCTGCCAAACGACTTAAAAAACAACAGCAACAACAACAGCAACGTTTGCAGCGCGATGAAAGCTTCCGTTTGCGTGCCTATGGCTCCATACGCAGCTTCATCGATGGCGGCGAACGCAAGCTGTCCAACTCCTTCTTTTTTGGACGCCCAGCAACAACGCCCCGGCAATCGGAGTGCCTGGATAGCTATGACAACATAAGCATCTCGAATGCTTCCACCGTTGCTCAACTGCGTCGTGAGAGCAGTTTCCTGTTGCGTCGCAGTTCGGTCAGCTCATCGTGGTCATTTAGCGATAGCTCCGGTTCCGGCAATTCTGCAACTACACAGCAACAACAACAACAACAACAACAACAGCAGCAACAACAACACTGTCGTGATCCATTACTAGGCTGGCTAGAGATTGCGATAAGCTATCGTGAGAGCTTCCATAGTCTGGACTGTACAATGGTGCGAGCCCGTGATTTGCCCGCCATGGATGCAGCCGGTCTGGCCGATCCCTATTGCAAGCTCAATATCGTTACACCCGAGGGACATGCGAAATATACACGTTGGCAACGCACCAAAACCGTTCACAAGACCCGCAATCCGGATTTTAATGAAACGCTTCAGTTCGTTGGCGTTGAGCCCGAAGAGCTCGGCAATTCACTGCTTTATGTGGCGCTATTCGATGATGATAAATATGGACACGATTTTCTTGGAGCAGCCAAGGTTTGCCTCTCAACGGTGAGTCAATTCAAAAAAAAAACCTATTTTTGAAAATTCCTAAAATTGAAAATGAAAAATCATAATTTTAGTTTTTCAAATACCGAATTCGTAGAAAAACCTTCTCTACTCTTAAAATGATTCCCTTATATCCAATGAAAGCTAAGGTACAACAATGCACCTTGTTAACTCTGATTATTCAACATAGTATGATACTTTTAGGGACCTGCGTCGATATGTACTTGATTTGAATATTTTGTTTATTTTTGTTTTTAGTTCGATTTTAATTAAACTTATTTGTAGAACGACGTTTTATCTTCGTCATAAAATCAAATAAATTGAATAAATATAGTTAAACTATATAGTGAACAAATAGGTTTCATTCTAAAGTTGTGAGGGAACTTATCATATTATCCAAAAGAATCTGTTATACTCTTGGAGTAAGATTTATAATAAGCATAATCAAATATATATGTTTATTATTTGTTAAAAGGTGCATAGTACAACACAGTATCGGATCTCTGTGCCGTTGGGAGTGGAGGATCAGTATAGCAATGAAGCGGAGCGGGCGCAAAATTGGCCCAATGGCAAGATGCTCATCTCGCTGTGCTACAATACCAAACGTCGGGCTTTGGTTGTTAATGTGAAGCAGTGCATCAATCTGCTTGCAATGGACAACAATGGCAGCTCCGATCCATTTGTCAAGTTGTAAGTTTATTCATTCCATGCATGCCGAACGTATGACTTACATTCCATTTGTATTTGTTGCAGACAATTGAAGCCGGATGCACACAAGAATAAGAAGCACAAGACGAGTGTTAAGTGGCGCACATTGAATCCCATTTACAACGAAGAGTTCTACTTTGAGGCGAGTCCACATGATCTGAACAAGGAGATGCTTATATTGACCGTGTGGGACAAGGATTTGGGCAAAAGCAACGATTTTCTTGGCAGCCTGCAGTTAGGCGCTCAAAGCAAAGGCGATCGACTGCAGCAATGGCTTGACTGCATCCGGCTGCCTGATCATTTCCATGAGAAATGGCATTGCCTAGCACCGGATAATCCGACGCATTAGGCAAAAATCACTTGAACCCATCCCAGCTGATTCATACCTTAGTTTCATACATACATACATATATGCATACATATATATTTATACACATATACAAAAATATAGTACATATACATAGTATAACAATATATTTTTGATATGCCTGCATGCAATCGTGCTTGTGTGTGTGTGCGTGTGTGTGCATCATATGTTAAGAATAGTTTTTTTTTCTGCTGATTTTATACTATATTTCAAGCGCTTGCATTTCTCTTTTGACTTAATTGTATTACCTCAATTTGCTAGCTAACTTAAACAATCAATTTAGCTTCATTATCTTTGGCACAACAACATACACACATGCACGCGCACACACACACACACACACATACACATATTGTGTATATAGCTTTTGTTTAGGTGTCCTTCTACTAAAGGGTTTATCAGAATACAGCAACAATTGTTGATTTCATTTGTTTAGTTTTGCTTTCTTCTTCAAAACTTTTGTACAATTTCCATAACTAATACTAATAACGTTAAGAGAAAAACGAAGAAATGCAAAAAAAAATTATTTTTGATTCGTATATATTTATTAAATTTATAATTATTCAATAAAATTTCTTGCAAAGCACTCTACATATACATATATATATATATATATATTTATAATACCCTTATCTTAACAACATCAACAACAACAAAACAAACATTTAATTAGTCAAGCATTTATCGAATGTAATTTATTTATAAATATACATACATATATGTATGTATATATACATATAGGTATATGTACATACAAATAAATCAAAGAGTCACAACTATGAATATGAACAACAACAAAAAATTGCGTTTATAACAAATTTTCTTGCAGATTTACATTTTATCGTATACAATATTAGTCAATAAACCAAGAATCAATACTACTAGCATTAGTAGTAGTAGCTACTAGCTATAAATAAACAAATGCATTTTTAGTTTGGCAGAAAGTTATCAAAACCGCCAGTGAGTTTTGATTGCGCCTAAAATCGCCAGCGCGCATTTTCGTTTTTTTTTTTTGCAGCAACAAAAAATATTACATTATTTGAATCAATTTTGTCTAGTACATTTTATTTATATCTGTTTGTGTAAAGTACATTTGTTAATGTAAATCACGAATCAATTGTATAAATATTTGGGGGAAAAAATAATCAGGAAATAGTATTTGTTAGGGAATGAAATCGGATTTTTTGTGTAAAAATTCTTGCTACGTTTTTCAACATTTAACAATATAATTTCAAGGTATAAACTACAACTTGCAAATGTAAATTGTTTTGGCAAATTTAGTCTATATATAAATATGTGTATATATATAGTATATAACGTTAGTGTGAAATATATGTAGGTTGCTGCTATTGTTGTTGCACGTAGACTCCTTAAGCTTCAACGTTAAAACTCAAATGATTTGACAAAGTGTATAGGTGCACTATTCGAAGCCAATCGTTTGGGCAGTGCAAGAAGTAAGCTTCCTTACGAACTAAACAAAACGTGGAAAAGTTTGGCTTCCAGTGCTATATGTCACATGTTCCGCTTGTAGCTTATCTCCTGTCCCGATTCATAAATCAGACGTTGCACATGCGTATGCGGTTGCAAGTGTTGATGTTGCAATTGTAATTGCTGTTGCCGTCGCTGATGCTGCTGCAGCAGTTGTTGTTGATGTTGGTGGTGCTGGTGGTGGTGTGCAGTTGGTTGCTGTTGTTGTTGCCGCCGCTGTTGTTGTTGTTGTAGTTTTTGCTCGCACACCGCGCTAGCAGCTGACGGCGCTGCCGCGCTATTTGTATGCTAAAATAGACGTTTCTCATAACTAAAAAGACCGTGCACATTGCCCTCGAGCTGAGCGGAATGAGTGCGTTTCATGAAACGCAACTGCCCATTGTAAATCATCTCTCTGCAAGTGAAGTAAATATAGTTTAATTAAAATTACTAGTCTATTGTTTATATTTATATTCATTGTTTGGTTGGTCAACTTACCTCAGCTTGCTAATTGAATTGGCGCCAATGTCCTGGCAGCTGTGCTGCAATCCACACTCCAAATACGGCAGATAGCGCAAAACGGAGCCCTTATCGACAATGCTGCCACTGACACCCTGGGCCACCTTCATTTTATCCATCTCGTTGTGATAGTAACGTGACATGGCTGCACCCTTGGCATCGCCACGCTCCATGGCCTCCAGGGAGCCCATGCCACGATACTTTTTCAAGCGTACGCCATCCGAAAAGAAATACTCGCCGGGCGCTTCCGAAGTGCCAGCAAGCAAGGAGCCCATCATAACGGCGCTGGCGCCCAGCGCCAATGCCTTCACAATGTGTCCAATCGATTGGATGCCACCATCGGCAATAACCGGCACACCGTACTGCTTGGCAAATGTGGACACCTGATAGACGGCTGTCGCCTGGGGGCAGCCACAGGCCATGACCTCCTGTGTGATGCAAATGGAACCGGATCCCATGCCAACACGTAGTCCATCCACGCCCGCATCGATGAGATTCTTTGCCTGGGCGCGTGTCACAACTGTTCCAAAAACAAAGTACGAATTCAATATGTGTGAGAGTTGTAAGTTGAGTTAAATGGGGTAATTCATAAGTAGTTTCACGCTTTTCCAACCGAAACATGATCTTATTAATCGAGTTGCACATTGAAAGATATAGTTTACGTCATTAAACTCGTTCACTGAACAAAACGTAGAATCGAACTATATAAACAACACTTGGGAATATATATCGCTTATCATTACACCATGTGAACTTCATATTGAAACTCTTAGTGAGGGATCATTTAATAATCCGGCAACTTATGACAGTTTTCCAGTAAATAAGCGAAATGTAGTTCGTTAAGTTCAATAAATAGTTCAGTCGAGCTTGTTCTAAATGATAAGATACAAATATATCATCAAACTTATATCAGCAACTTGTTCAAAAACTTTAAAACTTAAGACATTACATTAAAAAAGGTATTTGAAGCGTCTAGTCGAATTGCAACTGAGATCATGAAACATAAAAAAAGATGTGAAACTTTTATGTTTTAAACAGATTTAATTAGTTACCATTGCCGCCAATGACCTGCAGATCGGGATACTTTTGTTTGATGAACTGGATCATTTGGACCTGGTAAATGGAATTGCCCTGCGATGAGTCCAAAATGATGACATCAACACCATTAGCCACAAGCAAATGTAGACGTGCCTTATCCTCATTGCGTGTACCAATTGCGGCGCCGACAAGCAGCTGCTTATTTGAATCCTTGGATGCATTTGGATAGGAGCGTGCCTTTTTCAAATCCGTGCGCGCTATCATTGCAACCAGTTCGCCATCCTGATTAACAATTGGCAATTTGCCCTTCTTGCTTTTCTCGAGTATGGCGTTCGCCATAGGCAGCGTAATGCCATTGGGTGCCGTTATCAATTGTGTGGTCATAATGTCGGCCAATAGAACCTCCGGTTGATGTTCACGAAAATCGATATCACGCGACGTTACCATGCCGAGCAGCTTGCCACCGAGTTTACCATTCTCGGTAACTGGATAGCCGGTGAAGCCGTTTTTGCGCCTCGCCTCGAGCACATCGCCAACGGTATTTGTCGGCGACATAACCGATGGATCACGCATAAAGCCATGTTTGTATTTTTTAACCTTGTGCACCTCCAACGCTTGATACTCCGGCGTGCAGTTGTGATGGATGATCCCAATGCCACCACACAGCTGCGCGTGGATCCCATCGTTTATCGATTAATGTCGAATGTCGGTCGGGCGGCGTGAGAGGGGAAATAATTATAGCGATTATAGAGGCGCATAAGAGTGTTCAATTACAACCACAACTGGAGCGCTGCTAGCGATACCACAACACCAAAGAAATATGTACCAAATAATAATACTAATTTTTTTTTTTTTTTATATATTATTAAATCAACAAGGCTGGCGATGTGCATCGATATCGGCATTCGTTGTTTATCCGTTCTCGGTTATCACGTTATTATATTAATTAATAAAAAAACCTTTTTACGCACGATTTTACGCGATTTGTTTTTTTCCCCCCCTTTTTATACAATGTTACAACTGAATTGTGTGACTTTGACAGCATGAAAACAATACATACACATATAGTACATAATATGGACACATATTTCAAGTTTCAGAAACTTTCTATATAGAACATACTATGCATATTATTGGTGAGTCTCTCGACTTCTTATTGATAAGTTTATTTTGTTAATAGTTACAAAATCAACAATGAATGCTTTGAAAAGATACATGTATAATTGAAAAGTTAGTTTCGTTTGAAACTATTTTTGATGTCTGCTCGATATGATATGATATGATTTATATGTAAAGACATTGAAAAATACAAATCGATAATGGGAAATTAAAGGTACTTTGTTCTTTAAATAAATGAAGAATTTCAAAATTCGGTTGATGAAGGTGAAAGAAGGTAAAGAAATCTTATTTATTCTTTTTAAGACGACTTATGCTTTTTGAAAAATGTTTAAGCTTTGCTGTTTGACTTTGAAAGGGTATCCAATTTCGCTTGAAACCGCAAAAATTAAAACAATAAATTTACCAAGCCGAATTCGCAGCCTCGTTACAATCGATACCGAAGGTTAAGAGTAGATTAGGTTTGTGCAAGGATCGTCATGGTTTCTGTCCGTATGTATGAACGCAACTTTTTTCCACACACTTCAAGCTAGAAACTTGAAACTTTGCAAATATCTTTATCTATAGAAGGGACAGATAATGTGACAAGATTGGGGTTCTACGCTTGCTGGGGGGCTGGAAAATCGATAAATTCTATAAGTACACATGTTTCCCACAGCCTTACAACTAGAATTAAGAACTAAGAACCAATTATGGTAAGACGCCCAAAGATCTGTATCAAAGCTTTAGATGCCACGCCCACCCATACAAATCCCAGCCGTATCGTCCCACCAATGAGTCCTCTTTTTTTACCCGCTTTTAAACAGTTATCGAGTATAACGCAGTCGGTTGCGTCCGACTAAAATGTTTCCATTTGTTTTTCTTTACATTTGACAGCGTTGATTTGTTTTTGTTTGTTTGATGTTGGTTAGTTGTTTGGTTGTTGTTGGTGTTAGTTGGGTCGTTTGGTTCTATGATACTTACCGCCATGGCTATGGCCATCTCGGATTCGGTTACGGTATCCATGGGCGAACTGACGAGCGGTGCACGCAATGAGATGCGTTTGGTAACCGGCGAGCTGAGGTCAACTTCCTCGGCGGCAAAGTTGATGTAGCCAGGTAATATGAGAAAATCGCTAATGTGTGTCAAGCCAATGAGTGCAGAGCGGGCCGAGGGGGTGAGCAAGGGGTATAACATGAGTGTCAAGGATATATGTATTTACGTAAAGGGTATTTAGAGAGATAGAGAGAGAGTATGCAAATTAATGATAAAGAAATCAGCTCAAAAAATACGGTTTTTAATTTTATAAAGCATTTTGAATATTATACTTCAAACCGAAATTTTTGAGCTAGATTTTGATACTGAAAGTAATTTTTTTTTTTAATAATTAAAATTATTTGGTACAGGAATTAAGTAAGGCTTTTCTAAACATGAGATTACAAGGATAATTGCATAAACAATTAAAGCGGAATTTTGAAATTTTTTAATTTTAAGTATAGTTTAATACGTACTTGTAGGTGAGACCATCGCCATTGTTAAAAAGCTCATCACAGCTTAGTCCATCCTGGAGCTGATCTACATCGGCAGTCGCTTGGACAGCAGTGGCGTCGGCGACAACGTCGGCGCCAGCATCACCGCATCCCATTAAGCCATTGACTTTTGTCTTCAATTTGCCGCCGACGTCAACTGCGGCGGCTGCGCTGCTGTTTGCCATGCGAGCGAGCGAGCAAGTGCAAGAGCGTTCACCTTAAGAGCAATCTATGTCGAACGTCAGCCAACAGCCACAACAATAACAAATGCAATAATTAACTAAGAGTCAACAGACACAATAGCTTCGGTTGTGCGCTTGTTGTTATTCTTATTAATTATGATTTTATTTTTATTATTGTTTTATTTTTTTGCTGCTGCAGGCCTCTGTTTCGTTCAATTTCAGGTGACTAAAAATAACAAAAACCAAATTGAACAATGATTAACAAGTCAATGAAAATTAGATTGTTAAAGAAATTTAAGGTGGATTTCAATTATTTGTCAGTGTGATATACACAAAAAATACATATCTTCGCATATAAACATTTAAATAATTTATATTTCTGAATATAATTTATTTTAAAATAAATAAATTAATTAAATACAAACATTTTTTAAAAGTAAGTTTTAGTTAAACGATGCATAAAACATTATATTTTTTTGTTTTTCCTGTATTTTCACTTTTTTTTGTTGTTGTATTTTTTATACCTACACATTCTACTTTTGACTTATGATGTAAATACATTTTTGCTCTAGTTTTTATGTATTACTTTTGCAGATTGTCCTTGACACAGTTCTGTTTTCCCCCTGATTTCTACAGGACCCAGGAACAAATAACAGTTTTATCTTTTAAGTTAGCGGTGCACGTTGTTTGCTGTGCAAAGTTATTTGAATAAATGATTGAAGGCGGTAAAAACTGAAACAATCAACGCACACATGTTCACTAAATCAAAATGTATTTTTGGTTTTAATTGCCGGAGAGGGTCCAGAAGTGATGTGACGTCGTTACATACAAAAATTATTGTAATACTTATCTGATGCGAATAGGCACAAACATAGTATGCATGCACCAATTTTTATGATCTCCCAAGAACATGCATTCACACAGACAGACAGATAGATAGACAGACTGTTTGACAGCTAGAACAGTGAAGCGAATTGTGCACAAGGTGCTTACAATTAGTTTTTCTTTTGGTTGGTAACAATTTACACAGAGGGAAAAGGTTAAACGCGTCAATTGGCGGTCTGAAAGGGGGCGCAAAAGCAGCTTGTGAATGTGTGCCTGTTGTTTGGGCAAAAGCACGTGGTTTTTATATTTACCCGTCCAGCAGTTTAGCGACTGAAAGCGTCGAATTATTTCTATTAACTGCTCAACATTGGGGATGTCAAACTACGTCCAGCTAGCGAAACATCGATGCATCGATTGCAGATATCGATATCTTACAGTTGCGATGTATGCATATCGATGATTAATGATAACGAAAATTATTCAAGTTTCAGTTTTATGTTGTAGCATTTTAAATTTTAAATAAATGTGAGGCACATTTATGCAATTAAGTGAAACTCTTGATTTCATAAAAATTGTTCTCAGGCGATAATGGTCATGCTTGCGAAACGGTATATAAATTTGTTAAGCTAATCAACACATATATTTAAGTTTATGTATAAGTTGTTATGTTTAATATCGATGCCCAAAATCTTTAGCAAGCATCTCTTGTTAAGTTTATATCGTTACCTAGAGCAATAGCTTTTGGGTTTTTAATAACAAATGTGGGATGAATAACCTTAAGCTATTAATAAATCAATATGTAATTTGGCAGTTGTTTTAATCTTTTGATAACCTGTAAAAGTTGTTAAAAATACTGAAAAAGCAGTGTACCTATATTTGTTTTGGGAGATTGCTGCTATGTAAAATAAATACGGTGTGTGCACACTTTTCAAGCTTAGCCATGACGCAAACCACGCGTTCACTTAACGAAACTTGTCTAAATGTAATGATTTAGCCTATGCTTTATTGCGTCAACATGTAAAAATGCACAAAAGCTTTTTTGAAAGAGTGCTTTTGGAATTGAATGAATTTGTAGTTTGTTCTTAAACATTTGGTTTTCATATCTAAATCTATTCATTTTAGTTTAACAGCACCATTTTGAGCAAATTACAAGCTTCTGATCCGATTTCTCGGGTTTTATTTTAAGTGTTAACGTTAACATAACGATGTAACAAGCTTACTGTTATTGCGTTTTACGTTGCATAGTTTTAAGCGCGCTATGTTGACATCGGACTGGAAACGAACAAGCAAGCCCAATAGATGGGAAACGAAGCGCATGAAACGAAACAAGAAAACAGAAAAAATTTCTCTCTCATTCTTTAAATTTCACTCGCCGCGAGCTGTTGTCGTTCGCGCCCGGATAAACGATATTTCAAAAGTTGGTTGTTGATTTTTGTTCTATTTTTTTTTTGACGAATATATATATGTATATATATACATAAATATAAATATTTAACTGCAACAAGATGTGTTTTTCAATATGAGCATCGAATAAAAAAGTTACAGAGTGCATGTGTGTGTGTGTGTGTGTTGCATTATTATTGTTATTGTTATTGCATTTGGCTAAGTGCAATTGACAAGTGGCCGGAATAGGCGCCAAGACGCCAAAAAGGACGCGCTACCGGCATCGGGATTTGCTGTTCTTGTTGTTGCTGTTGTTGGCGCTGCATGCCGCTCTCTTAAGCTGCTAGCCCAGCTTGCCCCTCACCACCCCCTTCACCAATCAATTATCCACCACCCAAACCTCTTGCAGAACTGCGGTAGCGGCAACAACAATCCGTAACGCAATTTTTGTTTTTGTGTATTTTTGCAGATAATATTTTTAATGCCAAAGTGACGTGAAAATTTAAATAAAAAAAATGTGACAAACAAAAGGAAACAACCATTAATGATATGTTCAACTAAGAGCAAAAGCGACAGATAGAGTGTGAGAGAGCGAGAGAGGGAGAGCGCTTTAAAGCAAGCCTAGGATAAAGTTAAGGCAAGAATTGTATGTAAAAAGAAAATAAAAAACGTTAATCAGCGATACCCCGCAATGTGTTCAACATAAGTGCAAAAGCATAAAAAAAAAATTATTAGTAATAATTAAAAAAATATTATTATGAAATTTTGTGTAAAATTGTATATGTATATAAAGTGCAAGTATCTGATAAGAATAAATAAATGCAACCATATGTAAATAACAAAAACAATCACAACAACAAATCAAAACAAAACATAACATAACAAAACAAAACAAAACATCGCTGGTGCATCGCGAATCGTGAAAAAGAGTGCAAAACCAAAGTTTAAGTGAGTAAACCCTTAAGAGAAAACTTGCAACTGTAATAGTATTTGGGAAACAAACAAAAACAACAAGCAAGACTCAACTGTTAAAGCTCAACTTACATTCGCTCATTGGCCGAGCCACAGAGCATGGATTATACCTTTAACATAGCAGCCATAGCAGCAGCATCATCATCATCATCATCATCATTATCAACAGCATCAACAACAACATTATCATCAGCAGCAGCCGGAGCAGGAGCCGGAGCCGGAGCATCATTAGCATCAGCAAAAGCAGATCAAACAAAAGGCACACATTAAATGAACGCCAGCCGGCCACAAAAATGCCGCCGCTGCAAGGACGTCAACAGTTGATGTAAGTTGAATTAAATTTAACGCAACATACTAAAGTAACAGTTTAAACTGAATGCAGTAGGCTTAAGTGTGTGTGTGTGTGTGTGGTGTGCTTTGGTGGGGGTCAAAGCACATGTGAAATGCGCACGGCCTTTGGTTCGTTGGCCTGGCCGATATCTGGCCACTCTCTGTTTATGAATGAAACACAACGAGGAAGCACAGCGCACAAACGCAAAGAGAAACCAAAAAAGACGAAGAGAGCATGCGATGAGAGCGTGCAATGCGGAACGCAATAATCTCTCTCACACACAATCTCGCACACACAGACAAACGCTTGGGCACGCTGCTTGTGCTTGTGTGTGAGTGAGAGAGTAAATACAAATGCCAGGCACTGGCACGGCGCGAGTTCATTGACCTTTGCTATTGAAATTTTTTGGGCAACGATACAAACACACACACACTCAGGCACGCATACAAATGCGAATGGAACTTTATTTACACATTGATAAACAACAATCGACTGTTGACTTGCGAGCGTTTGTTTGTCGTTAAGTTTAGCTGTATTTTCGATGCTCTTTGCTTTGGTTAAGCTGAAAGCTGATAGCTGATACTTATGTATATGTATGTGTACATATACATACATACGCTAATTTGATTGCACGCATGATGCAATTTGACATACATTAAGATTAAGATCTTACCCTTTTGCTGATATTCAGCATATTTTTTTTACCTGCACTGAGCAAACAGTGGGAGTGCGAAAGAGTATGCATATTTCGTTCAGTTCGATTCATCTTCCTGATTGTTTTGCGTGCGCTTGTGTATGCAATATGCGAGTGTGTTAGTGTGTGTGTGTGTGTGTGTATAGCGGGTGGGTTGGCGAACGCACGATAACGCAACGCTTTAAAATGTTTTGCGAAGAGAAAGAGAGAGAGAGAGAGAGAGAGGGAAAGGAAAGTTCAACTAAGCATTCTCTGTTTTGCTTAAGCTTTGGCTGTGCTTCGCTTTGGTTTTGATAATTAAATGAATGTATGTTTTCATGGGATATGTTCTTCATACATATGTATGTACATACGTACATGTTTGGTTGAGTTTAATTTAATTGAGCTTGGAACTGGTAACAGTACTTCGAAATTGCCGAAATGTAGTGACAAGGGCACACCAACACACATTCATAAACTTACACATACATATTCATTCGTACATTTCGAATGCGTTTTCGGAAATTCCAACATTTGGTCATTGTAAAAGAAAAGAAACAGCACAAATTTTGTTTAAAATAAAATATATATATATAAATATCTTGTCCATTTCGAAGCTACAAAGAATTTTTTCTTTAACGAAGTTTTAAGATTCGTTACATGGAAGTTCGACACACAATAACCAATAAATTAAAAAATCAAATCAAATGCTCTAATCATTGCCATGAAAGTTATTTTGAATACATAGCAATATGTATGTATGTTCATTCAGTTAGCAAATATAATAAACACAGTCATAGCGTATACGCAATATTTTAAATGCTGATGGATGGAAGGGCATGGGTTAGTTTGGGTTTGGGCAAATGCTAAGACATCAGCTTACAGCTTACAGCTTACAGCTGCCCTTGCCCTTGCCCTTGCCCATCCTGTATCAATTTCTTGGTCTTGCTCATCCCCCGTTGCTTTGGATGAGTTTGCGAACTGGCAACTGGGAAGTTTTTTGGTTATGTTTTTTTTTTGTGATAGAAATCGTTACCACTGTACGAATATCGAACGCAGCTTTGAGTGCGTACGTCTGTGTGTGTGTGTGTGTATGGGTATTTGTATATATATATATATGTATATGTATGTATGTATGTATAATTGGGTGCTTTGACTGTGCGTTTGTGCTCTCTCTTCCTCCCTTTTTTGATTGCTCACTCACACAGACAAACACATACACCAGGCCATAGACTCAGGCATGTCTGTACACAAAAACATACATTCTTCATACATACAAACATACATACAAACAAACAGACATGTAAAATGGGGGTTACATGACATTGAAACCAATTTTGAAGGTTTTTGTCGCGGCTTATTCTTCTTTTTCATTGTGTTTTTGTGCTTTATGCCGAACAGATAATTTTGTAGATGAAGATATGTTTGAAGGGAACCCTTTTTGCTCTCCCAAAATGTTGAAAAGTATATTTGCTTTTGTAAGCTGTTAGATACTTCAAGGACTTACACATACTAATGCAGACATACATAAATTTATATTAATTATTCATAATTTCCATGTGCAAGCTTATTATAGCAATGTCAGATAACGTATTGAGATCTTTGACCCTATAAATTATATTGAATATTATATATATTCTTGATTGGCCTCCACAATCGTGTGAATTAATTGTTTTGTTGAACAGGCTTGTTATCGTTATCGAAGTAATCGAAATCAGACTATGACTTTTGCAAAGGCAATTCAGGATCAAATAAAGATGTTACGAGAGTCACATTGTTTTAATTTGATGTTTTTTTTTTAATCTAGCATTTATATTTCTATAATATATTTTATATTAATTGAGTGCTTCTAGTTAGTTATTAATAAGTTCAATTGTCTTTAAGAAGAGACATCTGACATCTGAGAATTATTTTTAGGCGCATGGAGACTCGTTCAAGGATATTCGTTCAATTTACAGTTTTAGAGCAAAAGTTACAAACAACAATCACAATAAATTTCCTATTAATTTCCGATCCAATCTTTGGTATTCATAATTCTATTAATCATACTATAGGGTATCTTTTCGGTGCTCTGTGGCCTATTGTTTGTTTTTGTTTTTTCTCTTCTTGTTTTTTGTTTTTTTTTTTTGTTGCTGTTGTTCTGTTCGCTTTGCTCTTTAATCAATGCCAATGAACTTGAGGTTTATTTAATGCATGTCCGCATGTCTCCTGCTGATTGCCGGCACTTGCTGATTATTGTCACTCGTTGGTTTTTTCCACTCGCTGCTTTCACTCGCCACTATTCGTACAAGTAGTACTCATACACACCTGCCCCACACACAGCATAGCTGCTCATACTATTGTGCTTGTGTGTAGGAGTTAAGTGTTCATATGTATGTATGTGTGTACTTATAAATATATGTATATATATATATATATATGCACATACATACAATGTGTAATTGCTTGATCCCAATCTCTACAGGTTCCTCAGTATGCGTTATCTCTATTGTTGTTGTTTTTGTGTTCTTGTTCTTGTTCTTGCTATTTGATAGCAGTGACAATACTTTCAGAGTGTTGCCAGTGCCAAGTGGGGAATATGTGCGTTGAGTGCGTTGTGCACACACACACACACACACACACACACTATCAATCGTGGGGTCAGCGCCTCGATGAAAGTACGTAGCCCGCGCTTCATCGTTAGTTGCATTGTTGCCTCTACCTTACACCCTGTGGCTGTTGCCGTGACTCAAACTTGGGAGGGGGGTAGGGGGGGCTATGTACATACCTCAATTGCCAACTAGCGGTATTCAAGTCTAGCCTTTTAAGTGCGTACACTTAAAGAAAAAATGTTGTGTATTTTTAAGAGCAATTTGATTTTAAAAAAATTGTTTGTTAACAATCAAGTATATAAAAACTAATCACAAAAATGTTTATATCGAGGTGTATCGACTTGTTATCGATTTTCTAGCCCTCCAGTTTGCATAGCGCCCCTATATTCATACTTTGTGTGTCACAGGCAAGAACCAGGATATTTGCAAGGTTTCAAGTCCATAGCCTTAAAGGTCTCCAAGAAACGCGCGTTCATAAGGACACTCAGCATGACGGATACAGAAAAAAACGATTATAATCTTTACCTCCGTTTTTTTATGAGTTGTTCGCAGCTATCTTCTCACCAAGTTTGGTAGTTCTAGCTGTAAGGATCTGCATAGTATGTGGATTTACTGATTCTATAACTATCGAATTTATCGCATCCATATTTATCCAGACACCCAGTTATTGTATAGCCACAATCTTGACACATTATTTTTCTAGGCCATAGATAAAGATATTTGCAAAGTTTCAAGTCTCTAGCTTGAAGGGTGTGAAAAAAAGTTGCGTTCATACAGGCAGACGGTAAGACAGACCCTATGCAATTTTGAACATCTCAATAAATGATCAACCTTTTTCTAAATATAATTATTGCTAAATAGTGTTAAAAAAAGTTCAGATACATATTATGATTTTGTGCTGTATTCGAATTGTCTTAAAAAACTACAGTTAACAATATTTTAAAGCCATACATTATTTTTTAATCTATAATAAACACTGTGTTTTTTTTCGGTTTGAGGCTTAAGAATTCCAAAAACCATTGAAAAGTAAAAATCCTTATATATTTAAAATATATTTTTCTTAAATCGTTTACTAGTTTAGTGCAGGCAAAAGGAGACATCTGCAAACCCACAAAATATATACAGTCCGACCTAGATATTTATCCGGTGTTCACACTATCCAGGTTGGACTGTATACATATCATTTAAAGCCGATTCGAAACAGCTCGTTTCTCTGTCGGCTTGAATTGTCGCTTAGTATTTAAATCTCATAACAACTTTGCCCTACAATCTGATCAACCATTGTTCACCAATAGTGCTTAATTTTCCGAAGAGCTGGTAAACAGTTTCCTTTGAATTCCCATAAAGATGCTTAAAAGCATTTCCCAACTGAAGTTTCTCAGAAATTCTTTCACATAACTCATTTTTAGCATTGAAGTAAACTTCGGTTCAAGTTGCAGCTACAAAGCTGTAGCTTAGGGATAAGTTTTTTGCAAGTTGAAACACGCTTATCGATGATATGCGCAGTTTTCTTTACTGTCGACTGCTTCTTTGAGTTACAGTCTGAGTCACCGGTGAAAATTGGATACCATTTGTATTATGTTCGCATATCTTAGCCCGAATATTGCCGAGTTGGCCGCTTTGTAAATGTTGGCTTCTGCAGTTTTCGCTGCTTTCTTTCAAGCGAAAGAACTGTACGAGGAACACAAAAGAAGTAATACATACATATATTTTTTCTTCTTCATCTTATTGAACAATGAATACCCTTGCACAATTTAAGCAAATGGGATTTTTGTACCATTTACTCATGGTAATAAATGGATGAATAATGATAAGTTTTCGAAAAATTCACAGCTTTAAGTTTTAAAAGCTCTCAAAAATTAAATAAAAAGTAAGTTTTATTTCTGAAACAATAAAAAATTGTTTTTATAAATTTTTCAGAAATACCAAATTATTATTATAAATTTTTCAATTAAAAATTCATTTATATACATATGTATGTATATTAAAAGTTGTGACTTTTTTTTAACAAAGAAAGAACATACTGAGTTTCTACATATTAGCTGATAAACTTGCACAATTGATAAAGGGTATTAAACAGTTCGTGGCTCGCTCAAAAGCGTTGTGGAATGTGGCTCTTTGTGATTCAGATGCAACACATTCAACAAATATCTGCAATTCATAATTGTGCATTTGTAACGGTGCAGGGATCTATTCTTCTTGTTGTTGTTGTTGCTTATGTGATCCTCATCTTTCATAATGTATGTACCTATGTATGTATGTATGTCTCTTGCTGTCGCGCACTAACATATTTGTCATTTGTCTTTTATTTGTTGTTAGTGCCTGTTTGTCGCTTGTCAGCGGCGACGCTTTTTGCCCTTGCCCATTATTTTATTTCATTTCAGTACGAGCATTTCACCATTGCCATTTCTCCCATTTCTCCATTTTCGCTTAGCGCGGCGAAAAGGCAAAGTACTTGGCTATGCTTTGTTCAATGCTGTTGTTGTTGTTGTTGCTGTTGTTGCTGTTTTAGTTTTTTCCTTTTTTCATTTTGCAAATACTACATACACATATGTACATACGTACATACATATTTATAATAACAATCGCCTATGATAGGGTGTGTGTGTGTGTGCGTGTAAATAGCAGAAATAGGTACAATGTTCGTTCAATGACCTTTTACTTTTACACTATTCCACGCTACTCGTGTTTTGGTCTCGCTACTCACTCTATATGTATGTATGTATGTATGTATGTACATACATATGTGTGAGTGTGAGTGTTTGTTTTTTGTTAAAGATATTGTTAAATTAGTCATTCGTCGTCGTTGTCGCCAGGGAACACAAATTGCGTAATTTTTGCACATTGTGACGTCAATCGGATGCGGAAGACAAATTTCACTTAAAATTTACACTGGCACCTGCATCAATTGTATACCTACATATGTATGTATGTATGTACATATTAATGCAGTTTCACAAACCAAACTACAAATAATAAAGTTGCTGTTATTATTGCATACAAATAATTGTAAATACTACAACAACAAAAATTATCCAGCAAGTTGAAGTTTGCGTTTTGCGGTTGTTGCCATTGCACAACTACACGCACACGCACATTCACACTCACACAAAAATCGTACAATCGTACGCACGCAGCACAAAACTCACACGCATTCACGCAGTGCTTCTCTTACGAACGAAAAGAGTGAGAAAGATAGTGAGGGAGAGCGCGCGCGCTTAGCGCTCGCACTACTCTCGAAAGGGCACGTTCAGTGTGAATGACCGCCGCTAACACACATTTGTGCGAGCGCTAAAACAAAAGCAAAAAAAAATAAACTTAAAGCAGCGACGTCGCGACGTCGGCATCAACGAATACGAGGAAGCGAATCGACCAAGCGACCGACAACAACAACTGAAAAGTAAAACAAGCAAAAGAATTAACAGCTGTTGGCTTAACTCGACTGTACAATTACCTGTAAAAACATTATATGCGTGAAAATTTATCATCTATTTCTCATTTAACTATGAGATGTGTTTGGCAAATAAACACACATTTATGTTGTTTTATATGATACTTGATAAATTTAAATACTTATGTTTTCATGTCATGAGTCCCTTTAAGGTGCGTCTACAGAGTACGGAAATATTAAATATACAGCACTGCAAGAAAAGCTGCAGCGTCGTTGTAAGTTTGTGCCATCATCAATGCTGCTGCAGTTACATATGCATGTGCACACCCCACAAACTTGTCAACCATGATATTGCCAAATGCAAGTTACATATATGCGTCAAGAACAGTCAAATTCAAACTCATTGTTTTCAAAACGGTTATGCTCGAATCGTTTAAATTTGGTAGTTCTGTTTACAGCACAATCCCACCAATTTCGTTAAAATCTGTTATTTTTCTCGTCAATTGAAACGTTTTATTTTAAGAAAAGTCTGAAAACAGGAATCAATGGCAGTTAAATTTTTTTTTTTCAACTCTGCTCGAATCGATAAAATATGCTTTATTTGTTTCTAAATGTTTGCAAAATATTTCTTTTTGGTTTTAATTTCTTTATGTTCATTTTTTTATATCTTTTGGCGATTCGTTGAAGTTTTTTGAGTGGGTTTGTCTAAGATTATAATTTTTTGAAAAGTAATTGGGATATAGGAATGCTTGCCCGAGCTTATAACCTATAGTCAAAGCGGGACCAGCCCTAGTTGCCAGCTCGAACAACAACAAACTACATATGTACATACTTTCAAATGCACACATGTACATTGTACGAGTATGAAAGTATGTCCAAACATAGATATTAATGTATATTTGTATGGACATACCTACATATGTGGGTAATCTGCTGCTGCCTTGTCTGCCGCCTGTACGACGTAGCCGCCGCTGCTATTTGCCTTGCAAGAATATATAAACAAGCAGGCAAACGAACGAGCGCAAAAAAAAAGAAAAGAAAAAAAACAGAAAACCGGCAATGTCATTAAACCCTAAACAAGAGCGAAAGCAACAACACAAAACGCGATAGAACATTGACACGAATACAACAACAAGAAAAACCAGAAGCATTATGAAATACTCAACTTTGTTAGAGTGAGAGAGAGAGACCAATGTTCGAGAGCAATGAACGGCCGGCCGGCCCAAACACACACACATGCATTCAAGCAAATACAGCTGCTCTTAGCATCGGGGGCGCCCACACGATTCACTCATACGTTTGGTTCTCTTAAAAAAAGTACACTCTTCTCTTAAGCTCCAAAGCCAAAGCAAACGCAGGTGAACGACCGACCTAGCCATTTGTTTTCCTTTTGTACGCCTTGCATGTGTGTGTGTGTGTGTGTGTGTGAGTTTGAATTTGTGTAGCGTGTGAGATAGAGACGAGAGAGAAAGAGAGAGAGAGCGAATCTCATCTGAGTGTGTGTGAGTGTGACTGTGTGTATTTCGCTGCTCAGCTGCTGAGGAGCAAGTGAGTCATTTTTCACGGCTGCGACAGAGGCAAACGAAATTACTTTGATTTCATTTATTGCTGACTGTTTTGCTTGCAGTGTTTTCTGCTGCGCTACTCTCTGCTTGGCTGTGCTGTGCTGTGCTCTGCCTGCCTCGTATTGTTTTATTTTATTGGCCGATGACGACAACGACAAAGTCGATGCCAAAATGCCAATGAGCTGCAATGCTCCATGATGCACTTCCTTGTCGCCTTGTCTGCATAAGCGATCGCCGCACCCACACTGACACTCACACTCACACGCGCGCTCAATCTCTCTCTTCCTCTCTTGTTTTGCTGTGCAAAATATTTTTGGAGCTCAATCTACAGTCTACAGGCCATCGAGTGCGTGATAACAATCGGCGAAAAGAATATTTTGCTTGATCATACTACCATTTTGCACTCGCACCCACTTACACACAGAAGCGCGCTCATCGCGATACATTTGTATTTATCTACATATACATATATATATGTATGTGTGTGCATTTAGTTCTGTCTCTGTTGCGACAGCACAGTGCTACGCTCGCTGTGTGTCTTTGCACGCATGTTGACCTTGACTGTGACTTTCATAAAATTCGTTGTTGTTCTGGCTGCTGCTGCTGTTGTCGTTGTTGCTGTTGCTGTTATTGTTAGTGTAGCCTTTTTGTCGTCATTTATGAATTTCATTTTTATAAACCATCTAACACATTAACATACATCTATATTTATGTTATTATTCGATATTATTAATTTTTTTCTTTCTATTTTTGTTTGAGAACGACCGAGACATTATTAATTGATTGAATAAAATATTTGGGTTAAACGTAAGCTCTTCTTTACTTTTTAGAATATATTCAAATAAATAAGTGCACAACTATCTTTAAGTTAGCGTTTGTGACTTGGATTAGTTCTTAACACATATTTATTATTATTAATATGATGTTGATATAACATTAACATTCGACCTAGAGGTGGGCTTGATTTCTGAGGCCCAGGCCCGGACGAACACAAAGCCTTCTTTGAGAGGCCCGAACCGTCCCAGTCCAGCTACAGTGGCGGTCTTATAAATAGGGACACTCAAGAGAAACAAAGAACAATAAATATTTTAATATATGGCAGTCTCAGTATGTACTTGAAATAATCAAAAACTAAAAGTTTATCAATATTTTATTTAAAGCGCTTTTTCTTTAAAACTTAAGTTTGAGATCCACAAAAAAAGCCCGGCGCTCACCTCTAATTCGCACTTTAATTGATCGAACTACAGGCAAACCTGGATAGTGTGAACAAGAAGAAATTCAAAATTTTATAATTGGTTCACTCTATCCAGGCTTTTTTTTTTTTTTTTGTTAATTAATTGATACATATGAATAATACACAGTTAAATAAATCATTTAGTTTGTAGATTTTATTAAATTATAAGATAGGGAGAGTTCAAATATTACGTAACGCAATTTTTTAAGATTTTTGACCCCACCTCCCCCCCTTGTAACGCATCGTAACGTTTATCTTGACCCCCCCCCCCCCACGCAGTTAAGCGTTATGTAACACTCAAGTGACAATATTTTTATAGATTTTTTAATAATTAAATAATTGAAAATATAAATGAATAAAGATTTCCTTTCGTCCGTATAAATTATTATTTCTTTAATATTTGTAATTTACGAATAATTTAGCCTTTTTCTATAACCGAAGTATAGCAGAATGTTACGTAAAGTGTTGAGAAAGACCCCTCCCCCCCTTGTAACGTTTGACGAGAAACCCCTCCCCAGCAAATTGCGTTACGTAATACTTGAACGCTCCCATAACTGCTTACGACCACTACAAAACTGCATCAAAGTTTTGGAGCCACGCCCCCCCCGTTCACCAGACACCATCATTTGAAAATGAGAAACGCATATAAGTATCTTCCACAGCTTTGGAGCTACAGCCACCAATTTTGGTGCCAAGATTGGTGATGCAGAAACCCAACCACCACCACATTTAACTAACTTTGAGCTAGAGTTACCAAATTTAGAAGAAGGATAGCAACTGACATCCCACAAAGATCTGAATAAAATCTTTGGATTCCACGCCTCCAATACCACCTACACCCCTCTTTCCTAACCTTTTACAATCTTTGAGCTAGATTCACCAAATTTGGAAGCAAGATGGCATTTTGCCTTCCCCATCTGCATCAGACAATCTTTGAGGCAGCGTACAACCCTGCCGAATCCGCACCCCATTGCAATCAGGTTTTTTTTTATCGGTTTTATTACTAATATCGAGTATACCGAAGTCGGTTGCGTCCAACTGCAACGTTCCTACTTGTTGATAATGGTAATTGTTTTTGTTAACTTATAATTTTTATTTGCGTTCTCTTTTGTTAACAATACTTGAAATTTATTTCCATAAGATTGGTTATGATGTCGTTCTGTGTTTGCTTTTGAATTGAAAGAGCAGTTAGTCCTTTATAAACCAATGATCTAAGCAAACTAACAGGTAGGTCCAGAACCTGCATCTTCCTTGGACGCTACCGGTCCTACCGGTTCGCTTGCAGATTGAGAATCGCGATTTTCTACGGAGTTAAGCAAGAAAACTTGTTATATCATATCAATACAGATGATAATTGCCTGCACTTACTATAATCTTGCAATAGGATGTTAGCCTTACTGGATTTAATATATAGACCACAACTGCTCCAAAGGTTTGTCAGAGATGAACCAGAACCTGCATCTTCCTTGGACGCTACCGGTCCTACCGGTTCGCTTGCAGATTGGGAATTGTGGTTTTCTACGGAGTTAAGCAAGAAAACTTGTGTTATATCATATCAATACAGATGATAATTGCCTGCACTTACTATAATCTTGCAATAAGATGTTAGCCTTACTGGATTTAATATATAGACCACAACTGCCCCAAAGGTTTGTCAGAGACGATCCAATGTTTTCAAGAGCTGTCGACTTGTGACCACCGTCGAAGAGATTAGTTACTTGCATATCGGCCTGTTTTGCTTCTTCGTTAGGTTTTTCAACTGGTACTGGGTCAATAATAGGCCTGCCACTTATCATGTTTTTAAAGAACGACATTATGTTAATGAAAATTAGTAATATAAAGAATTTTTATATGGACAACACTTTTTCAGTACAACTCGAAAGATAATGCTTAATATTTAATATTTAACTTTGAAAAATTTGAATTGTGAATAGTACAGGAGAAGGATTAGAACAAGAGTTTTAATGTAAAGCCTGCTTGTTGCTTGTAGTTTTCAAATCATCAAATAATCATTATTTGCCTTGATTAGATATATATATAGTTTCGGCTTAGACCTAGCTAATACGAGCTTTTTCTTACCGATAAAACTACAGTGTCAAGATCGATAACCCAAAGTCGATAAATCCACTTACTGCGCACGCCCTTACAGCTAGAACTACTAAATTTGGGGGGAAAATAGCTACTAACATCCTCTCAAAAACTGCATCAAAGTTTTGGAGCCACGTCCACCCATTCCACCCCACTTCGCAGTCGATTGCAACGGGAAATTCAACAAAAATTATTTAATTGTCAAACTTCCACAAATCGAATCTCGAGGGGCCAAGAAAAAACTTCGTTATAGAGAATACTTGACACATAGAATGGATTTTCCATTTAAACAAATTGCAGGGTTCTGTAAATGAGTTCGTTATATGGAAATACTATTTTGACTGTACACCAGTATTTATGAACATTAGTTTTATGCTTTTATGTAAGTTTTTTTTACAACTATTTTTTATTATTTTTCGATAATATTTTACTATTATATTATTAAAAAAAAAAAAAAAACGCAAGTCTTTAAAAAATAACCTTTAGTTTCTCTTGGTCAAAGTAAGAAAAGTTTATTAGAAAGTTTATTAGAACATGATTTGGAAATATCGTGCAATTAGTGGAATTTCAAAACTCTTGAACAAACCAAAATTTCCTAGTTGGACTTTTCAGAAAAGAATAAACGCAAAATACAATGACATCAATTCAAAATAAACGAATGTTTTGAGCTAGCATCATGGAAATTTGCTTTGGCTTAAAAGCTCGTTCCTACGATTGCCCGGGAATACCCCAAATGCGTGTAAAATAAAGAGAGAGAAGAACGGGGAAACATTAAACCTTAACCTTCAACCTGAATGAAACAACGGCATCAAACTCAAGCTTTGCGTGACGCGATTTTTCGGGCTCCCTTTGGGGTCACACAGTTCGTTTCGGGCTATAAATCAGCAGAGTTTACTTGGGAGTAAGCGAGTAAAAGCAACAGAGAGTGAACGAGAGGGAAAGATAGGTTAATTAGGGATAGAAAAAGAGAGAGGGTCATAAGCATCGGCATACCTAATCATGAGTGAGCGCCAAAGACAATTTGAAGTTGGGCTTCACTTTTCGAGTAGTAATTATCACACACACACAAACACACACACACACACACACACACACACACACACACACACACACACATATAAGCATAGAAATCACGGCTGTAAAAGTCAAAGCACAAAAAAATCCAAAAGCCCAAAAAGAAAGAAACCCAAAAAATAAAGGTTTTAAGCGCTTTCTACCCGAAAAGTTCACTGAACTTGCAGCGTCCACAGCTGCGGAGGAAGCAAAACAGCAACAACAACAACAACAACAGTGAAAAGATGAAGCAGAACAACAAAGTTGGTCGCATAGTCAAAACGAAATTGCTAGCCAGAGAGATTGAGAGAGAGAGAGGGCCCGTATGACTGTGTTTGTTTATTATGTGCTTGCATGTATGTGTGCGTGCGTGTGTTTATGCGTATGCGAAAACAGGAGCGTGAGCTAGCAAAATATGCGAAAGAAAAAGTAAGGGAGCGAGCGAGAGAGAGAGAGAAAGAGAGAGCAGGAAAAAAGAGCATGGACAGCACCAACAGCAACCGCAGCAGCGCTTTTGCCCAGCGGCGCGCGTCAATTTCGAGTTCAATGTCAAACCACAAAAACAACAAGAACAAGAAGAAGATGAATCGGTTGATGAAGCAGCAGCAGCAGCAGCAGCGGCAGCAGCAAAAAATGCTAATGGCAGCACGCTAGCCGCGAGAGTCAGCTGCAAAAAAAAGTGATGGTGTTGGTGTGGGTGTGGGGGGAGAACACTGGTCGTCCCTTTGTCCACGCAGAACGCACCCACGTACAAAGCTAAGCATGTTGTTGTTGGGCAGCAAAAAGACAACAATAACAACAGCCACAACAACAGCAACAATTGTAACAAGTAGCAATGCTCTTTTCTATGAAAGAGACAGAGAATGAGGAAAAGTCTGTCCGTCCTACAGATATCCTATAAACGGGAACTGGTAAACTGGTACTTAAATAACTCAGAGATCAATTTGTTGTCTAATAGAATTTTTCTAAAAAAATATTGAACTTATTTTTTTTATGTTTTTTGCTTAACTTTCTACTTGTAAATATTTCACATTTCTGATTGCGCAACGTACCTAAACTGTTTGACTTTTCTGAACTTTTCGTCGTCTTTAGTTAAAAAAGAGTTATTAGGCTCCGCACCATAGACAGATAATAATAGGGTTAGATGTTGTTTGTCAACAAAAATAAGTTTATTGTAAGAAAAACCATGTATGTAGATAGTATTTTGCGAAAGCTTTCTGATCAATTTAAGGCAGGCGGGAAAAAATTAAAAAAAAAATAGACCAACATTTTTTAAATAATTATCAAATCTAATAATAGGGAACATATTTACAATTCTTATCTTCTATTTTGGATGCCTTCTCTGTAATGTTTTTTAAAGAAAGTATTATTGATCATAGACATAAAAATGCATGCATTTGGCAGTTAGAAATTAACATCTTTTTATACAAATCATATAGAAATCACATTACTATATTTTGATACCTAGTATAAGAGGGTAAATAACAGGCGAAGTAATGCAAATTGCGATAGGCGAAGCTAGAACTGTGAACTGGGAACTGAGAACTGGGAGCCAAGAGCCGTGGCATCGCCCCTGGAGGGCGTTAAACTTCACGGTCATGGCGTTTTCTTTTCTTTTCTTTTTATTTCTTTTCATTTCTTTCTTCCTTTCTATATATTTTCATTTTTCCTCCGGCTGATGTTGCTATGTTTTTGTAGGCGTAGCGTCGCGTTGCGTCGCGTTGTTGTTGTGTGTTGTGATTGATAGCGACTACGAACGATTGTAACGCATTGACGATGATGATGATGATGATGATGATGTTAATGGTCACCATAGTATTAGGCGGTCAACTCAACTCAACTCAACTCAACTCAATTCAATTCATATGTAGACGCGCTTGCTCTCTCCCACCACAGTCTAGGGCTTTGGTTCGGCTTCTTCTTTCTCTTCACTTGCTGCTGCTGCTGAGGCTGAGGCTAATGACCGATAAAATCGAGCACGCGCCGTCAACGACACTGTTGCTATTGCTGATATGCCCGCCAATCTGTAACCCATAGCCATAGCCATAGCCATAGACAGAGAATGAAAGTGAGAAAGACAAAAAGTATGGATCCAGATCTGCTAGAGCTAGTCATTCATTCCATAAACGAGTTAACATTATTAGTCTATGATTCATTCGAATGTTTGATCATTTAAAAGCAGGAAAGACAACAGTTAAGGGGATAGCACAGGATCGATAAATTCAAATTTAAAACAAGTATACTATATAGTTAAAGAAATTTGTTAAGGATTATTTATTTGACTAACTTCACATATTGTTTATCAATACTGCAGAATCAATCGATAATTTTGATGGTTTACGGTGTTCAAAAGCAATCGATTGTGTTCGATCTGTGGGTTGCAGATCCCTTATGATACCCTTAAGTGGAACTCAATAAATAATTGTTATTAGTAAAGGACAAAAAAATCGAATACAGATAACGTTTTTTTACAGTTTAGCTGCACCAATTACGACTGAATAAACTTTTAATTTATCCGATAAATAGAATCGGTTAATCCATGTTCTTAACTTCAAATATTGATTTTAATCGATTTTGATCTCCTCAATTTTGTAGCAATCGTCCAAAGAGTTAAACAATGTTTTTGGTAACAAATATCTGTGAAATTTCTGCTTTCAAAATTGTTGTTTTAGTGCATTAAAATAGGTTAGTTTAAGAATCCACACAGAAATACCTTAACATTACATTTCTATGTTCCTACGAACTCAATATTTATCTAAACAAATTTGAGTTCATAAATGAAGAAGTTTCAAACAAAAAATGTCTCAACTTTTATATTGTGAACAACCTTATAACTTGTGAGCTGGCTTTGAAAGATTACCGCTGATTGATCTAATAGGGATTTTTCTCAATTAGTTTGTTCAAAGGAGAAATTTGAGCGAAGTGAACTTAAGTCAAGAAACAACTTGAGTGTTTACTGAAGCAAGACACGTCTATTGTAAGTAATACAGAAAGTCTTTTGATTCTTATTACTTTTTTTCTTTGGGTTTTTCATTAAACTATTTAAAAATGTTGTTGGCATTGTGAACATAAAGTTATATTTATAGCGGATTGGGAAGCAATAGGCGTAAAGTTTCAAAAGTTTAACTTCGATGGAAATCTAGAAATATAAACATAAATAAATTTGAAGAAAGAACTTGACAAATGCGAATGCTGATAAAAATAAGAACAGCAATAGGCTAATTAATATGCACAATTTGACAATAAAAAAGCGCGAGTTCAAAAATCAAGATGGAATAGAAACCACAAACGAAAAAAAAAAAAAAAACAGGAACAGGAACCGAAAGACCAAGTTTAGTAAATGACAACAAGCAAATGTTCGCGTCTCGCATTCAACCCTAACCTCAGACAATATACAAATGTATATATGTATGTGTGTGTGTAAGTATGTATATAGGTATGTTGTATATAGAACTATGCAACGTGCAGCAGCAGCCCTAAATGCACCTACCCCCAACTCCAATGTTGCAAGCGAAAAAAACGCGCGCGCAAAAACCAAACCAAATGCCGGCAAGCATAACAAAGAGAGACAGAGAGAAGAAGGAGAGCGAGAACGAGAACGAGAACGAACGAACAGGGAGCAATGCGGAAAATGCCCTGTTGCGACATTACGTCACGGCCCTAATAAGCGCGACAAAGAAAGCAGTAAGAGAGAGAGAGAGAGACAGAGAGGAAGAGACGAAACGCTGGCAAAAGCGAGGGCAACGACCAGCACACATTTGGCGCCCAACACAGTTGTGGGCCAACTTTAAAAGAGAGAGAGAGAGAGAGAGAGGGAGAGAGAGAGGTATCCTACATACTACATATATGTACACGAGCAGCTAGAGCGTCAGTCAGAGGGGGCGGTTTGGGGGCTTAAGCAGAGGCGCTCACCCGCCCACCCGCGCACCCGCTCAGCAACGGCAAACATTGAGCTCCTTTTTTATTTTTTGGGTTGAACAACCTTTGACGACCCTGAGAAGAGGTCAGCAACCCCTACGAAACAAACACAACAGCAGGCAGCACAGCTCGCGCTCGCTCGCTCTCTCTATCTCAATCTCTTCCTTGTTTTTTCTCTTACTCTGTACGTTTGTGTGTGTGTGTGTGAAGCGCGTTGCGTAGGACCTTAAGAGCACAATTGCACACTGGTGTGTGTGTGTGTGTGTGTTTGCAATAAATATACTAACAAAAACGTGTAACTTCCTCATTTAGTAATACACGTGACTAATACAATGGTTGAGTATTTCACAATAACGAAAATTGACCTTCATATGTGTTAATTGGCTCTTTTTGTATATTAATACATTTATTATCTTATCAAAAAAATATTCATGTTCTATACTCGATACCGAAGGTAAAGAGAATATTCGTCTGTCCATCTCAGAGCTTGAGTTTTGAAACTTTGCAAATATACTTTTCTATCGCCGGGACAGATAAAGTGACAAGATTTGGGTTCTACGCCTACTGTGGGGCTGGGAAATCAATAAATTCGATAGCTGAAAATCGATAAATCCACATATTTCCTACATCAGCTTGTAGCTAAAGTTACCAAATTAACTAAGGAGACATATAATATGCATCAAGAGCTTTGGAGTTTTTTTTGAAAACTTGTATGCTTATATCCTTTTGAGTTAGAGTCATCAAATTTGGTAGAAAGATAGCTAGTGACATCGCACAAAGATCAGTAGCAAAAATGTGGATGCCAAGCTTCCTTATTATGCCATACGCCCCACCACCTCTTGGGTGTATAACTTATAGTTTTTCAGCTAGTGTAACCGAATTGGTTGCCAATATAGCCAGTGTCATACCCGAAAGATCTACATCCCTTTTTAAGCAGAAATCGAGTATATCGCAGTAGACTGCAACACTTCTACTTCTTTTTCATTCAGTCAAGGATTTTTGCAACATAATCTTGTCCGTCTTTGTATTTTGTTTCAAATGAAAGAATCCTATTAGTGAAAATCCGAAAGGGCTAAATAATAGTCTTCGATTAATCTAATAAATCTTCGATTAATCTTTTCAACAATCTAATTAAATATTAATTACAATTGATTATCCTATTAGCAAGCAACAATTTGCCATAAGTTCTCGTACATGTGTGCCACTGTAAAAGGTACATTTCGCTTTGGCAGAACGCAGACAGAGCGAGAGAGTGCAAGAGAGCATGGCATAAGGGAGCGCTCGCAGGCGCTGCTCTCTTCGCGCTAACGAAGAGCGACAAAGAACGAGAGTGTTGGAGCACATAAAGCAAAAAACGTTAACGTTGGGCTGGTGGAGACGTGTGGAAAGGGGTGGGGGGGGGGGTGGGGTTCTGAGGCAAAGCTGAGGAACTTGCGACGGTTTTTGCTGTTGCCTTTTGCTGTTGCCGTCCGTCGATTGAGTGTGTTTGCTTCATTTTTGCTTTTCTTTTATTATTTTTTGATGTTTTTTTTTTTGTTTTTTGATTTGCCGGTCGTTGCCCGTGCGGCCTGCTTTGGGGTCGTTCCTGGTCGTTATCCTATATACCGAGAAAAATCTATTTTTATTTTGCATGACTTTAGCCAGCCTGCCTGCCTGCCTGTATGTGTGTGTGTGTGTGTTTGCTTGGTTGTTTGGTGCCGTGTGGTCGACTCCTCAACCTTAATCATCGTCTTCATTTCCTCATCCCTCGTTCCACCTTTCGAGATTCGTTTCGTTTCGTTTGTTGTTGTTGTTATTGGTTGCATGCGGATACATTTGTTTGTCTTTTGCTTTGCACAGCAACAACAACAACATCAACAACAACAACAACAACAAACGCAGTGCTGCCAACTGTTGACAAACAAAATGATGCCAAGCTGAAGGATAAGAAGAAGAGGATGAAGAAGATGAAGGAGAGTAACATCATGATGTTGAAAAATAATTGAATATTCGGTCAGAAAATCTTAAGTTAATTTTGAAGTAAAACAAAAAGCTTCGGAACAAAAGTAAAATGCCTTCTGCCCTATAGTTCAATTAAGGACCATATTAATGCTTAATATAAAGAATATTTTAGTATAGTTAAATTAAATATAAAACTGAACATTGCATGTCTATTTAAAGTGCAGTCATTTTGTTTTAAGTTGAAATATGCTTCAAGTTCATTTTACTGTTAAATCGATAATTTTTTATTATTTATGTTTAAATCCGCATAGCAAAATTAGTTTTTCCCATTGTTGATATTCATGTCATTTTTCCTTTGTTTGAGAGTAGTTTTTTCAAAGTTTGACTTTTTTCCAACATACACTCAGAAAAAAAAGTAGTTCAAATAAGCATGTTCATGGTTAATTCAATTAATTATCGTGTTTGATTTGAATCTAACATGAATTTGCCTAACTTGAAATCAAAAATTACAATGAAACTGTTAAAATCAACATTTATCATAGTTAATATAATATTTTAACTGTTGACTTTATAATATTGATGCACAGAAAGAAATATTAGTATCACATTTGAATCATCAATGAAACTGAAATTTAAATATCTTATTTTATTATCTTGGGTACATTAAAATCAAGTATAACTGCGAGTATTATTTTTATAAACTATTAAAATTGCTCAAAAAATAATGAAAACTTATTGAATCAAACTTACCGAGTACGAAATATGATTCTATCCTGAGGTTTCTTGTTCCCTCAGCGGAAGGAATCGTTAGCCGTTCCTTTATTCCCTTAGTTTTGAATTAAAACAGAGTTTTGGGTTTTGGGACAAAAGTAAGATGTCTTCCCTTTTTAATTTGAATAGGCATCATACTTAATGTTAATATAAAGTTTGTTAGAATAAATTATGTTCTGAGTGGAATATTTTATTACCAAAATGAATTTTTTAATATTCGCCCATAGTTAAATTTAGTATGATGCAACGTTAAACTAAATATTTCACTTTGTTTCAAGTTCATTTGGCATGTTAAGAATGTTTTTAGTTGAATCAACATTTTTTATATATAAATTTAATACGTTTTATAGTTCAAAGCCCGCATAGTTAAATTAACTATTTTTATGGTTGATTTGCGGATTTTTACTTTTTTTTTATCTTTCCACCATTATTATCTACAAGAAAAATCATCAAAAATCATTATACAGATATCCCTCGTATAACGCGGTACATACTTCTATGACATATTTAAAGAAAATCAGTGATATTTAGACTTGTAGATAATTTCTTCTGGTAAAGTAATACGACCAAAGCGCTCACTAAATCAAAGAAATATTAAATTCGAAGGCGGCGACACAGATAAGCGAATATTAATGATTTTGTTTATGATTAGTATGTATAATATATACGTCTTCTATATCGAGGGATACCTGTACGCTTTTGGACCCAGTCTGACATATTAACTGACTGAAAAGTATATCTGTTAAACGAACTTAAGATAAAAGAGTAGGATATCAATTTTTAAACTTAAAACCGAAGGTAAAGAATATATTGGGTTTGTGCAATTTCCGTCCATGGTGTCGGTCCGTTTGTACAAATCAAACTTTTAGCGACATACTTAAAGCTAGAAACTTGAAACTTTGCATATTTATTTGTCTACAGACGGCACAGATAAAGTTTCAACTTTGGGGCACTGCGCCTACTGTGTGGCTGGGAAATCGATAAGTTCGATAACAGAAAATTCGACAAGTCCACATATATCTTACATCCTAACAACTAGAGTTACGAAATTTGGTAAGAAGATAGCTACTGGTGCATACTACATACAAATTTAAGATACCGCCTACAGCCTTCCCCCCGCACCTTTTTAAAAACTGGTATGAATTTATCTTTTTTTGAGCTGGAAAAACTATTGCAAGTTTCAAAAACAACAAATATCAATTTAAACAAAGAAAATAAACAATATGTTAGCATGAAAGCCGTTTTGAAATTATAAAGTATCTTTATCTTAAAACGATTAAATTTTTTAAGGAGATAGACTTTAATCAAATTTTGTATGATAAGTAAAGACTTTTTTTTTTTGGAAAACTGATATAGTTCTTTATGAATTGTTGTACTGATGTTAGTTTAATAATTTCAAGTCTTATCGATGTAGATGTAGTCTAGTTAATAATTAAAAAGTCTTTTTCGTGAAACGAACGAATTTCATAAACAATTGATGTAAGGCGATTTTTGGGCTTAGAAAATGTATGCAGGAAATCTCAAAAAATCGTCCATTTTGTTCCTCGCTCACATTAGGCATGTTTAATATTGTTGTTATTGTTGTTGTTGTTAAAGTTAAAGTCTTCTGCATTTTTTGGTATTGTTACTGTCGATGAGTTGACGGGGTCGTCGGCTGCCGCAGGTGCCAGCATAAGGTACGCAAACGGTGTACATGGGGGTATGGGGGCATGGCGGTGGAATGTATGTAAGTGTCATTTAGTGACATTTTAGAGTTCAAGTTGCCACAGGCCAAGCACACAAGTGTGCCCCCAACAACAACAACAACAACAACTCGTGTATGTGTGTTTGTGTTGGTGTTGTGAAACGTACTTTGTTGACCTTTCTCGTTGGTTGTGTCTGGTGGCTGGCTGACGTCGGCATTCGTCGTTGCATTCGCCGGGTTAATGAAACCGATTGACACACAAACACAACAACAGCTGCAGCAGCAGCAGCAGCAACAGCAGCAGCAACAGCAGCAATAACAAAACAGAAAAGAAGAGGTCTAAAGCAGCGGCATGTCAATCAACTTGCTCCAGCTAAGAGAGCTTGCGACGCTTTAAGAGCACGGCAACAACAGCTGAAGAGAGCGAAAGACTTACTGCTAAATAACAGAGTTGGAGAGCGTGCAGTTGAATATTGCGACCAAAAACCAAGTAACAAACTGTTAGTTGGACATTGGTGCAGCTGTTAGCGGGTTTTTTTGAGCTAGCAAACAGCTGCTGTCACTTCTGTTAATTACTGTACAGTGCTGTTAAGCCTTCGTTAATCTTGTGCTTGGATAAAAGTTTGCTGAAACGCCAACGCCATCTATTGTGTGTGAAGCGGCAAGCGGTGTGCTTAGAATGTTGTAGCGCCATCTACACCAAGTTAGTTGCAACTATAGTTGCTGGTTGTGGTATTCGACAAGTTTTTAGTTAATACACAATCCTTTTACTAATTACTAACCGTTACTTTTTTTCTCCAACTCCTTTCTCTTCTGCAGCATCCGTCTTGACCGCCACCACAGAATTAATGCTTATATTGGCAGCTACATCAATCGCACGAGCTTAGCTACCAAAACAAAAGCAAAACAAATCATTAAAACAACAGCACACAATACACGAACTAGAGACAGATTCAGATTCAGATTCACACTTAGCAGCAGCAGCAGCAGCATTGAGCCGAGGCAGCAGGGAAGCAGAGATATCGGGTAAGTTCATAACAAAAAAAAAAATTATTATGATCAAAGTCCAAATATTTGGTGCTAGTTTGTGACTAATTGAAACCCTTGAATTAAATGGACAAACATTAATTGCAGGGTATCTGCTAGTCGAGCTCCCTAGACTAGGCACACATAGCATAAAAGCAACAAAGATTGCTCGAAAGAGCTTTAAAACTTTTTAGCTGACATAAAACTTCGATTAGAAACTTAAAAAAGGTCCGTTCAAAGTTTTCTATATGGTTCGATCGAAAACCAATTCTATATTATTACGAATTTTCAGTTTTTTTGGTCCCCTTCGGATTCTTTATATGGAACTTCGACTGTACTTAGATTGTTTTCTTCGAATTAAATATGATGAAATCTAAAATAATAAATAAAATTATATAAAGCGTAAATCTCAAATATTCTTGCACTCGAATGCACTCAACTTTTGTTCGCTGTGTATATGGCATACTATTTATAATCGATAACTTGAATCAACAAGATGAAAGATTTATTTGTATGTAGCTCAAAAAATGATTGATTTGTACTTGAATGTTAATAAATATTGTGCGCTACTTAATACCCTAACAATTTGACCGGCTCTGTTGGTTATTTAACGCTGTTTGCCCTCGCAAGGCTGTTTTGCTGTGCGGTGTGTTGAATTATCCTTCGGGCCAAGAGGGTACAATGGGCTCCCGGACATCAGAAGCGTGAATTATCTGGGACAACAACCTTCGCACCAACCAACAACAAGAAATAAATAAATATACCATATGCACTTGTGTGTGTGTGTGTGTGTGTGTGTGTTTTCTCTCTCTTCTTCATAAATATGCAGCAAGGAGGGTTCCGGGGCTGGGGGGTTGATGCTTGAAGCTGCTGAAACTGTCTGAAAGTGACTGGGCTGAGTTTTGGATTTGAGTTTTGTGGATTTTTGTGTGTGTGTGTGTGTGTGTGTGTGTGTTGGTTGCATTTGATGTGCTCTCCTTGGGTTTGCCGTGTCGCCGCCTTTTCAAGCACACTCCACAGTACGTGACTTCGACGTCAGCAGCGTTGGCATCAAGGATTTTTAGTATGTCTGTGTGTGTGTGTGTTTTTTGTACCGTTAGTTGTTTGGTGCTGCTGCTGCTTTTGTTTTGTGCTATGCTGTTAGCCTGGCGCTTTTCTTTTTTTTTTCTTCCTATTTCTCTTTTCTGGCTTTTTATGTAAGGCCAAAATTCAAAGCTTGCCACACTGTGTATGTATGTATATGTGTGTGTGTGTGTGTGTATGTATGCCTGTCCTTCAGTCTGACTGAGTGCAATGAACGCTGTCCTTTAACCTACATACACACACACACACACACACACATACATATAGAGAACGTCCCTGGTTGCGTTTCTGCCCTGCTGGCAAACTTTTATTAACAAGGGAGTGGTGCAACGGATTGGGGTGGGGTGTATGTGAGGTGTGTAGTTGTAAGGGAGAAAACCTAAGACATATGGATTATGAATTGCGCATTTACAAAAAATTGTTTTACAAATGTCCTGCAACCATTTAAATAAATTTTAAAAGGAACTTCAAATCAGGTATTGCAAAGGTTTAATAAAACGAATCCTTGATCCGGTTAATCTCAGACTCTGAACGAATACGAATGAAAAAATTAATCAATATCAGAATTTGTATATATTTTTTTATATAGTAAATAAATAAATAAATTTTGGATTTTTTTATTTTAATTTCAGTTTGAGTTTTCCTTTACTGGGTTCGAACCAAATAAATCGGGTTTCCTTAGCCGAAACCAACTATTTTATTACTTTCAAAATTTATAGATTTGTTTATATACATAAATGCAAAAGTTTTTTATAAATAATTGTGTGGGAAAATAAATATTATTATTGGAGAATTATTTAAAGAGTTTGCGCGTTTCGAATGAAGTTTTCGAATAAAAATAGAAAATACAGAGGGAAAATTGAGGTGTTTATTATATCATTTACATCACTTATTATTAAAATAGGTTTTTCTTTTAATTGATAAAATACAAACTCAAAAACTATCGATGTTTTTCGAAATCTTGTATAAGAGATAGCTTTAAAGACTTATAGAATCGTTCAATGGGTATCTCGCAGCCATTCACTTTTATCTAAAGAAAATAACCAACTTTCATGCATCAAATTTTTTCATATAACAATTTTATTAACATTCTTTTCATTCCATTTACGAAAATTCCCAATAACGAATATTTCTATACTAAAATATTAATTTTTTCCATGCATTTTCGATCTCCCTGAAACGAAGTTGGTTCGGTTATTTGTCGTCAGCAAATTATTGAAAAAACCTATTTATAGGCTGTGTGCGCCCATGCATAAAGCCCCAATTTCGGCTACCATATAATAAATTAGCATATATTTTTTTAAAAATTTCTATAATTCGAATTTCGAATTAACTCTTAAACGAAATTGTTTTTTTTTATTGTTCCCTTGAGATTCGTCATTTGTAAGTTCAACTGTAAAAACTTCCGAACAACGAAGTTTTCCATACAACGAATAATTTCCCAGAACCATGGAATTTGGTTCAATCGGAAAACTCATTCGGCATTACGAGTTTTTGAGTCAAAATTAGTTTTTTACTTTTGAAATTCGTTATATGAAAGTTCAACTGTATTATGCTTAAAGCTCGACGTTACCGTTCATCTATGTTTGTTGAGGAGATATTTCTTTTAGTGTAGTTTGATGTTATTTGAATTCAAGGATTTATTTTGTATGTCCTTAAGTTTAAAAATCTTTCTTCATAGACGAAATACAAAAATTTGAATACGGCGGATATGGGATTCAATAGTGCATAAAATATTAGTATGCATTTAGTGGCTGGCTGTGTTGGGGGACATGCCGCATGCCGCATGCCACATGGCACCCAAACTAGCAATCCAGCTGGCAATCAATATCAGCGGCAGCGGCAGCCGCAGACGCAGACGCTTGCCACAGCAGGAGGCGGACATGTCTATTACGCCATCATCGCCAAAGCAACAAAAACAAGAGAACACAGCAAGAAAAAACAAAACTGTAACGCGACTGCTGCTTTACATTTATACATGCAAACATGCAAACACACACATATATAGGCCGAAGCCAAACACTGCAAACATACAAACAGACAGGCATGCATATATGCATGTGATAAATGTATTTGGCTTTGTGTGCGTGTGTGTGTGTGTGTGTGTGTCGGTCGCCTTCGCGTCGCTTCTATTTACATTTGCACGCTCATTTGCTCAGTCGCTGTTGGCGCCGACGTCAGCGACGACAACGCTTCTAGTTGCAGTTGCAGCACAACTAGCAAAAACAAAAACAACAGCAACTGCAACAGCGACGCATCGCAGACGTTCAGACGAAAGCGAAAGGCCATTGTCCGGAATTTTGTTGACCTACTAAGAGGCAGAATGTAAAGTACGGGGCATAGCTACACTGTCATTGCCGTTTGCCGAAGTCATTTGACGAACACACAGAACGAACGAACGAACGAACGAACGAACGAGCGAATGATTGAGCGAAAGCTTTTGTCCGCTACTTCGAAAGCTTTGACTATTTGCGCTGCACGCTCGCGGTTTCTGTTTCTGTCCCATAGCATGTTTGTATGTTTTGTTCAAAAAGTTCGCTTCAAATTTAGCTACATATGAAAAAGCAAAAACAGCAACAGCAACAACAACAACAACATCCATCTAATGGTCTGCATTTTCGATATCAACGAAGTCAGAGCCGAATCGCTAGAGCGAGCGCGCGCCAATGTCTATGAGAGCAGCATGTCATTCACCTTTTGGCCGACGCTCTCGCGGTTGCGCATTCTCTCAACGTGACGTGACGTTCTGCGCTGTCTGCTTTGCACTCTCCCAGTCTCACGAATCTCTTTTCGATTTTGAAGCTAAGCTCAAAAGCAAGCAGGCGGCGGCTGGCCCTTGTTATGGCTTGTTATGGTCGTTGTTGTTATTGTTGTTGTGTATCGCTGTCGTTCTCTCGCCGCAGGGAGGTGTCACACAATAGTAGAAAACGAAGCGTTGCCGTCAAATTTTGATGAGCAATGCGTCAAGTTTGTTTTTTTTTTTTGTGTACATATATTATTTTTTCGCTGTTTTTTGTTTTATTTTTAATTCATTGTTTTTACTTTCTCTTGGCAAATAGAAAATAATTACTCATACACACACACCTAAATATCTATGCGAGTTAGCACATATGTATCTAAATATGTTTGTGCACATAATTTATGTGCAATTAAAAGAGCTTTTTATTTCACATTCTATTTTTGTGGCACTATGCGCTTTGAAGTGCATTGGATCGTTTCCTGCATAATTTCAATATGTTTGCTACTTTAGTATCAAACATAGTACATACATACATACACATACATATTCATCTCTCTTTGCATTTATGCTCATACATACATACATATATATACATATATAGAAAAAAATCTTTTCCTCTTGCTCTCTCGCTCTCGCTGTTTGCGGTCACGTTTAGCTGCACAGAAAGTTCAAATTTATAAAGCGAATGCACAGACAAAAAGCACAGCAGCAGCATACACAAACCAATCATCGCCCCTCCCTCGCCTGCCGGCGCACCCTTCTCGTCTAACGACTTAACATGTGCAACTTTGGCGAGCTTTAACCTAGTTTAAGGTCATTTCCAAGTCAAAGACAATCAACAACTCACTGATGCGATAGGTGGGCTGACGGGCCTTATATGTATTATTGTAATTTCATTATTACATATTTTTTGTTTTTGTTTTTTTATGAGTGCAACGGAAAGGTAGTTCATTGTGTGTTATCCTGTACCCTGTACTTAAGAAATGTCAAAATGCCAAAAAAATAATTGTTAAAATAAATAAATAAATACAAATATTCATAATACTCAATTTGCAGCATTTGAGTGCCGTAGAGTATCTGTAAGTCGGTCAAGCAGACCACTTTTACTGCTACTGCATTTACCGCAATTTTCTTGCGCCTTTCTGCTTTGACATTTGGCGTGCAGGGCAGGTTAAACATGACTCGCTAAGGGGATTGGCTTTGGGGAGGGGTAAGTGGGGGTTTGCATTTGAGTTTTCGTTTCGTTTGTAGAATAATTCGCATTTGCTGTGATACGCCATTTGATATTTGTCAAGGACTGACGCCGACACTTGCTCGTCTATGTGTGTTTGTCGTTGTGTTTTTGTGGGAATAATAAGGAAGGGTGGGTTGGGAAGGGGGGAGACGACAGTCTGCATCTTATCTAACGGTTGTTTACACGCATTTCGTTTATTCAACGTAATTTTCGTCCAAAATTAAGGTCACAATAATCTTGACATTGCGCGCCAGAGATACAAAGAGCGAGAGAGAGAGAGAGAGAACGAAACGGTAACGATGACGAGAGCAAAAGCCCAGCTCATCACCGAAACCCCCCGTTACCCACTCTCTCCGTCACTGACTATCACTGGCTGCTACTTATCATTGGCGTTGAGCGCGGCGCGTCATCAACAAATTATTATTGTTTTTGTTAGTGTAATTTTTGTTCGCCTTTGTTTTTATTGTTTTATTTGTATTGTATTTTCTCATTTTACGCTGCCGACGTCGCTGCCGCTGTGGACATTGGTGATAATGAAATTGAAATTTCATTGCTAATTGCGTTTAATATTTATAATTGACCCAAATAATATGTGATTGGCTTGCAAAAACAACATGTGTGTGTGTGTGTGTGTGTGTATGTATGTGCGTATGCGTGTGTGCACACAAATAAAGAACAGCAATTAAAACAAACAAAAACTAAACAAAAGAGCAAAGAAAGCGAATGACAAGCGGGTCAATTGTTGTTTTTAACGCTCTTAAAAAGTCACCGTTACTTGGGCAGGTCCTGTGCCAGATCTCCGTATTGAATTCCAATATGAGTCTATACACATACATACATACTTACATACATACATAACAAACACAGTGTCGGGCGGGCAGCCCACCCACTGATCTAATATTAAGCGATCTCACTTTCAATGCACAACAACAATCGCAACAACAATCGCAACGATCGCACAAACTTGCAAATCGAACAAACTAAAATGCGTTCAATATACAGTTCATACATATGTATGTATGTGCATGTGTATGTATGTGCATGTGCTTGGAATACAAACAACACAAATACTTACACACGTATGTATACTCTCAGCTGGTGGTGCATCTGTTTTCTGTAAACATACTACACTCAAGTTATTGTTTTCTTTTGTTGTGTTTATGTATCAATTACCTCATGCATTGTGTCGTATTTATTGTCAATTTATAGAAATTGTAATCAAAACATATTTTAGAATTACATAAATATTTACAACAGAAGGCAACACAATATCAATGACGAATCCAAATAGCACGAAACGCTTTTATAACGGTAGATTATTATTATTATTATTAACTATTAGACGCGTTCACATTTGTATTTGTGTCGTCTGTAAGGGCATACAATAGTCGCTGTTGCTGCCATTCAAATGACAGCCAATGCTGTTATGTTTGTCATTTCGCTTCGCCTTGGCTCGCCTTCGCCGCCACCACCGTCGTCGTCGCCGTTCTCCCACTCTACTTCTATCATATCGAAAAACTGTTTTTGCTCTTCGCCCTGTGCCCGACGTTCGCGACAAAAAGTAGGTGAAAGGTCTTCAACCTTTTTGCATGAAAACAAAATTGTGCAGTGCATGGCATAAAGGGGCGGGCTGATACTGCTATGTATGTGTGTGTGTGTGTGTGTGTGTGTGTATTGCGGTGCTCTTTAGCATGTTGATGATTTTGTTGTTGTTGTTCTTGTTATAGCGAACAAAAAACATAGAATAAATGTGCAATAAGAATAAACAAAAATGCACTGTACGAAAAGGCGAGCAAGCAAGGTGCAATTTGCAATGCGCTGGCTGAGATGGTTAGCTTGGTGGGGGGGGGGGGGGAGTGGACTAACTGACTAGCAAAGCGGCAAACTGCAAACTGCAATCATTTGCTATTTTAAGCACACACAAACACACACACACTCACACATACGTATGTACGTAAATGTTTACAGCCTGGACTTGGACCTATCCCAATAGCAAAGAGCAGGCGGCAGGTCGTGTTGGCAGCAATGACGACAACAACAGCAACAACAACAACAACGATTCGTCAAGTTCTCCTTTCCGTTAGTTTTGCACAACTCGATAGCGATAGAGAGAGAGAGAGAGAAAGCTTTCTGCATGTAGTTGAGAGCATGACACTTGCGGTGAGAGCAAGGCAAAAAGCTATTTGCAAAAAATAAATGTATTAATGCTTAAACATATACATATATATGTATGTATGTATAAAGTGCACTGGCAACAGCAACAACAATTATTATCGCGTACAAACGTCCCTCACCGCGACCCTCAAAAGCTTTATGGTGTATGTGTTTCATGTCGTAGACAGAGACATTGATTTTTAGCCGGTGCACAGAAGCAGCAGCAGTAGCTGCAGAACAGCTCCTAGGCCCAGGCGCACGCTCTCTCCCACACTACCCCTTCACCAACTAGCCTAGCCCAGAGTACCCAAAAATAAATTCCAGGGTCGCAACAATCCGTTTCAGCCCACTGTCCCTGGGTGCAATTGTCAACCAACTGCGGTCACTGACTTGCTCACCTTCTCATACTCTCTCTCTCGCTCTCTGTGTCACCTGTCGCATCATTAGAATAAAGTAGTATTATTATTATAGTCAAAAATTGCAAGTTCAATTCAATTCTTAATTCTCGCTTTTACTTTTGGTCTTCTTGCAGTTTCCATTGCCATTTTCATCGCCGTGAATTGGGAGGCGCCACAGCAGCCGCTGCCTTGCTTGCACTTAAATCGGTGAGTATCGGAGTATCCGTTAAACAGTTAATCTCTCTTACACACTCATCCTCTCTCTCTTTTTTGATTAACGCAATAGTCTAATAAACGTGCCAATAAGTATGCTATGAAATATTTTACATTGGCTCTGCAAGGATCACAGCTTCTTATCCATAAGTAAATTTGCGATATTTTTTCATGATTTGTTATAGTTTAGACATATTGTTATAAAACAACATTTATTTACTTAAAAAATAATATTTTTCATTTAAAAAAAAAAATAAATATTTTTCTCATCTGTTTTCTTACGTATGCTGATTCCTTCAACCAACTTTATTGATCCTTGAATTTAGCGTTCGATAGTGTTTTTTGGTCCTTGAATTTTGCGTAGTATCGATAACGATATTTTGTCATCGATAACGATATTTTGTTATCGATGTTGCATCGATAAAGATGTGGATTAATAATCTTTCATGTGATTTAATATAAAATTTGTATTTTTAAACCACACGCAAAACTTTGAATATTACTCATACGCCAACACTATAAAATATTACGTATACAAATGAATATATTCCATGTGCCAGCTCAAAGATTTTCAAACAAGCTTAAAATCCGAAGTAAATTATATTTTTTTTTATACAAACATACCACTTTAAGCTCATTTTAATAAGCTGAGCTCTCAATGCAACTGCCACAAAAACCAACAAAAAAAAAATCGTAAAAGAAAATAATCAAAATATATATATACATATATATTTATTGTGTATATGTATATAAATGCAGACAAGCATGTTAGCATGCATATGTGTGTGTGTGTGTGTGTGTGTGTGTGTGTGTGTGTGTGTGCATGTGGTAGGAGAAGTAGTAGAAGAAGAAGCCGAAGCAGCGAAACTGTGCCAATGCCCTGACAGCGAGCAGCACAAGGTGATGATGCAAACGGCAAAACGGTGAATAGCGAACAGCGCATAAAATGACGCCAATTGCAGTGATGTGGTGGTCAGAGAGAGAGAGAGAGAGAAACAGAGAGAGAGAGAGAGAGAGAGAGGAGGGTGTTGGGGCTGTTGATGGACAAGCGCCCCTATATGAAAGTATGGGAGTGGAAGTGTTTGGCTAAAAGGAGAGTGAATAAAATGGATAAATGTTGAAAAGTCACGCATTGTTGTTGTTGCTGTTGTCGCTATGTGCAACACACAAACACACACACACACACACACAAGCATGCAAACTTGACAAAGGTGCACACAAGACTCGATGGTTCGAGGCAGACAAAAACAAGCTCAACAACAACCACCCCCCCACACCCACACCCTCCCTCTTTAGACCCTTTTTCTTGAATAAAGTCAACACTGCGATGCATGAAAGGCGGTAGTGGAAGGGTGAGGGGGGTGGAGGTGAGGCGAGGTCAAAGGGTGTGTTTTGGCAAAACAAAAAAGAAGTTGTTATTGCTGTTATTGCCGCAAACAAGGAAGTAAAATTGTACAGAAACGAGCGCCAAACAACAACAACAACAGCAAGAGCGAAGAAATCAAAACTGAGAGTAAGAGTGAGCAAGAGAGAGAGAGGGAGAACGACTCGAGTGTCCGTTTTTCAAGTATTTTTGCACAGCGTGCACTTACCGCTTACGGCCACCCCGACCGCCCCATTTCCACGCATTACTCAACCTTACCTAAACCACCAGCCCCGCCCGCCCGTCCCTCACTTTATTTTTGGTGTAAGCAACTTCACCCACTTTCAAACTCGTCATTAACTTTTGCTTATGCAATGGAAAGTGGCAAAGCAACAACAACAACAACAACAGCAACAACAAAATAAAAGAAAGAAAGACAAAACAAAATAAACGACATCAAAAATTGCATAGAAAAAAGCATTGAGGCAAACATTCAACCAACCAAACAAAAACAAAAAAAAAAACAACATAAATCTACTTTTATTACACACAAACAAACTGTATGCTCTACATTCATATGAAATGCTTAAAACTTGAGAATTCTTTAATAAATAAAATAGTTCTAGTTATTGGAATTGGATATGATTATTTTGGGTAACATGAAACGAATGAAAAGATCTTTTATTTAGCCACAATAAAACAATCAGTAATCAGTAAACAGTTGTCACTGGATACAGTGAACCTTTTGCTGCAATATAAAGGCTCAAATTTTGTTTATTGAATGAAATTGTAGAAATTGCATAAATATTCTTAAAAAATGTTTACTGTTAGTTAGACGGTAACTTAATCAGGTAATCATCATAGTTTCTCCATACTTGGATTAGTTACAATCGAACTTAACGATAAAAAAACAACTCTGATGTGTCCTACAACAACAAGGTTTTCAGAAATGATGGAACAATCACTAGTTCCATGTAACGAAATTCCAGAAGACAAGAAAAAACTTTGTTTTTTTTGATGGAACCAAGTTGCAGTGTTCTACAAATGAAGTTTTGATAGAGAAAACTTTGTTATATGGCAGATCGACTTTGCCAGAATTATTTTCTTCATTCGAATAGCTGCACTAAGCCGCAAATTTCTTAAATCAAGCCCATTCGAACTTGAAATAAGTGCAAAAAATTGTGAAGGCAACTAAGAAAGTTCTTGATTCAAGTACAAAAGGTTTATTAAATCGATATATATACATATATAGATTCGATACATATCGTTTGTTGCATTAAAGGTGTTCATAAAGTTGAATATGTTAATTTGAAAAAATTGCAATATTTGTAGCAAAAGCTTTGTGTAACAATATTAGCAAAAGGTAGGGTATATGTGCATTGAAGTCGTTTGCACTATTATTGCCTAACTTGATTTCGTTGTGTGTGTGTATATGTGTAAGTGTGTGTGTATAAGTGTCACGATTGCATTTGATTCGCTTGGCGGCGGCTGACTCAAAACGCCGACTGCCAACTGCCAAATAGCCGCCATTGACTCGTTGACCGAGCGACTCACTGAACAAAACTATGCACACATGCATACATGAATGTGTGTGTGTGTGTGTGTTTGGCTGTTTGTCTATTTGTATGGTTGTTGTTGTTGCTGTTGCTGTTTGTGCTTTGGGTGTGCAATTGTGCGCCACCTTTTGAATAAAAAATTTGCTAGCGAAATCGAAAGTTCAATAAACTTTCACGTAATCGACAAATGGCGAGCTTCTGCTGCTGATGCTATTGTTGTTGTTGAGGATGCAGCTAGATAGATATATATATATATATGTATATGTATTTATGTTGATTTTGCTGTTGTTTGGCCGCATTCAATGTTGAATGTGCACGCATCTATCTATACACAATTATATTTATATTTATATATATATAGTTTGCATGTGCATATGAGGCGTATGCGTAATTCGCGTAGCAGCCATATTACGTATACGCATCAGTTGACGGTCAAGCAATAACGTTTGAGCGACGTGCAGCAAACATTAATATGCAAATGCACACACACACACATATGTTTGGACAGCAATGCTTTTAACATTGATAATCGATTGCAATGGCCAATTTTTTTCAATCTTTTCCGTTAAAAACTCAATTAGCAAACAAGCAAAAACACCCCACCCCTTTCATTTTGGCATGAAAACTTTAAATTATTGTACATATGTTAGTCTCTCGCATATGTACGTAGTACATACGTATGTTTGTATGTATGTACTTCTCTTATTGGCGTGCAAAGAAAGTGAAGCAAGTAGTATTAAAAGCAAACGAACAAGGCACACGGAAAGAGTGAAAATAAAAATGAAATTACATAAAAGTAACAACGAACCCAGCAACAACAACAACAACAAAAGCAACTCAATCACATGAATGCCAATCAAGCAACAACAAAAACAACAACAACAAGAAAACAATCGCAACAACACAAACAAACTGTAACAGCAGCTTTTGTGCTTAGCTTAGAAGCGCATGCAAACCAAATGCCATGCAAAACTGAACTTTTGCTCTCAGCATTGTTCCTTCTTTAACATTTTCGGTGCTGTGCTGCTTGTTGTGGTTCTGCTCTCACTATTATGCGCTCTCTGAGCACAGCTGCTGCTGCTGCTGCTACTGCTTTCACAACTATTCCCGTTTGTCTGGCCCCAAACTTCCAAAACCAACACCAACACCAACACAAACACTTTACTCAACTTAAAACCACACACACCATACTACACTTCTCTCTTCACACTCCACACATTTAGTACACTTCACATTTTTATTTTACTTCACAGTGCGTGCTTCGCTCGCTCGCTCGCTCGCTCGCTCTTCTTGTCTGCTTCTTTTTTTTTCCACTCATTCGACGCTTTGCCCGAAATTGGGTCAGCCATTGAACCCGTTGCGACGACAACGACGACGACGACGACGACGACGATTACGACGCGCGCTTCAGCATTGGCGTCGACGTTGACGTTGACGTTGACGCAGACGTTCGTTAACGCTTTGCTTAGTTATTCTGCTGCCGCTGCTGCAGCTACTGCTGCGTCGGCGTCGCTGCTTTGGTGCTCTGTCTCTTGCAGCCACAGCACGTGTTCTTTGGCTCAGAAGATGTTGAAAACTCGAAAACATGTGTAAGCCACTGTGACAAAGCATCACAAAAGGTTGCTAAAGCTGTAGATCGTTGTATATATAAACATTTATATGGATTGTTATCAGATCCGATCAGATTGAGTTTCTGCAATGTTTGTTCTAGACTGAATTTCCACATTTCCACCATAAATTAAACAAAACGATTTGCTATAAGTTTCAAAATATTAATAACAAACTAACTCTAGTTAAGAAAGTAATACTTTTCCACGAAATTTGCACAGAGAAATATTTTTTTGTTTAAGGCTTAAATTTGCTATCGTCTTGGGTTTCATATTTTGTTTAAACAATTTACTCACTTATTTATTTAGTTAAGTTTATGACTTGGCATTGACGCCAACAGCGACTTTGGCTTAAGCTGGCGATCATCGTATCGCTTAGCCGCTTTTGGCTTAGCCAAACAACAACAACAAAAGCTTAAGGTTATGGTCACTCTCGTTTATGGCCTGAACCCCGCGCCGCCCTGCCCCGCCCCGTATAACTCATATATGTTTATACGAAAAGCAAAGAAATAACCGAAAAAAATAACAAAATTTCACTTTCACATCAGTTACGACGACGACGACGACGACGACGTCGACGCAGCCGCCATTTTAAAGTACTGTACTTGAACAAGTTCAACTACGCGCCCATGTCTGACTGTGTGTGTGTGTGTGTGTGTGTGAGCTGTCAAGTCGGTGCATGACCATTAGATCGTCAGTTAAACAGCTGATACCAAACGCCCTGCTGCTCCTCATTCGAGTCGCTTTCTTTTGGGCTATGAAACATTGTGACAAGACTCCTGCCACATACATATTTATCTATGATGCATTCAAATGGACATATCATCCAAGTTCCCTTCCTTCAACAACAACAGTTTCACCTCACGCTTATGGGCTTTTGGGCTAATGTTAATGAACGCTTAATGGCCATACAATTTACGCCCTTTTTCGCAGCTTTTTTTTGTGTTTGGTTTTCAGTTTTTGGTTGCTTGTCAACGAGCGAGTGAAGCTCAAAAAAAAAAAACAAAAAAAAAAAAACAAACTGGAAGTTCAAGTGACCGTAAAGCAGCATGACGAGAGCGTGACAGGGAAAGAGAGAGTGTCAAACTGAGAGGTGAGAGAGAGGGAGAGAGAGGGAGAGAGAGAGATTGGAGCTTAAATTGCTTTGCCAGTCCGACCCTCAAGTAGAAAGTGTAAAGGGCATTCCATAAGCACACCAAGACTATGCCATTATTATTAACGCACCACAAATACCCTATTTAAACCAAAATATACAAATTTATCGATAAATTTGGTTAGGAACAACACAAGGTTGTATCAAGAGTTGTTTAACTGTTAGAAATTGCGAGTAAGGCAACAGAAGTATTATAACGAAACACTTTGCCAAAAAGAACTAAGCTTAAATTTGTTGCATGATAGGCTATTTCTTAGATTTCCATATTAAGTTGGCAGAATATATGAAATTGAGGTTTAAGATTTGAAATTTTAATTCTGTTTAGAATTCTTCAATCAAAATTAACAATTTATAACCTAAAAATACTTTTAAGCTCGGTACGACACAATCATTTGCTCTGATATCAGTGTAAAAATAAAAAAAATAATTTGTTGTTAAACTAAAAAATTATTAATCTTATAATAGTAAATATTAGTTGAAAGTCTACAACCATATCCAACCACCGATTCCCACTAAGGACCCTATAGCGGTCTTACCTAACCGAACCTAATATTACTTAACATAAAATTCCTTAAAACGCGATTTTAAATTTTTCATCGAAATGTTTTATAAACTTTTGAGCTATATATATAACATTAATTGGCTCAAGATTATATTAAAAATAAATAAGTTTTTATCAGAATTTTTTTCCTATTTTTTTATTTTGAGCCGAATATAATTTTTTTCCTCTAAAATATATATATATGAGTATATAGCTTTGTTATTTTCATAATAATAAGTTTTTTGGGATTTTTCGCTATAAGTGTATATGCTGGTCGGTGTGTTTTTTTGGTGTACTTCAATCGTTAACAAACACTAACTGCTAGCTGGGAGGGTTTTGTTTAAACTATTATATTTGCATTTGTTAACTTGTTAGTTTTTTGTTTTAAATTTTTGTTGTTTATTTTCGGTTGAGGGTAGCGACCCAGAGATACGGTTGTTGCTTTTGTTGTTGCTGTTGTTGTTGGAGTCAATTTGGAAACCGGTTACAGTTACACACTATCATTTAAAGAAACGGTTGTTGTTGTTGTTTTTTTTTTTTGGGGGTCAACTTGCACACAAATACGCAGTCTTGCTTGTGTGTGTGAGTCAGCTGAACATGACTTGCCACACCTTGCCGCATACCCTTTTGCCCCCCCTCGCCCAACGAATCTCACTCTTTCTCTCTGGCTTTTATTCTGTCGCCTTTTTTTTTGTTGGAGTTTTTCGTAGCTTTTTTTGTAGCTTAATTTGTGCGTTTTGTGCGTCTTGTTGTTGTTGCTGTTGTTGTTTTCTTCCACTTATTCTTTCTCATATACATATTTTTGTCTTTCTTTCATGTTGTTGTTGTTGTTGTTGTCTACAGAAAATAAACTTGAACTTGCCCGTTCACTTTTACTCCATATCTTTCCCTTTTTTTTGGTCTCTGGCCATCTCTTTCCATTTCTTACTTTAAGTTAAACCCCTTTCAGACTTGTTGTTGTTGTTGTTGTCGGTTTTTTTTTTGAGTCTTTTCTGTTGTCTCAGATGATTTTTGGTTTTGGTTTTTTGTTTTTTTCTGTTTGGTTCGGCTCGGTTCGGGAGGAGAAGATTACATCGCATCGTTGCCCGTTGATCATGAAAATTTTCAATTCAAGTTTAGTGAAATTTTTTTTTTTATGCTCAAATTTCAAGGGAGAGGGGGGAGAGAACGAGAGTATAAGTTCAAAGTACGAAATTTACAATATGATTTTTCTTAAAAACTATTTAGCACCAGATATCGAAGCAAAGGGCTAAATCAAATTCACAATTGCTTAGGGAATTTACGTGTGGTATTTTATTTGGTATTAAAGAATCGATATCGAATCTAAAGTTCATCTGCTAAGTAAATAATTTTATTCCTAAAATCCCCAATTTGAGGAGTTACAAACAAATTGCTGCTTAGTTTTAATTAAAGTTTAAAATCAAATACATTATTAAATTACATTTGAATGAAAGTTATTAAAAGTATTAATTTCAATAGTTATTCTTTGTTTGATCTAAGTTCAATCACATTGCATAAATAACAAATTGTATGAAATTTCATATATGGTAAGGTTTTATATTTCCACTAAATATTTACTTGATAACTATGAAAATATTTAAGCGAGAAAATGGAAAGGCGAGAAAGTCGACTCAAGTTTGCTTTATAAGAAAAATCGGCCCAATTTGTGTGTAATAAAGTTTGAAATGGTTTTGTTGTTTTTTTTTTTTATGGCTGTGAATTCTATATTTATCCTGCATTTGATGATGCGTGCAACAATGTTGCAAGTGAAGAGAACTTATATATTTATAGCACAATAAGGAACTGATTGACCAATTTTTTTTTAACTGACGAACTAATTGATTGAATGTGTGTGTGTCGGGGTGTGTGTGTGTGTGTGTGTCTAACTTCCAGACAGAGTGCACCAAAATGCTACCAGTGTTGCCTTTCGTTGCATTTGGAGTGCATTGGGGGTTACGCTCATTTCCTTTTGGTTGCTTTTTGCATTTGATTTTTACTTTTAATTTTTTTTTTTGTGTTTCTGTTTTATTTTTTGTGTGTTGTTTATTTTACGCCCACATGACAGCCGCTAAATGCGGCAGGCGAAAGTTTACTGGGACTATGACCGCTTAGAATGTCTACACACACACACACACACACACACACACACACACACACACGCACACATGCGGAACAGACTCTGGAACTTGAAGCGGAATATTTTGTTGCGTTGTTCGGTTGTTTTTTCTCTTTTTTTTTTGTGTGTGTTTCTGAATGAGGCAAAGGGTGGTGGGGCGGGTGGCGAGGGTGTGTGTTTTAGTTGGGGGATTGCATCGCTGGGGGCCTCATAGAAGTGTCTGGTGGCAGTGGCACTGTGTGTGTCTAAGTGTGTGTGTGTGTGTGTGTTTGTGTGTGTGTGTGGCTGCGCTTATCTCGCGAGTCGTTGCCTTGAATGTAGGGCAGTAGTTGGCACTCGAGAGCTGTTGTTGTTGTTGTTGTTGCTGTTGTTGCTGTTGTTGCACGCTGCATGTGCAGCTCATGTCCCAGTCCACATATAGCATGCATTTACATTCACACACACACACACACACACACACACACACACATAGACATAGACAACACATTAATGCAGTTGGGTTTGTTTGTGTCTCTGTCTGTGTGTGTGTGTGTGTGTGTGGCAAAGTCATTGACTTTTGCGCTGCCTGCCACACAAATTCGGCATGGAAATTGTTGCAGTCGTTTGCTTTGTAGTTTTGCTACTTTTTGTTGTCTCCCCCCATTGTTGTTGTTGTGTTTCGTGTTGTTGTGGTTGTTGTTGCTGTTGCCGGCCGTTGATTAAATGCTAGCCAAGATGCAAAGGTCGAGGATTTTTTAGTTTTGCGCTTTTTTCTTCTTCTTCTTCATCTTCCTATTTATCTTTTGTTTTGTTGATTCTTCTCTCTCTCTCTCTCGCTCTCTCTCTGTCTGTCTCTCTCTCGCTCTCTTCTGTATATGAATTCGATAACTTAAAAGCATTTATCGATATTGAAAATGCCGAAAATCACTTGTCTATCGAAAGCTAAAACATATCAGTTGCATATAATCTGAAAACGACTTTTCATAAGCATGTTTTTTTAAGAAAAATATATACCAATCGATTTAAAATTTCAAAAAAAAAAAAAAAACGCTACGTTTAACGATTAAAAATATTAGTTGCGTTGACGTTTGATGAATATTTTTTTTAAATGTTTATGAACGATTTAAATATTTAATCCAATGAATTGAATTGCAATCGTACAAATGAATTATGTTTTTTGACTGAAATGAGCTACAATTTTAACTACAGTAAAATCTGAGTAGTGTTGAATTCAAAATTTGGAAAATTGTTCGCACAATCCATTTTGTTCACACTATCCTTTAGGTTTTTTTTTCGTTATAAAATTTATATATATGAATACAACATATGTAAATGAATCATTTAGTTTGTATGTTTCACTCAAATACTTAAAAAATAAATAAAAATAAAGTCCGGTTCCATCAAAATGTATTAATAAAAAGTTCTTATCAGAGTACATACACTGATAGAAAAAAGCCGTGCTAAAATTAAGTACGATTGAACATGAATTAAGTATTTTCGATTCAAGTATTTCGTTCTTGATTTAAGAATGGAATACTTGAAATGAATACGAAAATACTTAAATCAAGAATGGAATACTTGAAATGAGTGTAAAAATACTTAATTCAAGTACAAAAGTTCTTTAAATAAGAAAAAGTGAACTTGAATCAAGTATAATTAAAGGACTACTGAAATCGAGTACGAAATTCTTGATTCAAGTACGAGTTTCGGGTTCAAGTCCCCCCAGGGGATTTTTATAACATTTTCATTTATTTTGCTGTTAATAATTTTTTATACGGGACAAGTAACTTTTTTTTAATTTTTTTAAAAACCTGCAATAGCTAAAAAGTTTTATAAAAGCTGATCTCAATCAAGTTCACCTAAGATAAACATTAACTGAAGTGAAAATGTGTTTTGAATTGGCTCACCAGCTAAGGCACTCGACGCAGTTACAAGAAATCTAAGGTTCTAATCCTGTCCCCGGTAAGCATAAACCAAACAATTTTTCAATGGTTGTATCTAATTTCCTACATTTCTAGCTTAATTATGACATGATTGGCAGCTTTAAAATGTCTCAGCTGCGCTTTGTATATATCTTAGAATTTCAGGAAGTAGTAAAATCAAGCATAGTCATACTTTGATCAAGTATTGTGTCACACTTGGATCAAGTACACAAATTCTTGGAGAAAGAATAAAAATACTTTTTTTATGAACTTACGTTTTAAGAACTCAAAAGCTTAAATCGAGTTCAATCAGTACTTGAATCAAGATTGGAAGAACTTAATTCAAGTTTAAAGAGAACTTACATCAAGAACAAACGAACTTAAGAAACCATACTTGAATCAAGTACGACATTCTCGGTTACTGCAATTCCGTACTTAGTGAGAAATCAAGTTCGAATTGTTGGGTTTTAAGTACGGAATACTTGATTTTTTCTATCAGTGTATAACTTTCAAAACAGTTTTCATAAAAGTTTAACTTTTTTTGTGCTGTTTTCTACCTTATATTTTATAATGTTCAGAGGGATTTTGGTTGTCCGCCTTGAAAATATTTTGTTCACACTATCCACTGTTCACACTATCCAGGTTTTACTGTTTTTTATAATTCAATAATGTTGACATATTTTTTTTGTTTTGTCAAAGATTCGATTTCACTGCTGAAATAACATTGTTATGTATGAAAGTTGAGAAGTTTAGTATTTCTTAACTACTGGGAAGAATGGATATTCTTATGAGAATACAGAAGTAAACATAAATTCGATCAAAAATCTGCCTCCATCATTTAATATACATTTGGCATTGTGTATTTTTATTGTGCATCGAGTGTATAAAGCGAAGTCTGAAGTGGGGAGGAAACTGTGTTATTTACCATTAAATTTAAAGTGCAGAATTTTTCAGAAAATTATCCGATTTAATATCTGATTTCTCTCGTGGATACATATGTCAAAAATAGTTCGAGCCCGCAAGGCTAAAAGTGAGCATATTCAAAAGAATTCCTAAGAAAAAGCACATTAAAAAGAATTCCTTAAAAAAAGCTTATTTAAAAGAATTCATAAAAAATAATATTAAAAAGAATTCCTAATAAAAAAAAACATTTTTAAAAGAATTCTTAAAAATAATATCTGTGTTCTTACTTTTAATCTTAAAATACCTTTTAGTTTTTATTTAACGAAATTTGAGTTCGTTTTTTTGAGTCAATTTTGACTTTTAAGATTGGAAAAATATATATGTAAGTAACATAATCCACTTCGTGCTTAAAATGTCATTCACTTAAGTACTTTAAATTGGTTTATTTTGTTAATTTATTATATTATTAATAAATTAATTAATGTTCTCAAATAAATTTTATATTGAAATTATTTTTGGAGTTTACTCTTTTAGAATCGATTTGCATAAAAGAAACTCGGTATGAAACAAATATGAGAAGTAAAATCAACTGAATAAATTTTGTTAGGTTTTTGTGAAAACTAGCGAATGAAGAATGTTGAATACCCTTATAACATATAAGTGGTAGTTTGGATATGTAGTTCAAGAAAATATTTGCGATAATTGCATATTTTAATCAGCATAGGTTGGCGTTTTGGGAAATGGTTTCAACTATAAATAGTTAATTGAACTACATATTCACAATAGCTCTAATATATTTTATAAGGGTATTCAACATTCGTTAGTTCATTCTCTGCTTAAAGAAGTCCGTTATGTTAATGCGAACGTTGGAGCTGGCACACACAATTTTACTTACATTTTGAATGTTTATTTAACTTTAGTAACTAACCATGCATTTGAGTTTATTTTATGGCCATGAGTAATAATTATGTATAAGTTTTTCAAGCACAGCAACCATAATAATAATAATTCTAATCTAAATCATTATAAATTGAGAGAATTTTCCTCAAAGATTTCCGCAAAACACAAACTTCGAGTGCTGTTATCCTTGTTTGGTTTTGCTGCTTGCCTTTTTGCTCAGTTGCATTCTTTATCTATACCATACTTGCCCCACACCCCAACACTCATACACACACACACACACTCTCTCCCATTCTCTTCCTGATTCGTTTGGTTTAGCTATAAATATACGCTTCTAAAATGAAAATCACATAAATAACGGGGTAAAAAAAAAACGAAGCTAACGCAGCAGCAGCAGCAGCAGCAGCAACAACAGACAAACGGATTACTCCAAGCCCCCACTCCTTTCTACTTTCAAGCAGCTAGCATGTGTGGATGTGTGTGTGTGTGTGTGTGCGTGTGTGTAAGTGGCATACAATAAAACGTTGCTGTCTCTGTAAATAAGGCATAAGAATTGGGTTAAAAGTTTATAGAGCAATGCAGAGATTTCAATGCAAGCTGTATGCAAGTGTGTGTGTGTGTGAGTGTGTTTGTGCTTTCATATCAGCTGCCTCAAGTGGTTACATGGTCGCCGCATGGTCGGGGGCTTGCGTCAGTTTCGACTATAACAACAACAACAACAACAACAACGACGGCGACGTCGACGAAGACAAGGTGTCGATGAAAATGTCAACGCTACACGTGCAGCCACGTGCCACAATCCACATGCCGCATGCACCTACCATATTTAGACAAAGTCCGAAGGGTTAAGGGGTTGAGGGGTTGGAGGGAACAGCTGCTGACCAAATCAAATAAAAGACATCAAATGAAAACTAACCCAGTTAATGGCAATAAATTACGAGTAAAAAGAAGAAAAACAAGAACATTTAGTTTAAAATAAAAAAAAAACATAAAACCAAGGAAGTAAAAATATAACTGCTTACTTAGCGAAGAAATATAAATACCCTTACATATGCCCAACATTGTGGGAAATGTACGAAGTTTAAATTAATGTGAGGTTAAAGAAGATATCTAAACAAAAAAGACGAATTTCCAGAAGTAAGAGAAATTAATTTCTATATATAATATTTAAAATATAAATTTAATGGTTTTGTATTAAAAACGTTGTTTCATTGAAGAAACTATATGGTTTAATATCCCGATGGACGGATCCTTAAGTTTTACAATAACTTCTATCGTTAAAAAGTTAAATTCTATATATATTTTATAGGAAATTACACAAAATTCGGGAAATTTTTGGGAAATATTGTAAATTCTCAAAAATCTTTGGTAAGAAAAACTTTTGTTTTCCCTTCTGAGAGCCAAGGTAGTAGGGAAATAAGATTGTAACAATGGATAACATTTTTTTTTATCAGTTAAAATCATGTTGATAAAATTTTAGGTTCTTCTAAAATTTGATATTAGTAAATCTGGTCATGTCGAACTTTTTATATCGGTCAAATTTTATACCAGCAATTCCAAGCAAATTGGAATAAAATGTCCAATATTTTATCGGTATTGAAAAAACTGAAATCTAAAATACATAAAAACAAAACTAGCCCTTAAGAAACTTAAAGAAAAACTTGAACAAATTCTTTGATTAGGCGCAGTCTGCAGTTAAGATTGAGATGCCTTGTCGGCCTTTGATATAAGTTCAAAGAGCATGGAATTGGAAAGGTGGAAAAGGAGGGGGGGGGGGTTCGGTTATACAAGCGAAGGACATCAGTTGAACAAGTTAGTTGGGGGAGGCGGTAAGGAAAAGTTGAAAGAAGTCCAACACACAAAAACATGAAGTAGCTGCAGCAGGCATACGTTTTGGGGGTGAGGCTGTGAGAAGGGAAATGCACACAAACATACACACAGACATTCATACGTAACCCAAAGCCAAAGCCAAACAGTTACAAAGAAAAAAAAAAAAACACGAAACTAACGTTGTAAGAGCAAGCGCGCGAGCAAGTGAGAGAGCGAGAGACTGAGAAAAAGAGAGAGAGAGAGTGAGTGAGAGCGAGCGAACAAAACTGAGGAAAAATAATAATAACAACGTGCAAATAAAAAGCTAAGCGGAACGTTGCGACCAACATCGACACTAACACAGAAAGAGAGACAGAGAGATACAGGCAGAGGCAGAGCCAGAAGCAGAAGCAGAAGCAGAAACAGAGACGTAGGCAGTGGGTTCGGGGGGAGGGTAGCGAGGGTAGGCAGAGCAGAGCCAAAGCGCTTCGTCGTCGCAGTGGGTCAAAGACCTGTAGGAGGTCGTTTCAGCCGTTGCAGTGGCAATAGGCAACGTACAATACCACGGCGATGGCGGCAGATAGCAAATACACACACACACACACACACGAAGACATATGTATGAAATAGCAACATCAAATAAAAAAAGCTCACAGGCGCAGCAGCAGCAACATGCACTATTGAATAACATAAGCTAACGTCAACGGCAACGACGTCAGCCGCAGCGCTGCATATGCAGTTTCAAGAGAGTGAGCAGCAGAAAGAGAGACAGAGTGAGAGAGCTTAGAAAAAGCTTTGCTGCTGATGACGTTGACGTATGCTGCGACTGCACTGCTGCTGCGACGGCTGCTCCAACGACCCAGCGACCGAGCGAACGAAAATGAAATTGAAAACAAGAGTGAAATGCAATCCAAGTTGCCTTATTGCTGGCTGTTCTCGCTGTGTGTGTGTGTGTGTGTGGGGGGGGGGGGAGTTGCATTGCATATGTGCATATATGCATATGATTTTTGCCAAAATGCAGCGTTACTTTATGCCACACACTCTACATGCCACATACCTCATGTTGCCACCACATTCCGCACTTACACTCATGCATTTGTTTCTTTAATTGCAGACATGCCCGGCAGATGAACTGCAAATTGCAAGCAATCGTTTGGCAGGATCACACAAAACAGGTGAGAGATCAATGTATGTGTGTATTAATTACATATATATTGTGTATGTATGTATGTTTGTATGTTAACAATGTTGTTCAACTTGATTCGGCTTATGCAATAAGTTATTTATATGTGCATGCACCCAAAGTGCCCCGCAAGGTGCCTGGATGCATGCCCCTTCAAAATGGCAGGCACCAGACACTCGGCACTCCTTGCCACTCCGCTTCCAGACACAATTTAACGAAGCGACGTCGCGACGTCATTTAACCATATTTTTCCGAGTATTTTTGCTTGTTATTGTTTCCTAGGATTTAAACTTGCATAACTTTTCTCCTTCTTTTTATAGTTGCAGCGTTAAAACAAGGTTTAACAATAACAAATTTCGATTCAGTTATATGTTTTGATTTGTATAATGAACAAAAATGTTTTCTTTGGAATCGGAACCATAAAATGGCACCGTAAAGATTAAATTATGAATTTTACATTCAAATGAAAACATTTATTTAAATGCATCAGTTATATAGATTAATATGTGATATTTCTGTAAAACGTTTATTAACTTTAAAAAAATGATAAAGTTTTTGAATATATTTTAGCCTATCTCAATTGTAATATTTTCTATAGAAATATATTTGCATACGATACTAATTACAAGAGTTAATTCCGTTAAACTTTCTATACATTTCAAGATTTTATTTATTTTATTATTTTTCTGAGTTTACTTTATTCTGTTTGCAAACGATGTCTTCATTATTATTTGAAATATTTATTTTTATAAATAAATTAAATCAAGTATATAATAGTAAACTTATTACTAGTTATGAGAGTACTGGCTGCTGAGGCCTTCGACTCTTATTTGAAATAATTAACTATAATTATTATAGTATTTGATATAAACAGATAATAGTTTTAGCTACAAATAACTAAAAAAAAAGGAATGCATACAGTAAGACCTCGCTCAACGTGCGACCTATTAGTATTTGGCCAATTGCAAAACTGAGATGGTTACAAAAACCGAAACTTTTCAGACTTTGGCGACAAGACATAACTTCAAAAATATGATATGCCTTTGCTTACCATTAAAATCAAAGTGAATCAAGTTAGTCTGTCTTCAAAGCGAGTATTTATTTTATTTCATTTAATTTTTTGAAAAACTAACAATCTGTGGTCTGAACTTCGTACGATTTCTTGAAGGAAGTTGCGTTTAATGAGGCTATTTTTTTTTTATTTTTAAAGGTTGAGTTAACTTAGTTTCCAATGTTAAAAATTCGGGTGTTGGAATAATCGAGGACTTGCGTCGAACGAGGAATGCGTTGAGCGAGGTCGTACTGTAAATGTGTTTATGTATTAGTGTACAGATCTTAGAACTCATTTCAAAACTTTTGAGCCTATTATATAAAGAAGGAATATTAGGAAAACCATACAAATGTTAAAGATAAGAAATAAATATAACAAAAAAAATTTAAAAAAACCTGAATGACATATTTTGAATTATTCATTCGAATAATTGATATAAAATATCATCAGAAGAATCCCTTGATTATTATTGTTAAATAAATTTTAAATAATCAAAAATACAGAATTCCTAACCATAATACAAATTAATTCAAAGTTTATAATATTAAGTTTACCTAACCCTCTAGGCGCTAGGCTTTTACTGCTGCATTTATCGACATATTCTTGTGGTATATTGTTATCGATTTTATTTCGATAACAATTTTATGCTCATACTTTTGTTAATTGAGGATCTTTCATTAGCCAAAGCCATAGCCATATTATAGCGGTGATTTTAGCTTCTGCCATTCCTGGGCATCATCCATCTACCCTGTAAATCAGCTTGATGCGAGTGTGTGTGTGTGTGTGTGCTTTTTTTTTATGTGCCAAAGCTGCAAAAGTTTTCCGCTTTTCACGTTCAACGACGACGATCGCCGTTGTCTCTTTTTGAATTTGGTCTTATGTCTTATGTCTATCCTATTGTCGCTGTTGTTGTTTGTTGCTGTTGTTTTCCTTGTTGGCTTCATTTGCGCAACAGCATTTATCAAGGCACGGGAAAGAGGGTGCAGGTATGTGTGTGTGTGTGTGTTTGTGGGGTGCTGCTTTGGAGGGGGGGGGGCATAACCAGTGTGGCCGGGGTGTCGGTGTCGGGCCATCATGTGATTTGCAATTTCCATTGCATTGCAGTGGAGGTTACGTAAGCTAAAGTTAATGCCACATAATCATGGCTGAAGTTGCAACGCGACGCGACGCGACTCGCCGGCCGCAATTGCAATGGGAAATGGGGAAATGTTGCAGTGGCAACCATGACACGCCATCTTGCTGAGCAAATGCAACTGCAACGGGCAACTGCCAGCAGTTTTTCCTGCCACTTTCTCTCTTTTTTTATTGTATGTGTGTGTGTGTGTGTGTGCAGCGATGAAGTAATCGACTGCCTCAACCCCCTCCTAATTCTCTCTCTCTCTGTCTCTCTCTCGCTCTCCCACTGTACTCTCTTCCGTCTCACCTTCGTCACCTTCGTGTATGCAACACGCAACAGGGTAAGTTGATCGTCGCGTTTGCAGCTTTGAACGTTGACTTAATTGTATTTGAATGTTTTTGAATACCCTGCAAATTTTGAGTTGTGAGTCGAACAAAAGAGAAATATCGATAAATATCGATTGTCAGTTTATGAACAGTATAAATGAATCGAACTTATGCCTACAAAAATTATAAGTTTTTCTCGAATTCGGATAAATTTTAAAAACATTGATTATCGATAACATGTTAACTATAATGTTATCGTAGGGTATTGATAATTCGTTTACACTTTTAATTCATTGCTCACTTTTGCTATTTGTTTTTTTTTTTCTCTATGCTATTTTACCATTTTGCTTTCATGGAAAACTGGTTTCTGTTTTTCTTTGCTTTTGTTGTTTGAGTTTTTCGCATTCGCATTTGCAACTGCAGCTTGCAGCTTGCAGTTTAATTTGATTGTTGTTGTTGTTGTTGTTGGTGATGTCGGGCCTATCTTTTTGCCTAACGATAGTAACGATCAGCTTTGGTGTGGCCCAAAGTGGCTCACAAGTTGGCGGCTGGCGGTTACGTAGCCTTTGACGATTGTTACAGCAAATATAGACAGACAGACAGACAGACGACCGAGGGGAGCGCAAAGATGGAGTGGGGAGCCTCAAAGGAGGCGTAGACGAGGCGAAGCCCTAGACCTCGTGGGCCAAATGTGGGCTGGCCAAATACAGCGTTTCCAAGCCAAACCAAACGTGAAAGTTTGTCTGGGACCAAAATGATGAGATGATCGGCTTGATGAGCGAGCGTGTAAGGAAATGCTTTAGGCTAGGCTCAATAAGACCTTAAAAAAAGCAAAACACGCAAAACAATTTAAATATTTTGATTGATTTTCGAAACGAATTAAAGCAAAATAATGATCTTGCATAATGAATATATTATTTTTCTTACTTCTCTTCAAACTCCTCGCTTCAAAATTGCAATTATTCATTAATTCAAAGACGTTTCTTATTGCTTTGGGTATTCTTTTCACATTTCTTTTGTTTATGGGATTCCCATTTCTCATTTTAATGTCAACTTAAGGAAGAATTCCTTCAAACCCCTAATGAAATTTTGTAGGCAAGTTATCAATTGTTATTATCTTCAATAAATTTAGATTTTATAATGTTATAAAATGTGCAGTTATCGTTTAATTGAAGAAGATTTATTTCCTAGTATTTTAATTTTGGTCAAATTTTGTTATGAAATTTTCAAATAAAGTGACAAATAATATAATAATACTTTCGGCCTAGGATTCTTTTCGAGTTCTATTATATTTCATGATAGTTAATCTTAAGATCACAGATCTTAGTCCTCTAGTAATATATAAGGATGTATGCAAAACTTTCCACATCAATGCCAAATTTAAGCTTGATCCCAAAAAGTTTCTTTAACATATTTTTATACAATATTTTTTTCCTAAAAATTCCCTAAATATTTCCATAGTTTTGGTTAGCCATATGTGCACCATAGCCGCACCAGCACCAGCACAAGCAGTAGCTGTTACATGCAACGTGCAACATGCAACATGCAACGTGCAACGTGCAAGTTTAATGCATTTGTCAATTGGCATCTTTCGCTTTGATCACACACACACACACAGCAAAACCCACACACATAACATCTCTCTGTCTCGCTCGATCTCTGTTGCATCTTTTGGCCTGTTGCACTTCCTGCTTTGGCTTGCAATTGATCGCCAACCGACCTCACCCCTCGTTTCATCCAACCACCCACCCTCTCTCTCTCTCTCTCTCTCTCTCTCTGTCTCTGTCTCTGTTTCTCTGTTTCTGTGTAACATTGCCTGCTAACACCATTTTCCTTTTGCTGTTTGCTGCTGGTTTGTTACGTGAAAAACGAAAGTAAAACTCGCAACTCGGCAACAAGCCACATTGCAACGATGCAGTTGCAGTTTCAGTTGTTGTTGCAAGTTGCATTTGGCATTGTTAGTTAGTTTGCCATTTTTCTGTGTGTGTTGTTGTTTCTGTTTTTTTGTATTACGCGCCAACTGATCGAATCAGTGAATGGGCAACAAACGGGATTTTCCAGGCAGCAGCAAAAGCAACAATAACAACAACAAAATGAAATAGAGAAAAACTGGAATATGGCACTCGGTCTGTGGAGGTAAAGATCGACGTTGTCATCGTTGTTGTTTTTGTTGTTGCATGTTGCTTGTGTTGCTTGTGTTGCTTGCCTCTTATTGCTGCCCACCGCTTGAGCTATTATGTCATACAAGGAAGCGAATTGGCAACGACGGCCAACAACAACAACAGCAACATTAACATTGTTGCAATCATTTTGGACTTGGATGTGGCAGGAGATGTTGTTGTTGTTGCTGCTATTACTGCTGTTACCAACTTCTAACGTGGGCTAAAGCTGGCTTACAAAAACCGTTGCCGACTTGGACAAGTTTTTTTTTTTTTTTGCCTTTCAACAACTGCAGTAACGGCAACGGCAACGGCAACGTACAACTGCAACAGTTGCTCGTTTTTTTTTTTTTTTTGTTTAGAGTTCGTGATGCGGTTTTTTCACTTTTCATTGGACGACGCTTTTGTTGTTGTTGTTGTACTATGTGCGGTGCGGTGCGAGTGTAGTGTGTTTGTTGTTGCTGTTGTTGTTGGTTGTTTTCTAGGTTTCCTGCTGCTTTTGGCGTTACTGGGTAAATGTTACATAATTGCTGCCCCAACAATTTGCACTGCGGTTTCAATATTATCTGCATGTTATATACCCAATATCAATGCGATATATCTCAATGGGTTAGATGATTGATTAAACGATTTAAGCAAATCCATAAAACTTAATCTTAAATCAATAAAGTTGTCGCTGGTTTTCAGAATTATTTGTCTAAAGGTCAAATTGTATTTGCTTTCAGTTCTGGATGACGAGAACTGAAAGAAAGCTGAGTGAAAGTGAAAATGAATCTTGAATTAAGTTAAAAGATTCTCGAACAAGTTAAAAATCCTAATTCGATTAATTTTAATATTAACTTGAAGTCAAAAGTGACAATTTCGAGTTTAGCAATTTCTTTCTAAATTGAAAAATCAAACTTGAAACTTCGCTGCATTCGAATTTGATGTTCGTAATGATCCAACTAATCGAAAATAAAGAAATATATTCAATATAATATCAATTGGCTGTAAATTGAATGGTATCTTCAAGTTTCGCAACAAATTGAATATCTTTTTTGGATTCTTATAAAAAGTGTTTTTTTTTTTTTTTTGTCAAAAGTAATGGAGACGGTTACTTGGCCCACAGACACACCTACACACACACAAACACACAACTTCTTCACCTACACACATAGGCAAAGCCACGCCTTCATTTTGTGTTGGCTGCAAAGTCATTGAACTCTGCTTTGCGAATTAAGATTAGAATCAGAATGAGTCGCTTCCAGATACCCTTTGATAGAGTGTATTTTTTGTTTTTGGCCCTGGCCCTGTCTAACTTGAATTAAGCAACTTTCTCTTGAAAATTGTTTTCCTTAAAAATGTTTAATTTTCTCAGGCCTTTTTGTTCCTTTTCCTGTATCTTTTCGATCCTTTTCTTTTCTTTTTGTTTTGTTCTTTTGTGAATTCCTCGATCTATCTGTTCTTTCTTTCTCTTTCTCTCTTTCTTCTCTTGAAGCGTTTCTCTCTGCTTTCCTTTGTTTTCCATCTTGTCCTTGAAGTGTTAAGCTTACTCTAGGGATTTATGTGAGTTGCTCCTCTTTTAATTTCCTTTGTCCTTGTCGCGTTCTTTTGTTCTTCTTTCGCTTCTCTCATTTCTAACGCTCGACTCTCTCTCTCTCTCTCTGGTTTTATGCACCGCGTCGCGCTCTTCTCCGCGCTAATGGACAAAAAAGCAATTAAAATGTCAAAAGCGTGCACAAAAGGAGAAAGTCAACAAAAAAAAAAAGTGCAAACTTTGTGCGGCGCAAGAGTTTTTTTTGTTTCGTTCATTTATTTGTGTATCATTTTGTTATTGGTGTTGTTTGTTGTTGTTTATATTTTGGATTTTGCACTTTAGCAATTACAACATTTTTAAAATGCGAGACACAGGCAAAGCGTTTGGAATGCGCTAGACGGGCCTTAAGAGTGGGCAAAAAAGGCGGAGAGGGGAGAACTGGGAAAAGGGTTGATTGTTTTGATCGTTGCCTTTGAACTTGCCATGGGGCGTATGCGTAATATTCTCTGTTGCCAACAACAGCTGTCAATTGTCAAAGCCAAAAAGCAGCAACAACAGCAACAACAACAATAGCATAAGTAATAGTTATTGTAATAGCAACAATAATCATAATAAACAATTGAACAACTTTCACTTGGCGCTTGAATTCAACGCACGACGCAATTCAAACGACAATCATCCAGCTTATATGTATGTGTGTGTGCTAGTGTGCTAGTGTGTGTGTGTGTGTGTGTGTGTGGGTGGTTTAAAAGTTGTGCACGCCCCTGCACATTGACAGACCTCGTTACAGGGGCAACAAAATATAAATAAAATAAATAACAAAAACGAAAAAAACGAAAAAAAGCAAAATAGATAAATTTAGCAAATGCCAAATACATTCGACAGTCGGTGCAAAGCTAGAGTAACAAAGTGAGAGAATGAGAAGGGGAAAATAATAAGAGAGAGAGAGAGGAAGAGAATGATGTAGACGGTAGACGACAGCATCATATATTATTTTGATTCACATTCAGAAACAGAAACCAACAAAATTGCAGACAAGCCATGCAGGAGGACTCCCAACTACTGCTAGTTGCGTAAAAAAGTACAGTTTGACCACGCTAAACGCAACACCTCCATAACTGCAACACCCGAATGCTTAACATTGTATACTGTAAAGGCAATTTACAAAAAAAATAGCCTTATTAAACGAAACTTCCTAGAGAAATCGTACAAAGCTCAGACAAAAATTTTCTTAATTTTTCAAAAAATAAAAATAAAATAAAAATAAAATTCTTGCTTTGAAAACAACTTTATTCGATTAACTTTGATTTAAATGGTAAGCTAAGACTCTTTTATGGGAATATTGCTCGTAGCCTTCGGTTGAGCGAGGTCTCACTGTATAAGAGAACAATTTTGCGCGATAAATGAGATTTTTTGAGAAGTTTCTGTGCACTTTTATAACGAAAGTCCTCAAGTTGTTTTCGACTGAAAAATACTTGAATTATTTTGTTATAAGCTATACAAAGAAAGAAAAGAAAAAGAAAGAAAAAGAAAGAAATGTAAAAACTTATGAACTTTCTTGAATGAAAAACAACCCTAAATTTTATATTTTTAAATGAAGAGACTAGTTATAATCTACTAGCCCAGCTATACTTAAGATAATTCAGTTTGGTTGAGGTCTTATATAAGTACAAAACTATTGTTGCAAATTAAGCGTTGACTTTTAATTCGAACATCGATTTAAATCGATTCTCAACATTCCGATTCGTTATGAAATATACAGGGTGCGCCATAGGCTTCTGTTATTCAAGAATTTTGTTGCATTTTGCGAGTCATTAAGTAAAATCATAATGAAAAACAACAACAACTAGCTGTAGTAAAGTGACTTAAGTTCATTTTTCGTTCGTGAGAATAATAAATTTATTAAAATCAAAATAAATCTTAGAAACCCTTTAAGCCTTGATATATTTTAAATAAACACTTGTTTCAATCAATCTTTGTTGAACTGTGTTTTTAATTTCCCCGTTTGCCTGTTGAGCTGCATAATGTCAAATGGAACCTTGCAACATTATGTTGCTGCTGCTGCGACAATTGTTGCTGTTATCGTCAAGTCAATGCCATATTGGGGTTTTTTGCTTTTTTATTTTATTCCTTTTTGTTTTTTAACTGTCGTTTTGGCGTTTGGCACAGTTCTGTTGGGCTCAGCAAAGTCATAACAATTCGTTTAGTTTTGCCTGGGCTTTGCGCCATTTAACACCCCCTGTGTGTGTGTGTGTGTGTGTGTGTAACGCCTGTCTCTCCCATATACTATAGTATAAGTATAATCCACTATACTATATGCATTTGCCACACACACACACACACATACACATAAACTATATCAATGTCCTTGGACTCGACGGCGCGCTGTGCAGCGGTACGTTGAACTTTCGATTCACGTTGCCTTGGAAATGGCTGCACACACACACACACACACACACACAACCGGGGGTCCTGCGCAGTACGTGCCACGGACAACGTGCCGCACTTTGTGGCAGGTCAGTTTCGAGCTGACAAAAAAAGCTTTGCCTGCCTGCCTGCCTGCCAGCTGCTTGCCTGCTCCTGACCTACCGCCAGGCATTTGGCAGTGTGTCCTCGTCCTGATGCTGCTGCTGCTGCTGATGCTGCTGCTGCTGCTGCTAAAGCTGCAAAGTAGTGAACCTCCCCGCCCCCCACTCCCTTCTACACACTTAACACCCTTTGGCTTGCCGCACCACATGAAGCTGCCTCTCTCTTTCTCGCCATGAGTTTGTTTTGTGCCCAAGTGCAAGTTCAATCTATGAATTTGAACGGATTCTGTGCGCGGCCCCGAACCCGCAAGACACCCTTACCACCCTCCCTCCCTCCCCACAACCACCCAACCACCCATTCATCTCAGTAGTTCTCTCTCTCTCGCTTTCGCTGTCCTTGCCAAAATACAAAGTTCACATGCTTGCAACAACAAACAACAACTGCAACCCCAAAAACCCCTAGCCACCATCAAGTTGATTATGTTTATTAAATCAGCACAACAGCATTTAGTATTTAATTGCAGTGTACATACAAACAAACAAACAAACAAACATATGTATATATTCTGCAACATTATTGCAATTCAGTTTAAATGAAAAATCACAACATTTTCACTTTTATTTCGTACTTTGGTTTTGGTTTCATATGTTTTAGTGCTTTTATATGCCAAAAAGAGAAAGACAATGACAGACAGAGAGAGAGAGAGAGATAGAGAGATTTCATTAATGCATTTAAAAAGGGAAAGTCTAATTAAACTCGAGTCGTTTTGTTCAGTCATATCGTTTAGAATAATTTATTCACTCAACTGAATAAACAAACTACTTTAACTACTTATTCCTGATTGTGTAGCTCGATTGAGAAGAACTCAAAGCTGTTTCTTTTTGTATTTAAACTAACTAAATGTTAATACTAGAATACAATATTGATCAATAATATGGGTCTTTGGGTGTTTGACGCTTTCATCAGTTTTCGTTTAGGAAAAAAAAACTGCGAATCTATTTTGCGGCTAGTCAAAAGTGTTACTAAATCGAAGTTTTTCGATTATTTGTTTTCCATAAAGTATTTTTTTCAGTGCATCTCAAAGTTGATAAGTTTTCAAAGTTTAAACTTGCGTTTCTCTCGAAATATTCTTTGGCCTTTATTCATATTCATATTCTCTGTCAGTTTTAAGAATTCGAAATCGGTTAAAAGGGCAGAAGAAACTTATTATTCAAGTTTAGTAATAAGTTTGTTCGAAATTTCCGTTTAATTTCGAAGTGGGCAAGTGACAAATGTTTCCAAATTATTTGCCGAGAATAAAGTCAAGAATGAAATTGTTGCAGTCGGCTACAAACGACTACTAAATACTCTGTTATGGGGGCTGCAGGGATTTATGATCGTTTTCTTATATTTTTGTGTTTTATTTCTCCGTTTATCATTCTTTCAAATTTGTGACTTTATTTCAAAAGCTGTTTGGGTTCATTAGGAATGTTGAGTTAGGATTAAGATTTAGCATAAGAAAGGCTTAAAATAATAACAATTTTGCTATGGAATAAGAAACGAAAATTTTCGCCAAAATTGTCAAAAGTAACTTTTAAGAATGAAAATCAAATGAATTTTGAATTATTTAACTGAAAATTATAGAATTAAATTTGTTTTCCTTATAGCTGCCTACTTATTTCCATTGATATGAAGATTAGTGTTTTTGTGCTTTTAAAAATAAAAATAATATGTAATAAGGAAAGTTAATTTTTTTTTTTTTACATAAAAAATACTTTGCTTATCTGGCCATTTTTAATTTTGATTTTAATTCAGTTTCAAAAACACATTCGATATGAACAATCTTATTCGAACATTACATTTAATACCATTTTATATACCTAAAACTGAATATATTTTTGTTTTAATACAAAATAATTTAAATAAAATTAATTTTTTTTCAGTTTTAAAATTAATTATTTTCCTCATGAAAACTGTGCCACAAAATCCTTTGTAAACTTTTCATTCCAGATCAGTTTATTAATGTTGTTGAAATCTACAATAAGCTTAAGCACAAAACAGCAATTGTAGGCATATTTTGGTTTGTTACTGAGTATTTCCTAGCATTCTCGAAACTAAAATCATATTAGCTTGTTGCCTTCTGTAGGATATTTTTTTTCAAAGTGACTTTAATTAAGCTTCTTAAAAGTTTATTGCTTGGGTTTTATCGTATGGTAAATTCCAAAGCTCAAAGCTTAGCTTTGTTATTCGCTATGATAAAAGGGGCTTAGCTTAGTGCTACAGGCAAACCTGGATAGTGTGAACAAACTGGATCGTGTGAGCAAAATTGATTTTCTTCTTTCTCACACTTTGAACTATTACAATGTGACCTTATGCACAATAACTTGAAAAAAAAACAAAAAACCCAACTTGCAACTTAAATATCATTTGACTTGAAGCTTTCTTTGCTAATTGCTTGCCGCCTGTCAATCCGTTTCGATATCAGCCATTTCGCATTAAATACATTCTTTCCATAAATATCAATTTCTCATTGTCGCCGATCGAACGACGATCTGGTCAACAGCAGCAACAACAACTATTACTACTTATGACCAAACAAAGTATACTATTTACTTATAGCTAACAACAACAACTCGTTCTTAAATCTCTTGCTGCGTCTGCGTTTTTAGAACGTCCGGTGTTGTTTGTTGTTGTTGTTGTTGTTGTTGTCGTCTGTGCGCAATTCGATGTTAAGTTCAATGTTGAAATTAGCATAAAATACCGTTAATTGCATTAGCATTAGTCTGGCCGGCACACTGTCTTAAACTCACCCCTCACCTCTCTCTCTCTCTCTCTCTGTCGTTCGTTTATCCGCCTCTCCCACGATCGCCGCTCGTTACAGCCGACATTCAATTGCACACATTTTAGTATTTTTTTTTTTCGTTTCGTTTCGTACTTTTATGGCGCATTCTTTGCGCATATGTCACAGCAGCAGCAGCCGCAACACTTGTTGTTATCCTTGAGTGTGTCTGTGTGTGTGTGTATTAGTGTTGCACATTGCGCATACGCGCCTTTGGCTGGCGACGATCATAAAATCGAGCATGATCGTAAACTACCGACGAGTGTTAATAGCAAACGGTTTTTTGCTATACCCTACAATCTGAGCATAGAGGGTATATGTATCATTGAAGAAGTTATGAATGAATGTTGTAGCTAAATGTAGTTATAATTCAATTTTATTCTTCATTAAAATTGTAAAGAATTTCTTTGTTAAAGTCATTGAAGTGAAAATAGATATGTAAACACAATTGATCTCTATTGAAATATATATATTAAAGTTAAGTTTAGTATCAAATTGATTACAGAGTATTTGTTAGTTGAGTGCATTTTGTGATTGCGAAGCGATTGTAAAATGTGTTGTTGACGTTGATTAAAGTTGGATTGGGTTTTAACAGCATTTTGCATTTGGCTTACAACGTACATAAATAACAATCAGAATGGGAGCAGGGAATCTTCTAACTATAGCAGTTCCGGAAGCAATACAACTTTATGTATAATACTATATAAAATTAAACTAAATCAAAATTCCAAGCATAAAATTATCGCGTATACTCAATTTCACAGGCAATAAGTTAGTTTAAGTTAGTTAAGTTACCTAAAGTTAGTTTGAGAAGTGTCAAACGCTTCAAGGTTTTATCTCAGCGTGCAACAAAGTCGTACTTCTTCTTCTTTAGTAAGTTACGAGAAATGTGAAAACGGGAACAGATCTGATATTTAGTTTGTTTGTTGTGTCTTTGTGTGTGTGTGTGTGGGTGAGGCATTGTCATTAGCGTATCAACTTTTTAGTTTTTAGTGGGACAATTTCGACACATGATAGATATGTACATACATATATCTATTTACCAACCTAAGTGTATCTACATATATAATATATAGATTTTAAATAGAATTCATTCGTTTTTTTTCAAAGTTCAAGTATTAAACGCAGCGAGTACAACAAAGAATCTTTAGTTGGATCGTGTTAAGTATGTTTGCTTGTTTGTTTGTTTGCTTCAGCATGTTGTTGTTGTTGTTGTTCTTACCCAACGACAACAACACTAGAGAGGGAGAAAGAAAGCAAGAGAGTGACAGAAAGACAAATGCGTAAAATACTTTGACCTAGATTTTAAATGGTTCTTTTTTTTTTCGTTTTTCTTAAATTTATTTCTTTTCTTATTTATTTACTTTGTGTGTTTTTTTTTTCTTCTTCTTCTGTTTTCTTTCTGGTATCTATTAAACATTTTTTTTTGTTCGTTTCGTTTCGTTTGCCCTACGCTTAGCATATCGACACGCCGGCAGCGTTTGACGCCATGCGGCTAGTGGGCGTGGCAATGTGTAGGGTGTTCGCGTACGATCGCCAACGACTGCCACAAGTTGTTGTTGTTGTTGTTGTTGTTGTTGCTTTATGCCGGGTGCGTGGAATATGAATAAATACACACAAAGTGACAGCAAAAGAGAGCGAGAGCGAGAGAGAGAGAGCGAGAGAGAGGCAAGAAAATTGTTAAGAAACAAGTAATATAAACATCGTGTTTGCTTTTAGAAGCAAGAAGAAAGCAAAAAGAAAGATGAAATACAAGTTTATAATATAACAGAATTATGTGATTATGAACGACTTTTAGATACCATAAAAAAAAGTCTTAATCATACCAAAGTATTCCAAAGTTTTTCTGAGAAAACCCGCTTGTATAAAAAAATGCATTCTTCTTTCTATGTAGAGAAACCCATTTTCTTTTTGGATTAATTACTGGGTATACTACATTGAAAGAAAAACTTAGGCACGATGACTGCCGATAAGATAATGTACATACTGAAAAAGAAAAGAAAAGAAAGGAAAGAAAAGGAAATGAAAGAAAGACCGCACCAAATATAAAATAGAATAAAAACTATTTTTTTTTTGTTTTTATTTCGAAACGTTTACGATGACGATCTACTTGACCTACTTGTTGGTAGTTCGAGAGAGAGACTGGGGGCAGGGGTAGGATTAGGGAGTTTGAGGGGTATACATACATATTGTATATGTATATGTTTGTATTTAGTCGTTGGGGTAGTGTGGCTGTTGAAAGCCGACGCAGTTTGTTGGCTTAATTTGTTTTTTCTTTCTATTCATTGTTCGAGAAATGATTGTAAACAAAAATAAACCTTCAACTTGATATGCGTCCAGGGATGTGTTGAAGGTGTCGCACACACACATACAATTTTGAAGTGTTTGTTTTTTCATACATACAAATATCGCTCATACGCCGCGTATCTGTAAAATTCTTTTATTTTATGCTTATGAACCTTTCGTTAATTAGAACTACTCAATGCTTATCTCTCTCATTCTATCTGCGCCTCTCTCTCTTTCTCTCTGTCAGTTTTGTATTTTTTTTTATTGTATGCGCTTATATAGGTCACTGGCAAACATAAATAACGCCCTACAACACATGCGCTACACACTTGAACACTGAGCAAAATGCATTGATCTTCAATTGAATTTTTCGATTTCAAATAATTGTTGACAAAACTCAAAGAATAATCGTGTTTGTTATAAAGAAAATTCTTTATATAAAATTGTTTTAAAATTAAGTTTTTTTTTTGGAATTTTTTCCTTATTAAATAGGAAAAGTAACATGAAGTATTTTCCGAATATTCAAATTGTTTTAAAAGAAGTTTTGAATATTTGTATTATGGTATTTCCAATCTGTCTTTAGTTCGTTAACGAAATGTTTGTTTGTTTGTGATTAATGATGAACTTAGTTCTTTGACTAGTTTAGTCAAATCTTTCAAATCTATTTTCTTCGTGTGTTTTTTTTTTTTTATATTCAATTTTTTTACTTTGGTAGTTGAGTTTAAGAAATAGTTTCAAGTAAGGCGCGCACCTCACTGACATCAGCTGTCAAATGCCCACCCACCCACACACACACACACACACACAAACACACACACACAGAAAAGTCAATATATAATTTCAAGTTCTTGGCCCAGCGCCCGTCGCTTGTCAATGCCTGATGAGATGAGAATTGTTGAGATGAAGATGATGTTTTAGTGGTGGCAGCAGTGCGCTGGGGGTAGGGGGGGGGAGGGGAGTTCAAATAGTTTTTGTTGTTGCTTGGGTATTTTCTAGCTGGCTGTCATTTAGTGTTTCGACTGTCGACGCAACTGTCAAAATTGACCTAAAAATTAAGAAAAAAATTCGAAAGACAAAAAAAAAAATAAATAAAAAAAAGCCAAACGAGAATTCAAATTTGGAAGAAACGCAACAAAAGCATCAAGAAAAAACATTATAGGGAAACTTGATAGCCGCAAGCACTGCCCAAAAAACAAAAACGAGACCTCCAACCCCCCCCCCCCCCTCCCGCTCCCGTTGTAAGCACTAAAGAAATCGGAGATAAGAATATGGAGCAAGTCAAAGCGAAATATGTTCACATAAAATTCGAATTTAAAAATATATATATTTTTTGTGTTTTTTTGTGTTTTTGTGTTTGACCGAGCCCTAATAGAATATACATATCTTAATTAATGACAAAGCATTATCAGACTGGCCAATAGATATGTGTATATATGTTCTATGTGTATAGTAATCGATCGACAACACGTAACTTCTCATAATAATTTTTTTGTTATATTTATATATAATCAACTCTTTTTTTTCTTGTTGTATTTTTACTTTCAGGTCTTAGAGGGAATGACGCAGGCATTTCTTTTGCAGCGTTGGACTTTCGTTTTATAAGGTGAGTTGTAAATGCATTCAAAAAACAAATCATATATATTTAATTAGTTTAAAAATTTATATAAAAAAGTTTATTCATAAGGTGAGACAAAAATAAATGCATTAAAAAAATAATCATAAATATTTAATTAGTTTAAAAAAAATATATAAAAAAAGTTTATTTTTAAGGTAAAAACAAAAATAAATCCATTCAAAAAATAATCATATATATTAAATTAGTTTAAAAAAGTTTGACAAAAATGTTTATTAAAATTTAAAATTTAAAAAAATTCATAGAATAAAATCTACTAGTATTTCAAATATTGTTATTACTTTAAAAAACACGATCCATTTAACCTCAAGTAATATTCGCATTATTAAGGAAGTTTTTTGGAACTATGTCATTTTTTCTTTTCAAAAATCCAAGTTAGTTACGCCCAATTTCAATTCATATTGCTTTGAACTAGTTTTGTACAAAGTTTGTGTTTTTCTTTTTCGTTAAATGCAACTTATCAATGAACCAAAGGTATTTACTATATTTTGTTTGCATTTAGGCCTGCATTAGTTATAATATTTGTTCGACATACATTTTGGCGCTTTGGTTCTTTTGTATCTTTGACCCAAAAACAATCGTTACAACAACAACAACAACAACAATTATAATCAAGTGCTAGGCATTACCTTAAAAAATCGCCTTTACTTTTTAGCGCCGCCCTCTGGGCTTTTTCTCTCTCTCTCTCGCTCTCTCTCTTTCTTTGCAACTGCAACTGCAAATTTAATGCGAATTTCGTTTTCGTTTTCGTTTCGCCCCCCCCCCCCCCTCTCCGTTTTGTGGACAGACACTTTGCCTCTTGACATTCGTTTAGTGCCACACAAAATTGGCCCAAAAAAGGCAATTTCGAACGCATTTTGGGCCAAAACAAGCAGCAACCGCCGCCAACAACAACAACAACAGCAACAGCAACAAAATGCATTTGCCGTTAATACGGCCACACAGCTCGATAGTTTTTGTTTGTCTTTAGCTATTTGTTGTTGTTGTTGTTTTTCTACCACATTCTACACACAAAACCGACGACGTCGCGACCTGCCTGACTACTAGGCAAACCAAGCAATCAGCAATTCTATTTCCCCTCTCTACCCAACACCCACCCACCGCGTCGGACCCAACTCAACAAACACCCCTATCCCTGCTGCACCGCCTACTACTCCTACCACCGATGCCCCACCTCTTTGTCGTCATCGTCTGTCTGTCGCAATGGTGGCGTATACGTAATCTTGTTGTTTTTACCAGCTACTGTTGTTGTTCTATTGCTGTTGTTGGTTGATTGGTGCGGTGGTTGTGTGGTTTGGGTGGGAGGGGGGTTGGTATGTTTGTTATTTTTTTTCTTTTATGCAAATGGCGTTCAAGGATTTTTGTGTGAAAGTTGTTGAACCTCATGACTGGCAATTAGAGTGCAACTGCAACTTGTGCGCATTTTTTATAGAGCATGTAAATATTTATGATCTATTCTACCTCTCTCTCTCTCTCTCTTTCGCTGTCCCTTGTTTTCTATGGTCCGTTAGGGATTAAATAGCTCAAAAATATGACAACAAATAATGAAAAATAAATATGTACTTAACAAAAAAGAAAACAAACTTCAAATAACTTATGGAAATAATTCTTGATAAAACAAAATAATGAAATACTGATAATAGGTCAAGAGGAAAACTCAAAACTTGGGATGGGTTTGGCAACAAATGTGTCAAGTGCCGTTAATCGAAGTGAAAATTCGATGTTGAAATTCTTAAGAGTCATAATTAGTCAAAATTCAAGATTCGAGAAGCGAGTAAAAACAAAATTTAATATGCAATCAAAATCATATTTAATTAAGCGACTAAAGTGAAATCAAATAAAGCTAATAATAAACGAGATGAGACGTTTGCTTGAAATTTGTTGAAAAAGTTCGTAGCTTAATTGTGGGAGCAAAAGTTGGAAAAGTTGGTCATGTGGCATGCATTGGCTTATGCTTGTGCCTTGCATCCAATTTGTTTCAAACTCAATTTAGTAGCACTACACAAAAAGTTAATTATAACGATTCCAAGTAAATCCCTAACCAAAGCGAAGGGTTTGCAAAATAGTTGATGGCAGCTCAAGTGCGTGTGTGTGTGTGTGTGTGTGTGTGCAACATACTACATGCATACTTACGAAATCGAAATGTTTTTGATAGGTTTCGCAGAAACCCAAATATTAAGCACAAAAAACAGAGTTCGCTTTTGTGCAATGCGAATAATGCTAGAAATTTTAGGTGCCAAACAGCAACGGCAATAGCGAACAAGCAAAATGCTGGCAATTGGCTCGGATCCCAGGCGATTTTTGTGCAACCACAGAACCAACTTACACACACAAACACACACACTAACACTAATACAAATGTATGCGTTTCCAATAACGTCCAAGGATATTTCGGCTGCACTAAGTCCACATGACCTTCCAAAGTTGGTTGACTCGCGCCCCACACACACACACTGACACACACACAGACACAGAAACAGAGAAAGAGAGGCGGGGCAGCGACCAAGAAAGAGAGTGAGAGCGGTGTGCAGAGAGAGGGGGGGGGGATAGCTGCAGAGCAGATGACGACAACTTTTGATTAAGCAACAGAACAGCCACTGCAATAACAACAACAACAAAAAAATAGAAGAAATATTGACAAGTGTCGGGTCAGAGGAAGCTTTTTCAGTCTATCAAAGAGAGAGAGCGAGCGCGCGCGAGAGATTGAGAGAGCTTTGAAAAGAGCGCAACGCAGCAGCGCAGTGCACTTGACGAAGCCGTTAGAAGCCAACAGAGCCAAGAGCAAATGGCAGTTAGCAAAAATTGCAACTGCAGCCAGCAACAGCTTTTAGGGGCCTAAGGAAAACCCCACGCGCAGCAACATTAAATGTATGCTTGTTTGTTTGTATGTTCGCTGTTCGGGTTCTGCTCTCCGTATGGTTTTCGGTTTCTGTTTGTCGTTTCGTTTCTTCGGTTGGCGCTGCAAGCGTTTGACAATTTCGCTGCCCGTTTTGCTGGGCTGCCAGTTGCACATTTCCGTTATATCCGCCAGACTGCCGTGCAGCAGCATTTGCAACAGCAGCAGCACCAGCACAAAACACCCAAAGAAATGTTCGTAAAGTGCGTGAATAAAATCACAAAAATAATTTAAAAAAAAAAAAAAACAAATTAATTTAAACAAACAAAAACACCAAAAAAAAAAAAGAAAATGAAAAATAATAATAATAAACGTTAACAACTCGAGCACTAACTGCTACGTGAAGCACTTGTAACCCAGCAGCAGCAGCAGCAGTACCAGCAATAAACCACAATAACAACAACAACAACAACAACAACAACAGCTGCAGCGCCAGTTATTTTTCGCATACGCTGCTAACTTCGCAGCTGACGCTGGCGTTGAACGTTGGCGTTGGACGCTGGCGTTGGCTTTGTTTTGGCTTCAGAGCTGCATCAGAGCTCTGAGTGCAGACTGCAGACCTGCAGAGGGCAGCGACGGCGACGGCAGCGCACTGACTTCAGTCGCTTTGTGGCTCGAACGTAGTCAAAGTGCGCGCGCGTTTTTACCCCGAAAATAATAATAATAACGTATTGGGTATAAATTGGAAATCAGAAAGAAAAAAAACAAACACAAGCTTCAGATTTTTTGTTCAAGTGTACACAGTGCAACAGTGACAATAATTGCAGTGCAAAAAATACATACAATCATACATATACAACATATATTAAAGGATCTAAGTCATAACAACAACAACAAGAACAATAACAATAACAGCATCAGCATCAGCATCAGAATCCGAGAATAAACGCCTACAACTATGCCTGGTCCGGCGCTGTGGTCCGGTGAGTAGCAAACGCAAGCCACATTGATCGCCGCCAACAACAATAATCCAAGCACCAAAGCAAAGCTCGTTTAAACGCACGCTCGAGAGCGACCGCTCTTTTTTTTTTCGGCAAGCTCTCTTACTTACTGTACTGTACAGTTGCATATTTCCGCATGCCATCCCGTTTCATCGCACGCGAGCATGCGTGCTTGCTTGCTTGCTAACTAACTCGCTCTTTGTTCATCTCTCTCGCTCTTTCTTTGGCGTGATCCGTGTCATGGACAAGGAAAGAACACAAAACTTTCACTTGCGCCATAGCAGCAACAGCAGCTATAGTAACCGCAAACGCAGCCTGTCAGCTGGCCGCAGAGAGCGGCTTAACGAACAAAAAAAGAGAGCGCTTACAATGAGCTCAGCTTAAGCGGCTGTAAGCTTCCTGCGTTAGAACAACAACAACAACAACAATATTAACAGCTCATTATAAAGTCGTAAGCCATTTATGTCTGTAAGAGCTTGTGTGTGCGCTTGTGTATGGCAAAATGTCAGTGAGCAATAAGGAAATGAAATGTGCGCCAAACAATTACATATTGAATTCGATGTTGTTGTTATTATTGTGCTGTGCTATTTGAAATCGAAAGTGCTCGACACACACACACACAAACACTCGGAGACAGTGGTCAACGTACGACTGTGCAAACGAGTAGGGCGAGAGGGGGGTAGTGTGCCAAAGTGGTGCAAAATGAAAACGACATATTAAAAATGGAAACGTGCGAAAATCACAACACACAAAATAAATTGAGTATTTACTTTATGTGTGTGTGTGTGTTTATGTTTCTATACACACTATTTGTACTATGTATGTATGTAGTATATAGTTTTTTTTTGTTGTAAGCTTCATACACAATTCCTTCTCATATTTTGCATTTCATGACATTGCTGCTTCTTAATGTTGCCATCGAAGTTGCCGTTACGCTCCACTTGCGCAGCCGCCGCCGTTGCGCAATCGTCGATGTTGTTGCTGTGCTGTTTTCAAATTAACTTTTACCTTTTACTCATTGTCACTGTAAGCGTGTACTATACACACACACACGCTTACCAACAAGCCAGCCTAGGTACATGCACTAATAAAATATAGTTGTGTGTGTGTGTGTGTGTATCGCCCACTGATCAGAGCAACGGTATCCTATCTGAATATTTTTTGCCATCGCATTCGCTTTCGAGAGACCCAGGAAGCAGTTGCTGCTGCTTCACTCACTTTAGCCAACACCACTCTCACTTACTCTCACACTCCCATGCAGCTCTAATGCTCAAAGCTTTTATTTTTTTTCTTCTTTTTCGTTTTTTTCCTGCCATCACGCAGCGGCTGCGACGTTGGCATCGCTGCATTCGCTAATGCTGCTGGTGGCACAGTTTTATGTTTCACATTTCATTGAACCTTTGCATAAGCGCAAGCCTGCAATCTTCCGCGGCCGCTCTCTTTCTAGCCTGTTGACGTAAGTGACTGCAGTGTGTGTGTGTGTGTGTCTGTGTGCATGTGTTTGTGTAGTGCAGTGGAGGAATGAGGAGTTCCGAGTCCCGAGTCGAACTCGAAGTTGGAGTTGCACTCGTAGGCGAAGTTGAAGTTGTAGTCGAGATTGAAAGCAAAGCTTTATTTTTTTTTTTTGCCTGTTGTTACTGTAATGCATGCGACCCACTGGCAGGCAAGCCGGTCAACGTCCACACACACACAAACACACATAGCCTAGCATTTTAATTGAAATGCAGCACACATACACTCACACACACACTACTTAGCTATAGCTTTATTGTTGTTTGTGCTTCTATTTTCTATTTTCATGCGCCTAGGCAGCAGCGACGCAACGTCGACTGAAACTGTCGCCAGACGCAACTGAGTTATTCCTGTGGGACGTTGAAGAAGGGAATGGTGGGGCGATGAGAGGGGGGGGGGGCAAATACAATGCATGCAAGTTGCTTAGAGTAGCCAAGAGTGAGCTTCTGCTGCGCGCCCACTCCACGTTCTGTCTCTCTTTCTCACTCTTTCTCTCTATCGCTCTTCTGTTTATCTATCGCTCGCTTATTGCAGCCGAGCACATTGGCCGAATGTTGCCGAATGGCGGCGGCGGCGTACGGCGGCCGCAAAGCATAACTATGACGTCGACGTCGACTAGTCTATGTCTTTATGTATGTGTGTGTGTGTGTGTATGTCTATGACTGCGCCATGCATGTGCTGATGTGTGTTGATGTGGGCTTTTTTTTATTTTAAAGTTTTTTTTTTGTTGTTGTTGTGTTTTTTGTCTATTGGTTTTCATTTTCGTTTGCAGTTGGCGTCGATGGCGGCGGCGGTGGCGACGCTGCCATCTAATGGAGCGCTGCTGCTTCTGCTGTGACGACGTCGATCGTTGGCATCGTTCGCGACGTTGACTGCGACCGCGACAGTGACGCTTTTGAAACAGTTGTAGTAGTTGCGCACAAGTTTTGTCGAACGAAGCGCGCGCGCCTGCAACAGCAATAGCAATAGCAAAAGCAATAGCAACAGCAACAGCAGCTATGTATGGTAGCGTTGGCAGCGCCGCTAGTGACGCCAGCGCAGACGTCGCTGGCTGACTGGGCTGAGACTGTTTTGTGGCTGCTGCTTGCTTTCTTTCGCTCGCTTACTCCTTTCATTTCACTTTATTTCGTTCGAATGTACGCACGTTGGCCGCGGAGCAGCATCAAACAAAACAACAACTAGCCGACAGCAACATCAACAGCGGCAACAACAACAACAACAACAACAACAACCAAAAACAACAACAACAGCCGCAACGAGGCAAACAACAACAACAACACACGGCGCGAAAGCGACTCTTGTCCGCCGTGTTACTCTGTTTGTTGTGTGTTTGTGTGTGTGTGTGTGTGTGGATCTGAGTGTGTGTTGTCATACGGAAGAGACATTACCAATTATTATTGTATATTTTTGTTTTTTTATTTTGTTAATTTTTTTTTCGTGTGGATCTGCCTTTTTTTAAACTTTGATTGTTGTTTCGTTGTCGACGAGTGCGCGTACTTACTAACGATTGGCCGGTTACATTGTTACCGTTACTGCTGCAGCTCGGTAATTTCGGCGTGCGAAAAAAAAAAAACAGTTAATTGAAACGGTTAATACGGGAAACCGACAACACCATCTCCTCGCGCCTTATTTGATGTGGCCTGCCTGTAATATTAATGGATATATATAATTCTCAATATATATAAATACATACATACATATACATACATAGATACATACCCTGTCATAATGATCAGAACAGCTAAGCGCTTATTGCAATGTCCCGTTAGATGTGCTTGTCCTTGTGTTTGTGTGTGTGTGTTTTCAACAACAAAAAACAACAAAATAACTTTACATCAACTCTAAAGCGGATGATAGAATATACATATTCAGTGATCGATCATATTAAATATGCTAAATGAAAATAACTTTCTGTTTTATTTTTTTTTAATGTTTGTTGTTTTTTGAAGTTTCAAGTGTGACTGTAGATCCTTACAAACCCCATTCAAAAAAAAAAACACACACTCGCTACTCGCTACTCGTTACTCGCTACATTTCTGCTCTGTTTTTTTTTTTCATCTATTCAAGGATATTTATATTTTGTGCGTGTGTCTGTGTGTGCATCCATCAACTTTTTTTTTAGCTCATTTTATTTTGAACTAGCTCATCTTCGCTGTGCTGCGATCATAAAACGAGATAACAAACAAACGCTAGTTGTTGTGTGTGAGTGAAAAGCCAAAAAAAATAATATAAAATAATATAATAATCAAAAACAAAAACAAAAAGCAAACAAATAACAAAATACCCTGTGAACATTTTCAAATTGTGGATAGAATTCATGAATTGTCTACTGTGGCAGCATGCGTCATAATTGGCGCTACTTGCCAGCGCTTGCCGTTGTCAGCATGTCAGCACCAACAGTTGTTGCCGGTGTTGTCACCGATCATCATCAGCTGTGTCTGCCCACCTAAGAGCAACACCCAACAGCAGCAACAACAACAACAACAACAGCCCAAATGAATGCCAATCAACCGCTGAGCCTGGAGCCAACGGTTGCTGCTGTTAATGATGCTGCTGTCGTTGCCGATGTATCATCATCAGCAGCAGCAGCAGCAGCATCAGCAACATCAGCTGTATGCAAAACTGGCGATGCCAAACACAATGGACAGCATACGCTTGAGGAGCAGCAGCAACAGCAGCAGCAGCTAAGAGCTATCAATGGCCACGGCAAAATTAATCGCAATAGCAACAGCAGCAATATCGGAAGCATTATCGATGACGACAATATTACTGACAAGGACGCTGGGTTGGAGGTTGTTGATTGCAGCAGCAACAGCAACAGCAACAGCAAGTTGACCATCATTAAAACGCCGCTTACCAAAACGCTGCTTAAGAAGTGCAATAACAACAATAATAACAACAGCAACAACAACAACAACAACAACAATAATAACAGCAGCAGCAGTAACGGCAACCTGCCGCATGTTGCACTCAATATTACCAGCAGCAACAACAACAACAGCTTACGCAGCAGCAGCGGCGGCAACAATGCTGGCAGCGGCAGCGACGCTTTTAGTTTTGGTTGCGATTCCGGTTTTCAAAGCGGAAATAACAATGAACAAGAACAATTTATGAATGATAATCATCATCATCATCATCATTACCATCATCATTACCATCTTCATGGCGGCGAGCGCGATAGCGATAACGATAATGATAACATTAACGATGTTGCTGCTGCTGCTAGTGCTGCTGCCGCTGGCGTCGATGCCAGCGATGTTGCAATCACTACAGCAACAGCAAAGCCAACAACAACACCAGCAACGACACAAGTGACTCTAGCGCCAGCGACAGCAACATCGTCAAGCTCAACGCCCGAACATGTCGCAGGCGACGATGATGACGACGACCGCGCCTGCGCCCGCGCCCGCGACCGCGACGATGACGCCGACGACGACGAGCAGCAAACGGGAGAGCAGCAGCAAGCTCATGACTTTCATATAGAATCGCCAGCAGCAACACCATCATCATCATCAGCGGCAGCAGCAGCAGCAACAGCAACAGACGCAACAGCAGCAACAGTCTGCTGCACGGCAGCAACAAAGGTTGCGCCACAAAATGCTTGCAGTCAAAAGTGTAACAAGTGCAATTCACACAACAACAATAGCAACAGCAACAGCAACAGCAATAATAATAACAACAACAACAATAGCAACAACAACAATAATAATAATAATAGTAATACCAACATCAACAACAACAACATTCATTACAACAACTATAATAACTATTATAAAAAAAAATCTCGTATGCCGCCCATTTGCCGTTAGTATTTATTTACGTTCTGTTTTCTCATAACATAACTTCATAGTATAATACTAGTACTTATACTACTACTACTATATCATAAACCCAAACCTTCAACTATTCGCTAATTGAGAACCACCCCCGAACCACCCCGCCCACGAACCTGCTACTCGGTCCAACTGCACACACACAAACACACTCTTACACACTTCACACGTTAAAACAAAAAATTTGCTAAACCTCAAAATAAGTGACAACAAAGACAAACCATATCAAAATTATTCCAACAATAAAATGATTTAAATAAAATAATAAAAAAATAAAAAACAAAACAAAATTGGCACCACAAACCTTTGGCGCCTGATCAAGATCTAATATTTGTTGCTAGATCATGGTCAGGATTGAAAGACAATAAATTTGACTTGATTTGAAATTTTTCCTTTTTCCCCTTCCCCGACTTTGATTGCAGGCACTGTGCCGTCATGTGGCAAGTGCAGCGCACTGATCCTAAATGCTTTCTGCCTCGACAACAAACACAAAAACGCATACAAAAACCAAAAACAAAACAACAACAACAACAGCAACAACAATTATAAGAAACCGCAAGAAATCTAAATATCTTAAACAAAACCAATACCAAAAACAAAAATTTCTTCACAATCGGCATACAAAATTCTTGCGTATTCTTATACAATCCAAATTCAAGAAACGAATCGGCAACAACAAAATTATGACTTCCATAGGTAAATTTTCTTTTCGTGCATAAATACCCAAACCTCTAACCTGTTAAAGTAGCAACTTTTTACTAACCCTAATCTATAGTATACATATACACTATATTATTATATTATATATATATATTTAATAATTTATGTTCAATCTATAAAGTTTATATATCATGCCTCAAACCATCTTCTCAACATCTTCGTATATTTTGCATTGCCCAGAAAGTTTGGTCTTACAATTTTATGAATTTTACTATAACAATCCAAATACTATTAGTGACTAAACTTGCACAGAAATAAAGAACTTTAACACTCTGTTTTATCGATAAAAGGTTTCGTTTATCGATCGACAAAAAAGGTGCAGCATTCGGTCACTTAATCGATGAGTTCAGTTTGCTTTTAGGTCGAAAATAGATCAATTTCACCGATAATAAAAACTTGTGTTATCTCGATAAAAACTATAACTGAAATGCTGGGATTTTTCTACTTTTATTATTGTTTTCTTGATAACAAGATATAGTTAAGCTGCTTAACCGTTAATGTGGCAAGATACTATATCCTAACTTACACAAAGATATTCTAAAAACTAAACGTTATCAATCATTTTTGGTAAAAGATTTAAGTTTTCCTCAAACTATTACATACCAAGTTTCAATATATAGTATAGTAAAAAATCGACTGAGTAAAAGTTTCCAGAAATATTAAGAAAACACTTGTGCACTTATATCAATTTTACTGAGGTATTTTTTGTTAGAGTTGCGATTAATAAAGTTATTGCTAGAACAATTTTATAGTTAAGTGCAATGAGATTTTGTTTTGGAATTTGAGATCATAATAGCTTTGATACAACATTCTTGGGAATTCGGTGTGTGTTACTTTCGTTCTTGGTGCTACTTTCCTATATGTACGTATATATTATGTGAATTCCGTTTCAGATGAATAGAAATGGGATCCCAACTGCATGCTGCCGTTGCAGTCGCTGTCTGAATTCTCGACAAAAAATAACTTAAACAAAGTTTCGTTAACTTAAAGTACTAGTACGTTCGATATCATTAAGCGCTGTAGTGTTTTTGTTTTTTTTGTTTTTTAGTTGTTCTTGTTAGCCGCCTCACAGGTGCGTGTGTTTTGTGTTATGATGTGTGGGTGTTTAGCTGGCTGCTGCTGCTGCTTGTTTGTTTGTTGTCTGTGTTGGTGTTGCTACCACGCGCTATAGAATACACGCAGACAGACAAACAGACAAGCAAACACACACACACACACACGCACACATATACAGCTACGCATGGGCTTTATTGTTTAGAATAATCTTGCGCTTGATAATGAAAATAGGTCAAATTTTAAAAATACATACACAAACGCGACATTGTCGACGTTGATGTTGACGTCGCTGTCGCTGTTGTTGCTGTTGCTGGTCGCTGGTTGCTTGGCAAATGATCGTGGCATGCGTAGATACGGCATTAGAAATATACATTTGTATGGTATATACACACACACACACACACATATGAACAAGCTGGGCCAACGCACCGCGTTCACTAATTGAGGCAGGCAACAGATAGACTAAAAGAGAGCGAGAGAGAGAGAGAGAGAGAAAGTGTTGGGGCTTGTTGAGTAGCTAGAATTTCCAATGCGATCGAAAGTTCAGTTGCTGCTGCTTCGGCTTCGGCTGCTGCTGCCCCCAACACCCCCCCCCCCCCACCCTCTCCTCTTTTCCACTCTTTCCTCTCTCTCTCTTTCTTTCTGTCTCCATTGGTTTGTGTCTGTCTTTGTCTTTGGTTGAACTTCTAGCTTGCAACAGATTGCAACACACACACACACACACACATACACACACTGTTATAGGGCTTATCTTGACAGCTAGAACTGCTGTGCTGATAGCGCCTCATTGGCCACCCTTCTGCCACCGTCTCTCTCGGTCCTTCCCTTTTTAGATATAGAATGCCAGCATTTTGTCCATATTTACTTCTGACCCATTTTGTAGTGCGTTTGTGTGTGTGTGTTTTTTTTTTTTTTTAATTCAATGGGCGATGAGCTAAACGCTCTGCGATACAAATAATAATAAGATGGACGCCCTTTACCCTCCCTGCTGCTGCTGTTGATTAACCAGTTTTTTTTTTTTGGTGTGTCTTTTGCTTCTTCTTTTGAAAACTGTGCTGCCCGCTGCTGTTTGCAGTGTGGGGAAGTAAATGCAAATTTTGTTTTGACCGTTTGGCCAATAACTTCCGCAAAATTCGATTCGTAAGAGAAATAAAAACGAAAAACAAAAACAAAAAACAAAAAACTAAAAAACTACTTTGGCTGATAGATGATGATGATATTATGCATGCTGTAGACAATGATTCACTTGATACCAAAAATCATTTCGATTAGACGAATAGACTCTTAATATGCCCCTTTAACAAACATTATATAGAAACGTTTTCAAATGGAAGTTCCCAATAGGATATAGTTTTCTTATCTTTAAGTTGTACATTGTATTGAAATTGAAAGAAATTGTTTAATAGTTAACCTTATTAATAAGTCAAGAACTAGAAAAACTATCAATCAGCTAAATGGGTTGATTGTTTAGTTTGCTAGGTCGTTCTTATCTTAAATACTTAATTCAAGTGAAAAAAAGTATTAATATATAAGAAAATAGTCTTGTCACTAGTAAAACTCCTCTTGAGCCAAGTTAAACTCATGTTAATCTATGATTAAGAGATTATACCCTAAGCAAGAGATTAAGTTTGTCGCTCTGTGAAATATGTAATTGATATTTTAAAAAGGTTCAAGGATCCTTGTTGAAAGACATCCATATTTGTTTCGATAACTTAAAAACAAAACATTTACAAAACGTCTGAACGGTATTAACTTGTATTAGTTATTATGAGCACATCTATTTTTACCATATCATTGAGGAATGGTTGAGGTTTTCTTTTAAAACGTTCACACATTATAATGGGTTATGTTACAAAAGGTGCAGTACTACAATTGGAATCTAAGGTCTTTTGTTTTTGACTGCAAACATTCCTTATAATTGCGAATATTCGCTTTAAGTAACCCGATATGTTTGTGTTTTCCAATAATCAATAGCCAATATATGTTTAATTTTTCTATAGCATATCGCTTTCGACAGATTTTGTTCTGGCACCTTTCCGCATATGATTGGACAAAAGTGTTTTCTTAAATGCAAGTTGAAATTGTATATGCCATGCCGTCAGTTCTGTTCGGTAGGGTATTGATATTGTGATTTTGTTGAAAATCTGAAATTCTAAACGCCATTTCAAGTTTGACAAGCTAACACCCATGCGCCGCGATTTCAGTTTCGGACAAAGTCATGGTCATGGGAAACGTAGTATCAGCATCTTTGAAGACAAGACAAGACAAGTTAAGAGCTAAAGAGTAGATAAGGTGCCAAATGCAAAAATATATAAGCTATAAACAACTTAATTCTAAGAGACAGTCACAGTTAAAAATCAAATCTATTATTTGGATCTAATGCCTCGAATATTTAAAGACATTTGCTTTCGTAAACTAAGCTTACAAGGCATTGTATTTTTTGTACTTATCCATTTTGTGTTTTAAATGTATTTTTTTAAATAAAAAACCTTAACCATTCCTCAATGTTATTTTAAAAATAGCTGTACTCATAATTGCTAATACACCTTTATACCATTCTTAAGTTATGTAATTGGTTAGGTTTACTTAACGAAATATTTTGTTTTGAAATAATTTCAACAAATTTGGATGTCCTCCAGCAAGGAATCCTAAACCCTTTTTAAAATATCAATTCCATATTTCATAGAGCGTCAAATCTAATCTCTTGATAAGGGTGTGATTTCTTAGTCTTAGATTAAGTCGAGTTTAACTTGGCTCAAGGAAAGTTTTACAAGTAACAAGTGTACTTTCATTTTGATTAAGAAAATTTTCACTTGAAGTAAGTATTTAAGAATAGGACTAGCTCTTGACTGGGTCATATGTTTCCTATTCAACTTATTCTTGCAATGAAACTGCAGTGTAAAACTTTAATATAAACCTTAATAACTATTTAGGATCTGTTTTTGGCTTGGAACCTCTGACAACTTTTTCAAAAAAATTATTGTGTTGAATAAAAACCCTAAAAAAATCAACTTTAGTGTGTTTTTAAATAAATGCTTAGGTCATTCACATATTTTTGATATACAAAAAAAATATGTTAATATATTATAAATGTTGTAAATTTTGCGAAGCTAACTTAAATTTATTCTAAAAAATTTTTTGTTTTCTGTGTATAGAAATCAAAATTTCTTATTTCAAGAATTATTATTTCAATAAAAATAAAACATACTTAAACTATGAGAACATATCAAAATGTAGAAATTTATATAATTATTCCAATTGGTTTGTTTTTTGCCCCCTTCTTTTCGGACTTTTACAGGAATTATGACACTGAGCCGTGGCCCGTACAGCGAGCTCGATAAAATGAGCCTTTTTCAAGACCTCAAACTCAAGCGGCGCAAAATCGACTCAAGATGCAGTAGTGACGGCGAGTCCATAGCGGACACATCCACCTCGTCGCCGGACCTATTGGCGCCGATGTCGCCGAAGCTGTGCGACAGCGGTACGGCGCCGTCGCTGCCGTTGCCGCTGAGTGCACTGCCATCGGTGACGGTAACGGTGACGACAACATCCGTAGCATCCACATCGGCGGCAGCAGCTGCTGCCGTCTCTCCATCAACAACAACAACATCAGCAGCAGCAGCAGTAGCAGCAGCAGCAACATCAACAGGTGCAGCAGCAGCAACAACGGCAGTGGCAACGTCCTCAACGTCGTCTTCCTGCCCCAGCAGCAGCACAATCACCATAACAGCAACTGCAACAGCTAAAGAAGCAGTAGCAGCTGCAGCGGCATCAATAACAGCAACAGCATCAGCAGCAGCTTCAACAACGACATCAAATCAAGACCCAAATGGATCGGATGCCGGCGGATCCAAGCGTCATCAACAGACTGAAATACACTCATCGAGCAATGCGATAACAGCAGCTGCCGCTTCCACAGTTATGTCACCGCCGCCGCCAGATTTGCAGCGTGCATCATCGCCGTGTCTGTCGGCGGTCAGCACCAATGTTGCCGGCGAGGCATTGTCGCTGACATTGAACTCGCGCGGCACACCGACGCCGCCGCATCATAACAATGGCGCTGCATCGAGCTCAAGCAATGGCAGCAGTCGCGCCTCACCCGACTCGCTCGAGGAGAAGCCCTCAACAACAACGGGGCGTGGCAGCAATACGCCAACTAACGGACTGTTGGCCAACAGCAGCAATAGCATCAACAGTAACAGCAACAGCAACAGCAACAGCAACAGTAACAGCAACATAAACAGCAACAAAATGAACAGCAGCAGCAACAGCAATTTAAGCGTCATACGCTCTGTTAAAGAGGAGCGTATTTTGGCTTCGCCCACGAAAATGCTTGCCTATCATCAGCAGCAGCAGCAGCAACGAGAAAGGGAGCATAGGGAGCGTGAACGTGAACGTGAGCGGGAAAGGGAGAGGGAAAGAGAAAGAGAGAGGGAAAGGGAGAGAGAAAGGGATAGGGATCGTGAGCGGGATCGAGATCTCAAGGCAGTCACTGGACACTTGCATGGACATGGACATGGACTTGGACACGGGCATGGACATGGACATGTGACCGTGCTGGTCACGCCCTCACGCATTAAAGCCGAGCCACCGCTGCCCTCGTCTCCCTCATCGACAACCACACAAAGGGATCGTGATCGCGATCGCGATCGAGATCGGGACAGAGAATTGGGCGGCTCCAATTCAATTAGCTCTTCGCAGCAGCAGCAGTTGCAGCAGCAACAGCCTCACATTAGTCGCAGCAGTCCGCCAATGGGTCAGCATTTGGGACACGCCTATGGGCATCCGCATGCGCATCTGGCTGGTCACGGTGGTGGTGGTGCTGGTGGTGGAGGCTCCATTGTGCAGACGCATCATCTTCACCAGCAGCTGACACAGCCGCTGACTTTACGCAAGAATAGTCCGCCACAGGAGCTGCAACTACCACAGCTGACAATGCAGTCTATGCAACAGCTAACGCAGCAGCAGCTCACCCAACAGCAGTTGCATTTGCACCATTTGCTCGGCCAGCAACAGCAGCAGCAACAACAGCAGCAGCAGCAGCAGCAACATTCACCACATGCTTTAATTCGAGTTAAAAAGGAGCCAACTTCAAGTAGCGGTGGCGCGCAACAACAACAGCAACAACAACAGCGACATCTTTCGCCGCATCATCATCAGCAGCAGCAGCAGCAACAGCAACATCAACAACAGCAGCAGCAGCAGCACCATCATCAGCAACAGCAACAACAACTGCATTCAGCTTCGCTGCAATCTTTGCGTCATCCCAGCCGTGATGCCGCCATTTTGTTTCGCGTCAAGAGCGAGGTGCAGCAACAGGTTGCTGTCGCTGCAGCAGCAGCAGCTTCCTCCAGCTTACCGCATCTAATGCAACCGACAGCAGCAGCTGCTGCAGCCGCCGCCGCAGCAGCAGCAGCACATCGTATGGTCTGTTTCAGCAATGCACGCATCAACGGCGTCAAGCCGGAGGTAATTGGTGGTCCCCTGTGCCCCTCGCCGCATCCCTCCTCGTCGTCGTCGGCTTCGTCGCAGCTGTCACCACAAACACCCTCGCAGACGCCGCCCCGTGGCACGCCCACTGTCATAATGGGCGAGAGCTGTGGTGTGCGCACAATGGTCTGGGGCTATGAGCCACCGCCACCCTCGGCCAACCAACAACAGCAACAACAGCAGCAGCAGCAACAACAACAACAGCAGCAGCAACAGCAGCAACAACAGCAACAACAGCAGCAACAACAGCATCAGCACCAGCACCAGCAACAACAGCAGCAACATCAACACCAGCAACAACAGCAGCAACAGCAACAACAACAGCAACAGCAGCAGCAGCAGCAACTTTGCCTGCAAACCGCCTCCTCTTCGCCGTCAACGGGCTCAATAACGCCAACCCACACACCCGGGCCGCCAGCAGTGGGTCCACAGAATAATGAGGAGGCCGCACAGCTGCTCTTGTCACTGGGACAAACGCGCATCCAGGATATGCGTCCGCGTCCCCATCAGTTTCGTACACCGCATGCGCTCAACATGGAGCGCCTGTGGGCCGGAGATTACTCGCAGCTACCGCCGGGTCAGCTGCAGGCGTTGAATCTAAGCGCCCAGCAGCAGTGGGGCAGCTCCAATTCCAACTCCAGCAGCAGCGGGCGCTCCCTCGAGGCGCCCCATGAGCCCACGGACGAGGACGATCAGCCATTGGTGTGCATGATCTGCGAGGACAAGGCCACTGGCCTGCACTATGGCATTATCACTTGCGAGGGGTAAGCACATAACACTTTCAATATTCAGACATTATTACACTGAAAAATCCATTTCTGACTGGAATCTGATTTTGCTCAAGTCCTGTAAACCAATCGATATTCACTATGGCTTGAGATGTTGTCGAACAATCGATATGTTTATCCACTTTATAAAAGCAAAATTAGCTATATTTTAGGTTCGTAAACAATTCCAGAAACTCGATGAATTTATGTTTATTATTTGAAGTCTTAACAATTATTATTAATTGATTACCTTTAGTCAAGAAAGTTTTCTTTTTATATCTGAGTTATTCATATTTAGATCAAAAATGGATTTTAAGAGCTAGTAAATCTTAGTTTTCATACGACTTCTATGGCGTATAGGTCACATTTAATGTCGTTAACTTTGTTTGTTGCAGCTGCAAGGGCTTCTTTAAACGAACGGTGCAGAACCGACGCGTCTACACGTGCGTGGCGGATGGCACCTGCGAGATAACCAAAGCACAGCGCAACCGTTGTCAGTATTGTCGATTTAAGAAATGCATCGAGCAGGGCATGGTGCTGCAAGGTCAGTATGAATCCCCTTTTTAATATCAAAGTTCATCTTAGTTTGGTCAACAAGTGTCTAATTATCTTTTGTATATATGTACGTATATTATTATATATTTTTGTGATCCCTGCCTCCAGCCGTGCGGGAGGATCGCATGCCTGGTGGACGCAACAGCGGTGCCGTGTACAATCTCTACAAGGTCAAGTACAAGAAGCACAAGAAGACCAACCAGAAACAGCAACAACAGCAGCAGCAACAGCAGCAACAACAGCAACAACAGCAACAACAGCAGCAGCAACAACAGCAGCAGCAGCAGCAACAATTGCTGTCACCCATACATCATCATCATGGGGCGGGCGGACATGGTCATCCAGCCCAGTTATCGCCTCATCATCTGCTCTCGCCGCAACAGCAACAATTAGCGGCAGCCGTTGCTGCTGCCGCACAGCACCAGCACCAGCAGTCGAAGCTGCTGGCAGCTGGGCATGGTGGTGCGGGCGATATGAAGCCAATGTTTCTGGGGCCAGTGCTGAAGGCGGAACATATCCAGCAGCCACCAATGCACAGTCCGGCACAGCAGCAGCTACATCAGCAGCAGCAGCAGCAACAACAACACCAGCAGCAGCAGCAGCATCAGCAACAGCAGCAGCAACAATCATCGCCACATTTGTCACTATCCTCCCCGCATCATGCGCCGCCGCCGCCCCAAAATGCCAATCAGCAGCAGCAACAGCAACACCACAACCATCACCAGCAGCAGCAGCAGCAGCAGCAACAGCAACAAGCATCGCTGCCAGCACATCTGATGAATGGAACCATATTAAAGACTGCATTGACCAATCCCAGCGAGATAGTGCATCTGCGGCATCGTCTCGACTCGGCGGTTAGCTCATCGAAGGACAGACAGATCTCGTACGAGCATGCGCTATCGATGATTCAAACGCTGATCGATTGCGATGCCATGGAGGATATTGCAACGCTTCCGCATTTCAGTGAGTTCCTCGAGGACAAATCGGAAATCAGCGAGAAGCTCTGCAACATCGGTGACTCCATTGTGCACAAGCTAGTGTCGTGGACCAAGAAGTTGCCCTTCTATCTGGAAATACCCGTCGAAATACACACCAAACTGCTGACAGATAAGTGGCACGAGATACTCATACTTACAACGGCCGCGTATCAGGCGCTGCACGGCAAACGCTCCACGAACGCAACAACTGGACCGGCTATAACAGCAGGCAGCGGAACAGCATCGGTTGGTGCTGTTGCAACAAATCCAAATAATCACAATAGCAACAGACATGGCTCGCCGGCACCAACATCGACGCCAACGGCCAGCTGCACATCGCCAATGCCATTGCACAAGGACGATCCCGAGTTTGTTAGCGAGGTGAATTCGCATTTGAGTACCCTGCAGACCTGCCTCACAACGTTGATGGGCCAGCCGATTGCCATGGAGCAACTGAAGCTAGATGTTGGTCATATGGTTGATAAGATGACACAGATCACCATCATGTTTCGGCGCATTAAGCTCAAAATGGAGGAGTATGTCTGTCTCAAGGTCTACATATTGCTGAACAAAGGTAAAGTCTGAGTTGCATTCGCATTTGCATTTGCTTGCTTAAAGGCGACAAAGGCGACTCAATATTCATGTTCAACTTTTTAACCCTTAGCAGAAGTGGAACTGGAGAGCATACAGGAACGTTACATTCAGGTGCTGCGCTCCTATCTCCAGAGCTCATCGCCACAAAATCCACAGGCGCGACTAAGCGAGCTGCTCTCCCATATACCAGAGGTAAGTCTTTTGAAATCACATATTCGCTGGGTTATCGATGTTATCGAACTGTATCGACTGTTTATTGTTCGATCGGCTTATGGACTAGTCGTATCCTTTCTTATCCTAAGTTTTTAAAGCTTCAATGGATGAGCTAAACCAATGAAGTTAAATTCGATTATCGATTTTTATCGATTGTGTCAACTTAATAGTAAAATAAGTTCAGAAAACTTTTTATAGGCTTGCAACTGATGATTCAATTCCCAATTCTGTTTCCCTTTCCGATTACAGATTCAGGCGGCGGCCAGTTTGTTGTTGGAAAGTAAAATGTTTTATGTGCCCTTCGTGCTGAATTCGGCGAGCATAAGGTAGCAAATGCTTGAGCACGGCCTGCTGCCTACAACCAATCATCCGCCGGTCCCACAAAAGCGCCAGCAGCAGCAGCAGCAGCAGCAACATGAGCCACATTTAACAGCAACACGTCGCCGATCCCGGCTGCAACAACAACAACATAAACATTTGCAGGCGCGTTCGCAAGTTGCCATGTTGCTGGATCTGCCAAAGATCAAAATTGAAATTGGTGCTGCTGAGCAGCAGCAGCCTCAATTACTGCCTCTGGCAGCAACACCCACGCCCAAAGCAGCCGCCTCCTCATCCTCCTCCTCCTCGTCGTCGTCGTCCATTCTTAAAAGTTCACTGCTGAGCGGTGCAGCCGCTACGCTGGCAACATTAACAGCAGCTGCCGATCAAATTGCGCGTAGATCAGCAATGGAGACGTCGATCAGCAACAATAGCAGCAACAGCAACTACAGCAATCACAGCAGCAGCAGCAGCAGCAACAACAGCAGTTCTAACACTGCAACTATATTTGAAAGGGCGGCAACAAACAGCAGCAGCAGCAGCAGCTTAGAAGAGAGTAAAAGACTTCAACATCAGCAACAACAACAACAACAACAGCAGCATCAACAACAACAACAATATACATCTATTCTACAATCGGCCTTAATGTCACAACGTCCAATGGTAGCTGCCAATGCGTCATCAGCAACAACAGCCACTGCCACAGCAACATCAACAACATCAGCAGCAACAGCAACCGCAATTGCTGGCGCATCACAAACACAAACGAGAATGACAATAGCGGGAACATCATCACCACCACCAGCGCATGTGCTCAAAACGGCGGTGACATTAGCCAGCCTGAGTGAAATAGCCACTGCACGCCAGCAACATCAACAGTTGCTCGCCCTGCAGCAGCAACAGCAGCAGCAGCAGCAGCAACAGCAACAGCAACAGCAAAAGCTTAAATTGCCCCGTAGGATTATTAATTTGACCAGCAATACTGCCACTGGCCCAGGAGCAATAACAATTACTGCCAAACCGCTGCTGCGACAACGCAACGGCAACGGCAACAGCCACAACTGCAACAGTTCAAGTCAAGCGGCAAACGGTAAGCAGCAACAAAGTAGGTGAAATATGTATGCAGCTAATTTCAAATACCAATTTGTCAGCAGCAGCAGCATCATCAGCATCTTCACTGCCCAATGGCAGCTGTTGTCACCAGCAGGCAACAGTTGCCAGCACTGCCACAATACATACACAAACTGATGATCTGTTGCTGTCCGAAGATATGCCGGAGTCAACAACTTTGCGCCCAGCAACAATGCAACAATGGACTGCCGTGTCGACCACGTCGACGACGTCGACAACGACACAAACACAACTGCCACAGCAACAACAAACAACAGCAACAACACCACATGCAACATCATCCACAGCACCACACAACAACATTAACAACAACATCAACAACAACAACAACAACAACAATAATAATAATAGTAATAATAATATTATGAACAATAATAATTATAATAATAATACAAATAATTATAATGCCACCGCTGCTGCCACGCCCATGCGCCCGCCTATGCGCACGCCCGTGACCTCAGCTTCTGTTACTGTAGTTGTGTTCAAAACAATGTTACCTGATGACTGAATTATTTTAGAATCGTACACTTAAAGCATGTTTTATTATCGATTACCGATTACCGACTACCGATTACCAATTACCATTTATCAATTATCATAATTATTATTATTATTACTACATACATAATGTAGAGAATATTGTATTTTCGTGTATTTTAGTTTTCGCGCCCTAGTTGTTTGACTTGATAAGCCAAAACTAACCCCTACCTAAATTACAAAAACAAACAAAATACATACTTACATGCAACACAAAAAGTGGCAGCACAATCCTGTAATAGAACACTCTAAACCAATCGAACAACCAATCAAAACTTCCTAACCGAAAGAACACAACTTTGCAGACCAAAAGGAAATAATGGAACGAAACGAAACGAAACGTTTTTTTTTTATAATATCGCTAACCGAAACTGATACAAATATTCTCGCACAGAACACAAGACTGCAGACACAAAACAAAACAAAACAAAATATGAAATGGAATGGAAAGATTTGGTTTGGTTTACTAGTTCAATTTTGGAACTGGATTCTGTGGTTTGAACGGCATTACGAATATGTGCGCGTTGATTTTAAAAAAAAAAAACTATATAAATTATGCTTTTACTATTATATATATACATATATATATATATATATATATTACTTTATAATACACACACAAACACACCCATGCATACATTTGTATATGAAAAATAACCAATCCTTTTTTTTTTTGTTTCAAATTTTCATAAGGAAATATAAAAAACCTAAGTTAAGTGTTAACATGTATTCATATAAAGATGAGTTAAAATTGATAAAATGAGTTATAGTTGAGTATAGATAGAACACACCCATACATACACACACACACACACACTCATATATACAGCTATAAGAATGCATTGTTTTTTTTTTTTAAATATATAAAAATATACAAGAAAATTCTATATATATAAGAAATATATTATAATAAACAGTACACACACACACACAGATCTGAATAGATTTACATATAACGCAAGGCAAAAACAAAAAAAAAAACAAAACAAAAATCAACCATATTAAGTATATATATGTATGTATCTATATTAATATGTGTATGTACACGCATACATATACATGTATATGTAAGCTGTAGTCGTATTTAGCTAGTTTTTAACTGTCGCTCGTCTTAAGTACTTTTTTGTAGAGAAATTCACACACACACACATAAACACACATACACATAAACACATGGGCTGCAGGTTGCGCTGCGTGCGACGGGCTGTTAGTTGGCAAAAGGGGTGGGGGAGGGGGGGGAGGGTTTTGGCAAATGTTTGCTGCATTTATCGATAACGATAACCACAGCAAAATTGAGAGCAAAACTTATACTTTAAATTATTGCAATGGCATATTATGTAATGCTAGTTTAATGAACTATTGACACACCCATCATCACAGATAAACACACACACACACACACATGTCAAACACTTTATATATATATATTTATATGTGTATGTATGTATATACCGTAACGACTTTATTGGCTCCCAAAACAACTCAAAGCGTCTCTGGCTTAAACCCTAAAAAAAACAAAAAGAAATGGACACACAGTAGAACACACTAACACACACACTCACACACACCCACTATCACAAACACTCATACACACATAAATATATATAGTTAAGCATAAGCTAATATAATATTATATTAAAATGATAACAAATTGTCTGCATACAAAGTTATACAACTGTATGTTTGTATCTATGTATTGTACACTTAAAAAACCTAATTCTTATTATTCATTTATTATTATTTTATATCATTTTTTTTTTTTATTAATTATTATTATTATGTATTTTTATGCCTTTATATAAATATGCATACTACACATAATTATCGCATAGTATATACAAATTTCACTACATATATATATATATATGTATCTATATATGTATATGTATACTTTGATTTATATACATATATATACATATATATGCATATATTTATATATACGGCTCGCGATCGCGATCGCGTCGTCGTCGTAACCCAAAAACAAAAAAAAAAACAAAACAAAAAAACTGCCTAAAAATTGGGCTGTTTTGATGCCGTTCGTTATCGATATCGATGTCGCACTACCGTTTATTGTAAATGTATTAATTTTGTTGATTTTTTTGCTGTCTGTATACATTTTTTTTAACAACATTTTTAATAAATGTAATTCTTAAATATTTTTTTCTTATTTTTATTTCTATTCCTTTCCTATCCAAACTTTCAAGCTCATTTTTTTTCCTAGCGAAATTATCCTTGCAAAGTTTGCTTATCAATTGGCTAAGTTATACAAAGTGTTGCATACTTTGGGGAGTCGTCAACGCAACACAGTGCTGCACTTATTTTATAGAGCGGTACGAATGCTGTCTGCCTTAGTGAATAAATATTTCTAAGATATAAAAAACTGCTCCGTTTTACTCTCTTTTTTACATCGAAAATATTGAAGAAAAAAATGAGACTCTCTCTCTCTTGTGTTCAAGTCAAATTTAATAATACTCCATTCAGAGGTCTGATGTCAATTCATTCTGTATTTTTTACAGATATATTAAGTAAACAGCATTTATTTATATGCAGTAAATTAATGGCTTTTTTTTTGTTGTTGCTGGTTAATTTGAATTGAAAACAGCCTGTCAACCTAAAAACCACAAGTTAACGAATCTTAAGATAAATGTAGCATAATAGATAGCAAATAGATACAAAGACAAAAGATCTTGCATTTAATTAACCAGAACCTGGCTCAAAAAATAAGCGCCCCCATCAACCCACAAAAACACACATACGTGCTCTCGCTCGCACACACACACACGACCCACAAAAGGATAGCACACACACACACACACTCTAAAAGTTAACCAAAAAGCGTTATAAAGCTAAGATAATGAAAGAGAAGCGTTTAAAGCAAGAGTCTGACTTCGAATTGCCTTCAAAAATAGTTTTTTTTTCTTGTTTTTCTTTTCTTTATAAACTGCAAAAATATAAAGAAAAAGAAAAAAATTTAATACATTAAGTAAACAGCAGCAATTACATAATATAGTATGTATGTATGTATTGCATGTATTAAGTGAATAAAAGTATTTGATTAGGGTTACGAATACGAAAGAAATAAGAGTTAAGTAAACTTTTGTAAAGCATTAACTGAAGGAAGATGACACGCAACCAAGAAACCGGTGAAAAGAAAACAAGAAAAAGTAGTAAACACACACACATACACATACATTGGACTAATTGATAAGAGATGGTGATGATGACGATGATGACGATGATGATAATAATGATGATACCATATTTTTGCACTGCGTGTTATCCAATTAGGTGTATTAGAGGCATTAAATTGTAGGTGTATTTGCATTGCAGAGAAGCCCCCGTTTGTAGTGGCCCAGTTAACCAAATATTACCACACAACAAACATATAAATACCATATTCCTGATAAGGATTGCACTGAAAAAGATGCGTCCACAATCGAAAGAACCCTAATGAGATGAGTACGATTAGACAGCCGAGTACAATATTTGTTCGGTTTGTTCTAATCTCTTATGTAAATAACGAGTAGCATGTAACGAGTAACAAGTTGCATATAACGAGTCGAGTGTAAAACATGTATGCAAATAAATCTATTGTTAAACAGCTTCTATAAAGTGAATCCCCCCAAAAACGATGGAACGCAAACACTTTGCATTTCCCAGTGGCATCTATCAATTAGTTAGCTAATTTTAAAATCAACACATTAACATTAGAAGATAACAGATTAATCCACACACACACACACACATTAACCCAAACTTAAGCAAACTTAGATTATCCTAAGTATAACTCACTCAGACGACAGGCAGCACTTTCTTAACGTTCTAAGCATTCTTACATACAGAAAAGTACATAAAGTAGAATATGAAACAATGAATATGAATATATTCGAAATATGCTCAAAAAAAAGAAAATCAAATGCTGCTTGCGAATAGACATGAAATCAAAAGAGAGAATTAAATGTGTTCAACGTGCTTGCCAGCTGGAGGGGAGTAATAACTTTAAATGGTGCTTAAACAACAACAAAAATCAATATATAAGCAAAAACAAACAAAATAAAATAAAGAACCCCTTAAACATAATTGGTAAATAGTACACGATTAACCTAAAAACTCAAAACAAATGGGACTGATGCAATAAAAAGCTAATGAAACACACATATATATATATGTATATATATATATACTATATATGTATTGTATATGTATAGTCGATATTATCTGGCATTTTTCAACTTGATTTCAATCAAAAATAGCAACAAAACAAAACAAAGTATATAAGTAAATAACGAAAACAAGTATAAATAATGTAGATCCTTCCATTAAAAACAACAAATCGAAAGAACAAAAAAAAAATAAATATGATGAGTTAACGTCGTCCCGTGGTACTGAAATACGTTTCTGAACGCTTTTTCAGTCAGCTAACGAAAAATAAAAAAAACAAATGCCATTGTTACTCTTAAAAGTCAAACGATTTTGTGTATACCCGAGCAAGGAAATGGGAAATTGATAAACAAAAAACGTAATATAAATTATGTAATATGTAATGTTTTTTTTTTTTGTGTGGGGAGTCCAATGGATTCTAATTGCTGTACGAGTTTGTTTGTCCAGAGAAATGAGGACAGGCTCTCATACGTTTTATATATATACAACATAATACACACACACAAACACACATACACACATTTATAGTATATATATAACATAAATTAACTATGTATGTACGTATAGTTTTTGTTTATTCTTTGGGATTTGATAACAAATGTTACTTGATAAATTAGTGAGCATTTGATAGTTGAAATCAAAAACAAAACAAAACCAAAATATTATTTAACATTAGTGCAATGAGAACCATAAAAAAAAAAAATAAAAACGATGCTAGCAAAATATAGAAAAGATATGAAAAAACAAAAAAACATAAGAAAACCAAACTAAGCCCATTATTGAGAATTTTAAAGCACGATTCGAAATCATACACAGACACAAAAACTCACATATAAATTTAATAAATTACACACTGTATTAATAATAATATAAATTAATGAAATGGAATGTATTTACGAATAAAGGTAATATTATCACATGAAAGTGTACAAGATTTCAACATTCGCCTATAGGATCTGATTGTATTATTTCATGATGTTGGCAGTAAACTGTGCTTGCATTACAATCTTGAACTCTTTCTTTGGCTGCACATGGCTCACCGCATTGGCAAAGTCTCTGCAAAGAGAAGAAGACATTAGTTATTTTAAAAATGTTAAAAATTAACACAATTGTATTGTTGCATACTCCTCGTTTGCCAGCGTCACATTTATGCGATCTGTCGAGACGTGTGTGGGTCGTATGGCGCCGAAGAAGTCAGTGATGCGCACCTTGTGTGGATCACGTCGATATAAGTCCTTTCGCACACCCACAGTTGAGATGCACACACGTTTTGGGCACACTTCCAACTGTGTAGACAGCATGTCAATAAAAAAACGCTCAATCAATTAAATATTCAATAAGTTGCTTACGAATTCGCCAATTGTTCGCTTGCTAAACGGCTGAACTTTCTCCAAAAACTCAAGCGCATAATACGTATAGCGATCGATCATGTAAACACCAATCGAGGGATCCACATGATGCTATATCATTAATATAAAGTAGAGGTTAGTTCGAATCTGACACGGGATTGAATGCATCTACCGATAATGAATCCTCGCCAACTAGACTGCTAGCCACGGCCAAAACATTGGGCGATGTAAACTTTTCATAGAGTGATGCCGCCTGGCAAGTGTCCACCATAAAAAACAGCTCGTTGTAACTAAATGAAAAACAATTTATTAAATATATATGTATGTATGCTTACTCATATAAATAGTATACACATACCGTTTTTTCTCCCACATTTGCTGTATACCGTCGGCTAATTCTTGGCTGGTTATCTCTTCGGAGTCCTGGAATTTTAGAAAGCCATCACCGCCGTGTCCAGTCAAATAGATGAGCACATTACTGCCGGCATCGGAAAGCAGCTTTTTGGAGCGTGCTGTGCCATTTTGTGTGCGTCCCGTGAGCAGGCGCACAAAATTCTCCACAGTTACCTCATAGCCGCGATAATCCACCTCAACATCATCGCCATACACATTGATATGCTGATTGGCATTGTTGTAAACCTGGCCGGGACGTGGATTGCGCGCATTGCAGGCCATGTCGTCGGCAATCATTAGAATTATTTGGGAATCGGGTATGCCTAGGCGCTTGACGGAGCGGTAAACGGACAGCACATTGGCCACATGACGATAATTGAACCAGAAACGGGACGCATCCACTAGAACTGCCCAGTTATTTGTATGTGTTGAGCGCTGGGCGGCGTCGACATACGCTTCTGGAAGCGTTGAAGATTCCTTGAAATTAAAAAACCAAATGAAAATAACAAAAGCAATTTGCTGTTTCTTTTTGTCTTTTCTTTACTCACATGAGCGGCACAGCAGCAACTAAATGCCAAAAGCAATATAATATATTTACTTAACATTTTTGTTATTGTTTACTGTTCATTTATTTATTGCTCTAATATGCCGGCGTGTGTGTCGACTTGAGTTACTAGAAAACAGCTGACAGAGCTGCCAATCTGTTCATTAAGCCAATGCATCAACCTTATTTTGTTAAACTACATGTGTGTCTAAGATAGCAACGGTTCGCCAGCATGAGTCGGAACCACTCATGAACAAAAGTGTTTTTATACGTTTTTTGGTAGGTGCCATTATTGCACTGAGCAGAAGTTAATATTTTTTTCTGCTCAGTGCTTTTATCCTCAACAACCATGCAACTTGGGCCATTCTCTTGGAAAAAAGATTTTTATAAGCAACAAAAGTATGTACTAGCCAGCTGTTGTGCTGTGAACAAATGCATCTAACAACCGCCATATCAGTCAGCTTTCTGTAGCACAATAGTTGTGTAGGCCAACATAATGTTCGTGAACAAAAAATCACATAAACATTACTCATTTTGGCGTGTTTCTAAAAAATACCAGACCTACAATTCTACCGCCGTTATTTATGTTTGCATTAAGTTGGCAGAGCTGAATAATGAATTCTTAAACTAATATTTGTGTTTAGGTTTTTTGTAAAATTGTGGCCATGAGCATCAATTGGATAAAGATAACCGAACGGTAAGTGGAAAACAAATTTATAACTTTTGATGTTCAACCACTTAATGCTCGCTTTTGCTTTAAAGTGCACGGGAGGGCATTAAAATCATCAATACCCTGCCCCATGACACATTCACAACAGTTCTGCTCTATGTGCACCGCCAGATGAGTCCATCAAGTGCAGCTGCAGGCGCTGCAAGTGGTGCGGGTCTTTCGGGTACCGTTGGCACCAGTGTTACTACTACGGAGCGATCGGGCAGCGGCAGCTGCGAGACAAGCCACACAAGCAGTGAGCCCGAATATACGCTGGAAGAGTTGGAACGTTTGGTAGGCGTGCCACGCGCCGACTTTTTGCTGTTAATCAAAACGTTTTCGTACATCTTGCGACGTATATCGACTTTTATTATCAAGCCGAGTCATTTGCAGCGCGAGCTGCGCGAGAAGTTACAGCTGCAGGACGAGGCCAAAATCGATGCCATATTGCGTCTGTGGGTGCGTCAAACGACACCCATGATGAACAATCTTGCAAGCGAGCGTTACGAGTCGAATGTGATTGAGGACATGGCTTGGAAACTCAACGTGGAGATTGCATCGCATTGCCAACAGCGCGAAAAGACTGCCCTTGCCGTGCTGCAACTTAAAACTGGCGCCAGCGAGGACATTAATTTCGAATTGACGCAATCGGAGCTGCAACAGCTTTATAATCAATTCGAGCACATTCAATCCGAGCTGGACGCAACGCTGGCTAATATGAAAAGCACCGATTCTGTCAGCGTGGATCATTAACTATATAGTATAATAGAGATTTGAACTGGTTTTTTTAAATGTGTCTGTTGTGTTAGTTTTTTTTAAGATTAATGTACATGTATTTTATGTTAAGTTTGTCATATAGTTGAAGTGTGAAAGTTAGAATTTATGTAATTTAATCATATCGTACTCGGTATCGATAAATCGTTGTATGTAGTAGTTCCGAGAAGTTCCATAAAAGCGCCAATAAAAGCCGTTATATTGTAAATTGAATGTAATTACATTTGGGTTTGTTGCCTTTAATATGCATTTAATTTTCGTTTCATAATTCTACTGATAAACATTACAAATTATTACAGTGATATATGTATGTATATATGTATTTATGTACTTTATTACGAAGATATTGTATATGCATATTTCGTTTATATGTATATCCCTTTGCTGATTTTACCCGGCTTTGCCCGGGCCCACACGGGGAGCACCCTAATATTTGGTTGCGTATAATATATACTTTACTTGCATTACTTGCTACGTAGTATATGTAAATGTAAATCAAGTACTAAATCAAGTCAAGCATACATACACATAAGTATACTATATTTAAATGCAATTTTCGTATTTCGTTTTGTAGACTTGTTATTAGTTAGTTATGCATAGTTTATACTTGTATGCAAATATTTATTAGTGTATGTAAGTATTTAATTGTGTAAATTGCACGGTTCTGGCCTATTTGGGAGGAGGGGTTTTGGGCGGGGTTACTTCGTTATTTCGTTGTCCGTCTCTCTTCCTATTATTATTTATTTTATTGTGTTAACTAGACTAGGAGCAATACTTTACTATTTCACATTATCAACTAATTTCAACTAAGCTTGAACAAATTGTGTAGGCAAATGAATTGAACTACATTTTATTTAATCTCTATTGCTAAATTGTTATTGTTACCGTTAGTTTAGTTACTGTTGCTGTTGTGATTGCACTTGGATGTTTGTATTTGTGTGGTATTCTGAGTGTCTGTGTGTGTGTGTGTGTGTTTGGCACGGGCTTAATGCTAATTTTAATTAGCATTCAATTAAAACTAGTACATACTATACAATATATGTTCTGATGCTTATACATAGTTCAGACAAAAACAAATAAAAAATTGTTCCTTTGTCTGTTTTTGTCTTTTGTCGTGTAAATGATTATCGATTTACAAAATGCGTTGATCATTAGTTTTTTTTTGTGCTGTTGTTTTTGTTGTTTTTATTGAGTGTATGGGGTCCGTTATTTGCAGCTTCATTTGCATTAACAGTACTGTGACCTGCTAACTGGAATATCGTATGTTAATTTATACGATACAAATTTAAATATTGACGAAAATAAATAAAATATACATATAAAAAAACACAAAAAATTTATTGATTTTTTTAAAATAAAATTTCATATAATTAAACAATATTAAAGTAGCACATACATTCATCAAAATTACAGACATATACAAAGGTTTTGTTTACATATATAGAAATAGATGAGATTTACAAAAAAAAAATATATATATATTAACAGAAAAGGATTAAAAATTTAATGATACATTTTAGCTTAGCTGCTGGGCTTGCCACAAAATGTTACATCATTCTTTGTTTGTTCGTCGTTTAAAACTATGTAACTGAATTATTGCAATTTTAACATAGAGTTTTACGTACATATATGTATGTGTATAAGTTCTGTATCAATATATGTATGTATATACATAAGTATGTGTATCGTATATGTTCTCAAGCAGTGCTTTTCACGTTTAGTTATCTTATGCCCTTATCTGAGGCATGCGTACATATGTAAAGCTTATGTATAATATAAAGGAATACGTATGTATACATATATAAAAAAAATTTAGCGTTCTGTTCTTGTTTGCCTATTTTCAACTAACATTTGGTGTACAAAAAATTGAAAGTTACAAATAGCTATGTATATATGTATATACATATGTATATATATATATATACATTTATGTATATAGTATGCATGGACATACATGCATCCAGATATTATTATATAACATTACAAAAAATTGTGGCTAGCAATAAAAATATGTTGTTGTTGGCATTCAGTTATAATAATTATAATAATAATAATAATAATAATATCGGTAGTATCATTAGCAGCGATTACAGAAATACAATACAATACAGGATTGGATTTATATATATACATAAATATATATATGTATATAGCATATGTATATGTATATGTATGTAAGGGCCTGTTCTGCATATCGATATTGATTTGATTTCAAACTACAGACTGACATTATATACAAAGTACATATATTAGATCTTCGCTCTCAACAAAAGGTGGTCCAAACTTTATAAAGAGTGTGTGTGTGAGATTTATGTGTTTTTATTTTTTCGAGAAAATTAAATTGCATTTCGAGCGAATACTATATGTATATGGATATATATGTATGTGTGTATATATTCAGCATCGATTTCCAGCACAGGCCTTATGATAAGTTGTTTTATTTGTTTTTTGTTGGTTTTTCTTTATGTTGTTTTTAAATATGTATATGTCAAATATGTATGTCTTTATATGTATAAAGTTGTTTGTATATAGCGCATCCAATCCATACGAGTTGTATATAGTATTTATTTATATTTGATATTGTATGTATATATGCTATATCGAGAATAATATCAAGCGTTGCTTTGTTTTGAGTTACACTTAAGTTGATTTAATTATGTAGTTTGCCACAAGGGGTTGTTCGAGTTGTTGCTTCCATTGTCCATTCTATTGCAGCGGTGCCTCTTGTTTTTACATGCCCGATTCCGCAATGCCCTCGTCATCTGGAAGTTGAATCTAATATTAGCATTCGTTATAAATATTTTTTATTTTTTTTTTTTTTTAAGTCAACATTAAACAAGAAAACGCACAACAACACAACCTTACAAACAATATTAATCAAGCCAAGGACATGCGACAGTAACAATAATAATAATAATAAAAGTTTTTATAATAATTGTATAATGAAGAATATGGGGAACGATAAAACAGAGATGTGTGAAAGGCTGCCACAAAAACCAAAAAAGAAAAAAAAAACAATAAAATAAATCAACTTAATATGCAACATGCGGGAGATGGGGGACAAAAGAATGGGAAAAGAGCTAAAAAGAAATGAGGAGAGAGAGAGAGAGTGAGAGTGAGAGGTATAAATATAGAGAGGGAGCGTTAAAGCTTACAAACCCATAAACGGATTGGCATAAATGATTCCAGCGCTGCCATTGCCACCCGGCTCAATTGTGGCTCCATTATGCAAAGCAGCTGATCCAATACCGCCAGCACCACCCGCACCCGCACTCGAACCACCCCCTGCACCGACACCACCCAAAAGCTTTGCCTTAATGCTCAATTTGTTGTATGTGTCGCCATCACCGATAAGTGTGGCAATATCGTCTCCATCGGCATCGCCATTGCGCGTATTGCAGCTGCTGCTGCCCAGAAGTTGATCGTAGCAGCTGACATCTGTGCTGATCACATCGACATCGATGTCATCATCGTCCTTTTCGAGACTATTGCGATTGCTGCCACCCAGAGAACTGTGCAGGGCATGCGAATCCTCATAGCTGCCGCCGCCGCTGTCATCGTTTGCGTTATTCGATTTGGCATCGATGTGCGTTTCGAATTCATCATGCATATAAAGTACATCAACATCAGCATCGACATCAACATCAACATCGACATCAACATCGACATGTTCATCATCATCATCATCATCATCATCAACATCATCGTCCTCGTCGTCCTCTTGCTCGTGATCTTCGTCGTGCTCATCGAGCTGTTCCTCGCCCACCTCCACGCCCAGTTCGACTTCGAGCAACGAGCGATGCCTGTAAACATCATCCTCGAGAGCTGCCGATGGCTGTGGATTTATTTGAACATCCTCCTCGGCAAAACTGAGACGCACATTGGCGCGACTAGCGCGTGTGCTACCTGAACCTGAACCTGTACCTGCTCCTGCTCCTGCTCCTCCACCTGTATAGCTATGGATAAAGTCATGGCTGAGACTGTTTTTGATATCACAGGAGCTAGCGCTAAATGTTATCAGCTGGGATTTGCGTCTGTGCTGCAGCGTTGTAAAACCATTGCCTGGCAGTGAGTTTGTCATTGAGTTAGGTGGTTGCTGCTGGTGCTGTTGATGTTCCTTGGAATCGATATCAATGTTGCTGCCCTCCTTGCAGATCATCGAGCTGGGCTTGTTGTCAACCAGAACAATAACCACCGAATTGTTGTTATCACTCTGATTGACAACCGAATGTCATCTATCCGTTGCATCCACACCAAACGAGCTCATCGAATTGTTGGCCAACGAGCCAAGGTTCAAGCCCAATGCACCCAGTCCAAGGCCGCCACCAAAACTATTGCCGGCCATATAGCTGCTGCTCGTCAATGGCTGCTGATCATCGTCATGCAGAATCGCTGCATTCTCATCGTCAATGGCCTCTGCCTCATCCTGTTGCAGTTCATGATGTGTCGCTAAATGATCCTCGATTGTGGCTACAATGGCGCCATGCTCATCCATTAGACCGCCTGAACACACATGTACATACAACGCAACGACAGCATGTGTGTTCGTGTGTTTGTGTGTGTGTGTGTGTGCGCGCGCGTATGTGTGTATGTGCAGCATGTGTGTGTATGTGTGTTAGAAGAAATTTGCAATTTGGTAAGTTAATTTTTCCGAACCCAGCACCAAGTGAGAGTGAGTGACAAAAAAAAAAACAAAAGAAAAAATTAAACAGCTATCTTCGGTCAGCCGACGATTAAATACCCTTGCAGCCTAAGTTAAAATATCTACATTTATTGCATTCCTGTTTTTCAAAGGTAGATAAATTAATTTCGGAAAATTTTTTATAAGGCACAACAAAAATTTTTGTTTGAAATGACAAAAGTTCAGCCAACAACGGAAAAATCGAAAGGATCATATAATGTATGTATGGATCGGGGAATTATTTATTCTGACCTCGAACACTTTAAGTTTGTCATTGAAAGGGTCAAATGAGATCTGCCATTAATAAAATGATAAAAAACCACAATGACCCACACGTATTTCATCTGCAAGTGTATTCAAAAATGGGACCAATATCCCGATCATATTTTTGGGTTAGTGGTAAAACGAGGCGTTCGCAACGAGCGGCCCAGCACCAGGCAACAAAAAGGATTGAATAGTTGAGTGGAATTAAAGGTGAAGAGGACGTACCTTCAAAGCCCTCGTTGTCATCCATGACGCGGGCGGGACCCACAATATTTTCTTTGCCCTCGAGCACAGCCAGCAAGCACTGATGTATGCAAATGTATTGCTGCTCCGTTTGCACCATCCAAACGCGCTCTACAAGAGGTCCAATTGATTAATAAACATTAGGCTTTTCATTAATTTAAAGTTCTTGACAAACCCTTGCGCATGGCATAGACAATGCCAAAGATGTCCACATAGTCGGACGTATTGATCTGCTGCAGAATGCGGTCCAGCGTTATAAAGGTGCCCGATCTGCCAACGCCAGCGCTGCAGTGCACCAGAATGGGTCGCTGTTCGGCACCGATGCGATCCCGGAAAGCGCGCACAAAACGCACCAGCGTCTGTGGCGGATTTGGTACTCCAAAGTCCGGCCACGTTATGAAATGGAAGTGACGCAAGATCCGTTGCTCACTACCCTATAATATTTAAATATGGCGGCAGAGATAGAGAAAAACAAAAAGAGATATTAAGGATAAGAGAAAGATGTACTACACTAATACATTGAATGCCAAAAATTGGATACACAAGAAAATTGAAACAGGAGGAGTCAAGTTAGTCCGAACAATTGCGAACAACTAAGTATAGTGTTCAAAGTGTCAACGGGAATCAGTGAAATAAATATTATACAGGGTGAAAAGTATAGGAAGATAAAGACAGATTAACTGAACTGAATACGTTTGTGTACTCTAAATCTTTATAGAATCAAAGATGGTAAGTGTGTAAAATAGGAAACAACAACCAATTGATAGATAAAACCCAATTTACTTACCCGACACAACATAAACTCGGTCATCACCCAGTCGGCATAGTGACTATCATTGAGTATTTGCACCTTGATGTCACCGTAGAAGACGGGGACCGTATCATTGGGCCAATACTGGTCGCATTTCTCACGCCCCTTCTCGAAGCACCGTGTCAGCATGACAATGGCACGCGAGTTGCTTTCCCAGCACATGCGCCAGAAGTCGTCCCGGGTCGAGTGCAATGGCCCCTGGGTGACAATAAACTCGCGCGGCGAATTGTGTCCGGGCACATAGTTGGCATTAATGTAATCGGAGCCCTCGTCATCGTCAACTGGTTGAAGCTTGAAGCGCGAGTGATCATAAGGTAGAATGTTGGTGAAGCGATTTTTAGGACGATTGCAGGGCAGGTCAGCAAATGTGCAGGGCTGATCGCGACCAACGTGCTTAAGTTCCTCGAACTCCTCGCTGAAACGGAAGTCCGAATCGGCGGACATAAGACGATAATGCTCCGCAAAGTTTTTGATAAGAATCGGACGATTCTGCTCGATGACACTGTCCGGTAAGGACATGTTATCATTGACACGTGAGTCCTTTGTGGTTTTGCGGCAGTTGTTGCGGCGTCGCTTGTAGAAGACAAGGGTTACCAGGAGTACCAGGATAATTGTCATTGGCACGGTAATAGCCACAATAAGTGAGGTATTGTCTTGATCTGTGAAAGAGACATTGTCGTAGAAAAGAGAAATGAGTAAAAGTTCATAATAAGGTTTGTTGTTGGCAAAACTAATAATCCTGTAATGACTGCTTACCCGGCGAGCTCAGCAGTTCTAGGAAGGATCATAGAACATGCAGCAGGCAAGACATAGATTATAAAGTGGAGTTCAATTAAATGCAGGTCGGTTATTTTAATTAAATGGTTAGTCAGGGTCAAAAGCGAGCAAGTTTAACATTTTCTATCTTACCTGTTTGTATAGGAAAACTGTAGGCGGTGTCTGTGAACTTATCAGGCCCGGTGAAAGCGCGCACCTTCACACGATAGGTGGTGCCCGATTTGAGAGGTCCATTGCAGTATCCGATCTTATGGTTGTCACAGTTTTCGGTACCAATGGTAAAGTCCTCAACGGAACGATTCTCGAAAGGAAAATATGGATCGATGGCCTGGTAAGGCAGCCACACGCTGTACGACTGCACATCCAACCAGCTGGGCATCTCTAGACCGGAGGCATTCTTTGCGTCATCCTCTGCCACAATGATTGTGTACATGCGCACCTGTCCGTTCTGATCGGAGAAGTAGTTTTTGCGGAAACGTATCTGAATGGTCGACGAGCTGCGGTATACCTCGGTCGGTACTACCTGGGTAGCTGGACGCGGTGGTGCCAGAATCGGCATCGTTTGCTTGTACTCGCGCTCCGGGCCATAGCCGATAATGGTTTTTGCTTGGATCTTGAAGATATACGTCTCGCCGGGCTTAAGGTTTTTGATGACACCAAAGGACTCCTCGGAGTCAAAGTTCTGCATGCCCGCATCCGTTAGATTATTAATGTTTGTGTAGGCGATTGAGAATTGCCGGATAACACCGTTTGCTTCGCTGGATGGCAATGACCACTCAAAGTTAATTTCACTTGGCTGCACATCCATCGGATGGAATCGCTCGACGCGACCAGGTACAGCTTCATTGGTGGTAAAGCTAGCCGAGAGCGGTGCGCTACTGCGAAGAACCGAAGATTCTGTGCCAGAACGTACGACCACGGTGAAAGTGTAATTGCGATGTGGACGCAGCTCGCTGATAGTGATCTCATTGCGAGTGGTCATATTCTGGGCCAGTAGATTATCGGCCGTAAGGTAGGCAATGTCAAAGTCATTGTACTCGCCCTTGGGCAGATCCCAACGCAGAGAGATTTCCGTATCCGTAATATTCGTTGCATGTAGCTGGGTAATGGGCTCTGGGTATAGGCGATCCTGTCGTTGAATGGGCAAACTGGCCACACCCCCACTCACTGTCCACACGGTTATATTGTACAAGCGACCTGGAATCAGACCAGTAAATGTCACCTTGCGGTCGGTATCGTTTGCCAACTTCTCCTTGTCTTTGATCTCTGCATCGCCCAACGAGAAGCGATATATATCGAATTTCGACGAGGATTGCGGGGTGGGTGTATAACTGAGCGTTATTGTATCACGTTCGTCCTCCTTCTCGCCGTTTGCCACTACCACATCGGATTGAATGAGTGGCATGGTGCGCGGGTAGAGGCTCGTTATGCCCGAGAGTATGCCGTAAGAGGTTGTCTGTATATCAAACTTATACTGCAAACCAGGCATCAGCTCCCCAATCAGGACACGCACAGTTGACAAATCATCCGCTGTGTGAAAAGAACATGATTTGTAAAAAAGGAATGGGTTTAAAGTCTCTTAGACAAACCAACGTTTATCTTTTATATTATGTTTTCAAAGCAGAATCCACTTTTTTTTCAATGAAGTTCATTGCAGTATCAATGTTTTTTAAATACAGACACTACACAACAAAACTTTCATGCTCGCTTATTCGCTTACCTGATTTGTTTTCTGAGACGTTCTTGGTTTGAACACGAGTCGGATTATCACTGGGCCACCATTTAAGGATGTATGACTCCACACGTCCCTCCGGCTTAGGCCATTCCAGTGTTATGTTGCGCGAGTCGACCAATTGAATGATATTCGAAACAGGATTCGGGGGCACGGTTGTGTTAACCTCCTGGGGATTTGGACTCTCGACGCCGAAGCTGACTGTGTTCACCTGAATTGTATACTTTTCTCCCTTCGTCATGTCCGTGATGTCGGCTTCCGTAGAGCGAACACTCGGCAGACGCACCCATTGTTGTTCGCTGTCTGTGCGATAGCGTATGGAGTACTCCGTGAACTCGCCACTTTCCGGCGGTGACCAATGGACCAAGACCGAGTTGCTGCGCACCGTTTCAATAGTCATATTTCGCGGCGGATTGGGAACTGCAGAAGAATTGAGAAAAAGTTATAGTAAAGCCTAGTGCTGGTAGCGCCTGGTTGACGGTACTTACAGACTGCTTGGAAGTAGGCATGGGGCTCACTGCGCAGCTCATGACTGACGGCAAAGACCTTGAGCTCGTAGCCAGCACCCGGCTGAAGATTTTTAATGACTAGACGGGACTCCTTGGTGATAAGAGTGCGCACCTCGCTGGTACCATTGCGCGAGTAGAGAACCTCGTACTGTTCCTGCTTGGAGTTGACATCGCTCTTCCAACTAATATTTAAGCCCATTTTTATGCTCTTCAGATCCTCAATGATGGGCGACGAAGGTCTGGTAACCACGAAGATGCTCGTCTCATTAGACTCCATTTTCTTTGATACTGCCTGAACGGAAAGGGAGTAATTGCGACCGGGCAACAGACTTTCCAGCGTAAAGCGAGTGCGATCTGTGGTCAAAGTGCTTGTATCGCCATTGAACGTCTCTAGTTCATGGTAACTAAAAAAAAGGAGGAAGTGTTGTTAACAATAAGTTTTTAAATAGAAAATCAGATAGTGCTTACACAATGCGATACTCGTCCTGTGTGCTTGCCGCATCCGCCTCCCAGGTAATGATCATGGTGTTCGTCTTATCATCGTTGAAGCTGCGCAGGTTCCGCACGGGCAGCGGACGTAGGGTAACATCGCCTGTGGCTGGCCAAGAGGTCACCTTGCCAGAGACCGTCTTCACAATCACATTAAATGTCTTGCCCGGTTCGGCAATGTCACGGAAATCGAAGAACGCAATCGGTTCGTTGCTGCGGGCAACTGTCGATTGTCGTCGTGTGGTTGCGACTGACACCTGATACTTGTCGAATTCCGAGACGCCCTTAGGCGCCTCCCACAACACCCGGAACGAATTGGACGTTATGAAATCCTTGTCGAATGTAACGTTCAGCGGGCGCAACGGAACCGTTCGATATTGTGCGGTTGTTGGCAGAGATATCTCATCCTCTGACATGGTTTGCACGGAAATGTTGTAGGCACGACCTGGGACGAGGCCCTTGAAAGCAGCTTGTGCGGGTCCCGGTGGCTCACCCTCCTTTTCCACATAAAGCACACTGTCGTTGGCATCGGGTGGCTCTATTGACACCTTGTAGTGGGTGTAAATGCCAGCTGGATACGGCGGCTGCCATAGCACCAGCAGTGTCGTCTCATTTCGAAACCACACAATGAATTTCCCCGGCGTATTGGGCTCTGTTGTTAACATGTGGCAGGAACAAGACCAGTTACAGCGCCACAATCGTCATCAGGCACAGAATGCAGGATGCAGGTGTAAATCCAGGCAGGCAGACATCCATCAAGGTACGAAACATACATATGCAAGAAATAAATAAAGAAGTAACCAAAAAAGCAAACAACATCGATTGTTGTTTTGTATTAGTTATATGCTACATAGTTTTCTATACATAATAGAGGTTAGTGTGTATATATAGTGTGTACATACATGTATATAGATTTGTGTATGAATAATAGGAACTAATTTTCTTCCAACAAACAACGTGTAATCACAAAATCAAATCAAATTTTCAGCAGACAATGTATATACATAAGTAAAAAAAAGTTAAATTATTGCAATGCAATCTGTGGGAATGTAAGTTTAGTACATGTCTGCTGAACAAGGTTTGGTGTTTAATCATAAGCACAGTGGTTCCACAATAAAGAAAGACCAGAAAGCATAATCAGAAAATTTGTGTTTAGTTTTTGATTTTTTACTATATATTTGTGTACATTAATATTGTATTTATAGTAGGTTTATTAACTTGCAAGTGTTTTCTTTTATATTTAAATGTGTTTCTTAGATTCTCACATTTTATTTGTTAAATTGTTGAATGCTAGGGGATTTTTTTTAGCAAGACTAGGATATGTTATGTGTTGAAGTTTTCAGTTTGACAATTTTAGCATAGAAACTCTAGCATCGAGTAAAAACATATTTTCAAAGTGATTCTCTGAAAACATTAAAAGCCATATACTAGTTATTTTTCATTCTTACCAAATAGGTAAACCGATTAGGTTCTACAAAAGTTTATCTACCCAGAAACGAACAGCTCGACTATCAAATCATCATGATAATAGATCCCCTTATATCAGTTACGATTATAACACACGAATTGGTTTGAGTGCATTTAACTTCCAGTCTAATAAAATTGAAATCATGCCAGAAATACTGAAACCGAAGCACTGTAAACATGTTTGTTGGAATGTGTGTGTGTGTTTGGTGTGTGTGCAAATGTTTCATGACTGTACGATAGAGAGTCGCACAAGATTTGTGTGTGCAGTCGCACTTTGTTGTGGTCTGTGGCATGCAAATAGCAAGCACAATGTCGGTTGAGGGGGAAAGTGCATAAAGCTTCGTTTGGCGTTGGTTATGGGTTTTGGGTTTGAGTCTGGTGAGGTTTGTGCAATTTGGGGCTAGTAAAATGAATTTGGCACGTTGCCAGCGGTCAGTTGGGCCTGGGCTTGGGGCTAGGTCAGGGTTGTTTGCTTGCACCAAAATACTATGCTGGACTCGTTGGTAAATGGGATAGAGGCAATTGGATAAGGTTAGTCAAAAAAAAAAAAAAGCCAAATAAAAAGGAACTGAAAAAAAAGCAACATCTAAATTTGTTTGGCATGCACACAGCTCTATAATAAAGAAAACCCAAATGTGGCGTTAAACATTACCTCTTAAGATTTTTATATCCAATAATTCTTTATGCCGCGTCCTTCGACCTTTGTTTTTTCGAGTTTTGGTTAAAAATTGTATGTGATTTTTTTTGTTTTTTTTTTTTTGTTATTAGTTACAGTTACAAATGAAAGCACAAAAGTTATTATTTTTTGGGTAGAGAGCAAAAGAATGGAATATTATTTTATTTTAGTTACAATCTATAAATATAACCAGCACCACAGCAATTAATTTTGTATTCATATTGAAGCACCCAACTGGGAGAGGGGAGGTGGGATGTGGTAGCACTTACTTGTCGTAAAATTGCGACTCGTATACGCAACAGATTCCTTGCCATCGTAAATGGTATAGGCCTGTACTTGGTATGTGGCACCAGGTGTCAGCTCCTTGACGCTGTGCTGGAATGTATTGTCGCTGACCTGGAAGGTGCGATTGTAACTGCTCGATGCCTCCGACAGGCCAAGCACCTTGATCTTGAATGCCGTATAGCTGCCCTGCGTCGGCGGTGACCACAAAATTATTGCATTCTTTCCGCTGCGCACCTGCACAGACAAATTTGAGGGCGGATCGGGCGCTAAAAACGTATAGAAATATGTACATATGAAAAATATATCTCATTTGTGTAAATAAATACAATATATAACTAGTAATTCCGCTTGGCAATGCTTTTGTAAATCATTACCAAATAAATTAAAAGATAAGGAACGCTACTTAAAGTCGTACTCCAAGGGTTTTCCTACGGAAATTCGTAGTTTGACGTCGCTAAGCTAATTACAGTCCACGTGGAAAGTAAAGTGTAAAATTTGCGAATTAACTTTAAGTGGCACTTAAAAGTGAAGCACCAAAGTGAATAACTTAGATTAATAATTCTGCATTCCATTCTCTCTAAAGTCTAGAAGTAAAAACAAGTTAATAAGTTTTTATTTCATTTCCATTTAAATAGCAACGATTGTATAAGTGCAAAAGGCGCAAACTCTTTTTGAAAAATAATCCTTCGATTATATTCTGCCTGCTGTTCTTCCTCGCGGCTTATTTCTGTTCCTTGTAATAGCAAGCTTCCGATTATTTTGGCGGAGGGAGAGTCGTTTTGGTCGGTAGGATCGCATGTTTGACTTTATGAGGAACACAAACACAAAGCCAAAGACGACACTTGAAGACAAAGAGAAACAAGATGCTGGGACAAGACACAAGAAAATTATGAATTTAATCAACTTTTCAAGCTGATTTCAAACGCATCTAAGTTGTTTCAATATAGAAATTAAGCTGCAGCCGTTCATCAAAGTTTGTTTTCTTGTCCCCTTAAGATTAGTTATATGGAATGCCGACTTTAGTACATATAAAGCAAATATGAACAAGCAACAACAATACCATTTATTATTATTCATGAATTTTAGCTACAGCTTTAATCCCTAAAGCACTCTTTGATCCGTTTAACATGAGCAGGGCAACCCTGCGTGCTTCAGCAAACATGTCCTTATTATTTGGACATACATACATACATTTTAGCCATAAAATCCACACGCAAGCGATGTTAAATCGTATAGTATTAATGGACTTGGGCTCGTCAGCTGCGGCGCAGGTGCAGGGTCAGACTAGAAACTTAACGGTTTCCCCTTAACGAACACCTTACCAAAATGTACTTTGCTTGCAAGCATTGTAACTGAACTAGACCGTCAATACTACAAACATGCACTTCGCATCCTCAGGTGCCGCTTGGAATAACAAAAATTCATAAATCATCTAAATTGTCGCTTTGTTAAGCTTCTCAATCTATGTGTGTGCTTTTAAGCTTTTTGTGTCTGAAGTTTTGAAGCTAGAACACAAAACCAACGAGAATCAACTACTTCAAACTCCAATTAAGAACAGTTTTCCTTTAAGATTAGCTTTAAACATGAAGACGATTCGTTCTTGATTAAAGCACTTATTGCACTTACTTTTATTTCTACTTTAACGAGGAATGGATTTTAAGAATTGCATATACCAAATTCGAAAAGATAATATTTCTGTTATTCGAATCAAACTCGTACTATAAACTGGTAAAACATAAATTTAAAAAGTTAAAATCTTAAACCTTAAAGCTTAACGGGATTCGATGTTTTTCAACAAAGTTGCTACACGATTGATTTTTTTTTTCCTATAAAATTACAATTGTGAATTCTTACCCGTCGTAATGGTAACCGTCCATGTTAGCCAATCGTGATGCGTAAAGTTAGTGTAATAGAGCCAGAAATTGTATTTGGTGCCGGGCAGAGCGCGCGAGAATTGAATCTCGTCGCCAATGTCCCGCGAGGCAATTGTTGTATTCGGCTCCGGATAGCCAAAGGGCGGACTATAGTCCAGGCGATATGAGGCGCCATCATCTAGGCCGGGATTGTTTGGAATGCTTATGGCCAGATCAGCGCAATGCACGTGCTGCAATCAACAAAAAAAAGAGAAGAAATAACTATATATAACTGCAATCATTTAACAATTGGGGAGGGGGGGGGGGGGGATTGCTCTGGGAGCGAGAGATAGGCTCACAAAAAGTGCAATGACATTCGCGCAATGCTAACAAAAGTCACAACTGACAATAAAAGGACATCTCGAATGATGAAGTTGATGATGATGATGATGATGATCATCATTATGTCCTTGTTGTTGTCATTCGGCTGGTGCCAGACGCCAAATATTAACACCGCAAACAACGGAGCAGCACTCGTTGCCAACTGCAGCGTATTAAAAAAAAAAAAAAAAAAAACAAGTAATGGAAAATGCCGCAACAAAACATAATGATAAAAAAATAATGGATTTGCCTGCTTGCATCTCTGGCTGGCCGCCCACAAAAGGATAAAAAAAAGAAACAAAACAAGTGCGAAAGCTTGAGTCGAGGTAGTTCGACTAGCAGATACTCTAAGCATGAAATAAAGCAATTTTTTCTGAACTTGCTTGCGATTCGATTCCTTTGATTCTTAACCAATATCCATCAATTTATTTAAAAGCCTTAAGTCTCAATTGTCAAAAGTAATAACTTAAATTTGTTGTGTTTAAATCAGTAAGGGTATATTAGTTATCGATAGTTATTTCAAACAAACTCTTTACTTTTGCAGAACTTTTATTCCGGCTATTCCGGAGTCGAATTATGGATCAAAACTCTTAAAAGCAGTTTCTGTTTGTTGGTTTATTTGAGGCTTTTGGATTTAAAAATCATTGGCCATCCAAGGATTTATCTCGTTATACAATTTTAATCGCAATAAATATATATGTTTATTTGTTATATGAATATTTGTAAAGGAGAAATTGGCCCGAATTGGTTTCCATTTGGACAAGAATTTGTCGGACAGATAGGATTAAGGTTGGTATGATTGCGGAAATTGACTTTGGGGCTTCTCTCATTCTCATTTTAACCAATTTAACGAACCCTAATCTGTCGGTTAATTATTCATTCAGTTGAATCTGCGTTTAGGGGAAACTCTAAGCTTAATAAAAAAAAAGAAAATACTGTCCTGAGAGTAAAAGTAGCTTCGTAGTGCTAAAATTTTCAATGCGATTCTATCGCAATTTTAAATTTCAACTTTTCTACAAACTTTATTTTTATAAACTTTACAAAAAAAAATACCTTGGCTTGGACTATGATGTTTAAAGGTAAGCTTGTTCGGCGTTTCGTCTCCTTTGGTAGCGTGAAGATAGCTGCGCTTAATTGCACATAAACATTAAGTTGGCTGCGCCTTAATAGTTTTACGGCGTTAGTTGGCAATTTAAAGCTATTATTACTGTACAATGTGAGACTATAACGTTAGTTGATGTACAATTCATGGCTTTGACATAAACTAAGCACGGGTAATTAAACACGACAATTCTGTGAATGTCCTTTTTAATAGTGCCCATTCTTTATTATGTATGTGTGTGTGTGTGTAATGACAGGTTGACTGAAATAACGGCAACAAAACCGACTAGCAAATAATTTATGCAAATAATGGCAACAGCTCGGGGTGGTCCCAAGCGCCAGGACACCAAACCAAAGAAAAACAGAAGAAAAAAAGAAAATGGCTGGCGAATTTAATTTGTTTAATTGAATTATTGCCGTTCACCTCGCGCACACAGCAATTTAATCAGAACATACATATATACAAACGTGTGGGCGTTTGTGGGCGTGGATGTTGCAAGTATGAACGCAGCAGCATAAATGTGCTAAAAATTACGCAGTGGCAGCAAAATTAAAATAAAAAAACAAAACACAATAAAATTGTTGACAAAATGGCGCACAAAATGGCGTCAAGTAGCGGAAGTGTCAACTAAAACAAACACAGCGAAAGTGGGCGAGGGAGAAGGTGGGAGCTGAAGAGGGAAGGGTGGAAAGTGGGTTGTGAAACGTGTTGAAGTGATTGATGAGTGGCTCGAAAGCCAAATAAAAGTGAAAATTAAATGCAAACTGAATGCAAATGCCAATGAACACTGGATATAGTGAACAAGATATTTATTAACCATAACCACCTCTCTAGTATAAACATTAAAAAGTTTTCTTAGAAAACAGAACAAAAAATGATTAAAAATTATATGAAAACTGTTTAGAAAGGAGTGTAATTCGAAATTTTTGAAAATTATACACTGATAAAAAGTTTTTATCAATACGTTTTTATGGAAATAGATTTTGTTATTTTTTAATTAATTTTAATTTTGAATTTCATTATTTTGTAGTCAGATATGTACACATATAAATATTTTAGCAGTATAAGAAAAATAATAATAATAATAGTGTGCACAAATTTCAAAATTTTTAATTTCATCTTGTTCACACTATCTAGGTTTGCCTGTAGTAAATGTAAATCAACATTATGTTGTTGTTGTTTTTTCAACACATTTGTATTCCGTTTGTTTTTGAGTGGTGATGATGGATTTACAGGCTTGTTAACTTTGACTTTTTATTGTATTTACAAGAGATTTACAGCTTTCCGAAAAGCATCAATCTTCGTGCGATTTAAATTGCGATGCAAATTTGTTGCCAATTCACAGTTAACAAGTTGATGTTTACACCAAATCAAGATTTTTACATAATAATAATATTTTGTAAATAATTTATACTGTTAAACAAATGCAATTCTTATATGTTGTGTATATTCAATTAATTATTAGTTGAACTGATGCTTTAAAAAATAGTAAGTATCAATAACAAATAGCATCAATACCCTAAAGTTATTAAGTTATCAGTTACACACTTTCTGCTGCGTACCCTTAATACATATACATACATACATATACACTCCCACTACTTTCGCCTACTATAAATGGGGTAGGGGGCATCCATTTCAGCTCATTCAGCCATCAGTGAGTTAATTGCTTATATCGCTACGAGCATTCCTTTTAGTAGTGTTACAATTTTCATTTTACTTTTGTTTACTGTCTGTCGTCACATAATTAATTACTTTGTAACACTTTTACACGTTTTTTGTTGTTGTTATTGTATTTTTGTTGTAATTTATTGCGGCGCTAGTTTTTCTACATTTTCGCAAACATTTTTGAGTAACAAGTTTTTTCTGCTGTTGAACTGGGCGGCAATTCAGTTGAAATTTATTGTGAGCTTTCGCTACACAATAATACAGACAGACGACGCACATATGTATGTATGTATATATGCATGTATGTACCGTAAACAGTTAAAGAAAAAGTAGAAACGAAACGCAATCAAACGAACAACAACAGCGACTTTTAATCGTTGCTGTAAAGCTTGTGCTTAACATGTGAGCACCTGTTACCCCCACGCTCTGCCCTCCCCCACTCACTCTCACACACTTTCTTAAGCCATCGCTCTCACTGAGTCTGAGCTTACTTATCGCTCTCATTTACACAAACACTCTCCCAGTCTAGCTTGAGCTTATTGCATAATTGGTGCGTTTCTTTCCATGTTTCGGTAATGGGCATATAATACTACAAAGAGAGCTTTTGCTGCTGCTGCTGCTGCTGCTCAGTCATTAGTCAATTGCTGCTGTGCTTAGTTAGCATTAGCTGGCATGAAGTAGTTATGATGATTAATATGATAATAAGCACAAGCACAATTATGCAAATTAAATATTCGCAAAGCTTTTGCAGAAACAACGAATCGATTCTCAGTTAAAGCTTTACTGTAGATCATATGTACATGCAGTTCAAATTGATATTTGGTTTTGGAATACTTAAAAATTAATCAAGTTAAAATGAATAACAATTAACAAGCAACAACAACAATAACAAAAGCAACCTTCGCTTTTAGTTTTCGCTTTGGCTTTGACTTGCTCAGGGTCATTTCGTGATATTTAAGACCAAGAGCGAGAGAGAGAGAGAGAGAGGGAAAGACCCAAAGTAATGATATATAGTAAGCGAAAAAAAAATAAAATGGTGATGAGAAATTTTCCTTGCAAATACAATTCTTTAAGCATTGAAGCTTTTTCATCATTTTCAAACCGATTTGGCAATCAAATTTGCATAATTATTATTTTTCTTTTTTGCCTTTTCAAGCTTATGTACATTTGCATGTACGTACAATATATGTACTGAACTGTACTTTATGTACTGTTTGTTTGTATGTATGCTTTTATGGCCATGGGCAATGTGAACTCTAACATTAGGGGCAGACTGTGATAGCCAAGGCAAACACAGGCCAAGACAAACAAAGCAAATAAACAAACATGTCAGCAAGCACAAGTAAACACAAACAATGCAAACAACAACAACAACAACAACAACAATAACAATAACTAAGCAAACATTATTTGAATAATTAAAAAGGCCGTACTACAACCAATCCAACAACCTGCCCAAAAATAAAAATCATACATTGTGATGACAAACGGTTCATCATACCTTATCGTGTCTTGAATATGTGCATATATGTGTGTATAGACTATATATGTCCATACTTTATTTATTTCGAGAAAAAAATGTCAAAAACCATCATAATTGATACTGCAGTATTTCAGGAATATATGTTTAAAGTCAAGCAAAGTTTTTGACACTATCTGCAAAATTTTGTCATTCTACTCGTAGTAATTTCAAATACTCTACTCTCTTTAAGAACAAATACCTAAAAATTACCATGAAAAAGTTTAAAACTAAAAGTTATGTGTAGTGGGAACTGGAGAAAATAATAATTTATGGTACCACTGAAGGGTGAACTTTGCATATTTTAAAGAAAATTCCTTAATACTAAACAAAAGAATATTTTAATAAAAATCCCAAGCAGCATCAGCTAACATTGTGCTCTTAAAAGTATGCTACGTTTTAAGTTAAGTTTTAGGATCCTTCGCGACAAAGGGTTAAACAGCCTTTATTATAATTATTATCAAATAAGCATTTATTATTCATAAAGTGCGCTTATGTTTTAACTGAAAACAATTTCCATCTGTCAACTCGGGATTTATTAGGTGTCAACAGGTGCTAATTACTTTTTATCTATTTGCCAGCCCATTTCGAAAATGAATTACTCTGACATCTTCCATTTACTTGCTCACTCTTTCAATTTATTTCTCGTCTTTATCTTGCCGTTTGCCACTTGCACCAGCACTTGACTCTTGAATGGGTCGCTCACTGTTGCCTTACCTGACCAAAAGGCAAACGCGCAATTACCATAAAATGCCTGCAGACAGTACTAAATGCATTTCAATGTATGTCTGTGTTTCCTTGTGTGTGTCTGTGTGTGTGTGTGCAGTTGCTGTTAGTTCGTTAGTTAGTTTGCGATGTTGAAAGTGTGAAAAGTTGACTGCAAGTTTCAGGTTGACTGCCTTGACGATGACGCAGAGTGCAAAGCGCAGCGAATAATAAATGAGAAGTACTGACGAACTCTCAAACTAAGTAAATGAGTGACAAGTAAGGTGAGTCACTTGGTACTTGGTTCGTATAAATAAAGGGCGGCATGTTGGTCACATTCACAAACAAGACTCATTCCTACCACAACTAACTAAATAATTAAGCTATTCGTTTTTTTTATTTTCTTAAATGAATCATGTATGGTATTGCAATATTTTTGGCTTACCTGAAACACCCTACTGGCAACGCCACTGTATGCACTCACCGTTATATGTATGTTAGTATATTTGTATGTTAGTTTATATGTGTGTGCATTGCGTGTCTGCCAGGCAACTTTTACACCCACTCAAACATACACACACACACAAACAAACATGAACACACCCAATACAATTGTCGCCGGTCTTTAGTTAATTTATGTTCGTTTATTTAGTAATTTTCGCTCTCTTTCTACTGTTGCTACTGTTACTTTTAGTGTGTTGCTATTGTTTGGTGCCCGTCCCTCTTTTCCCCTGCTCCACATAACGCCTACGGCATGCATTGCACGTTTCGTTTGCGACTGAACGAATAGCCAGCACACACTGAGCTGAGCTTAGTTAAGTTGAGCGCGTCTGTTAAACTGCAGCGCTCTTCCGCTCGCTCGCTCTCTCTCTTTCGTTAAATCACTCTCACAGTTGACGATACTCTTAGTGTGTGTGTGTGTTTGTGTGCGTGCGTGACTAGAATTGGTGCTTGTTTGTTTGTTTATTTTGTTGTTGTCATAACAGCGTCTATTTATCGGTTAAACAGCTACAACGACAATAAAAGCACGCACATACATACATAAGAAATGCGAGACAAAACACAAACAACAACAATCACTCTAAAGACCAAACCAACAACAGTTATTAAACAACAACGGGAAGCTTAAATTAAAACGAAATTGCTTGTCTCTCCCGCTCACTTTTCTCTCTTCATACGTACTGAACTAAATGCATATGTACGTGTGTGTGTGTGTTTATGTGTTTGTTTGCTTTAGTTTTCAACTAGCATCCAAAAATGAATTTGAAAGCACTCGCAATAAATGCGCTCCTCGAGCAAGTCAATCTTTTAATTTAAATTTTGATTTATAATTGATGATGCATTATCATAACAAATTACCATTTGACAATGCCAATAACAAATATTTTGCCACAGGCATGTGAGATATGTATGTATTTGAGGTCAATCTACATACACACAATCATATAGAAGCAACAAAAATGTGTAGCTTAATATTTTATTTCACATTGACATCACTTAACACGCACACACACACACACACATGCTAGAAAATTGCCTTAAGCTTTTTTTAAAAGGGTTTGCCATAAACAGTGGAAGACATCTAAAGGGGTATGGAGGGAATTGGAAAAGTATACACATATGTATGCTAGCAGAGAGAGAGAGAGATAGGGAGTGAAATTATAGAGGGCCGACTTGGAGACATATTGACATGACTATACACTAAGGGGACAGTGGGTCGAGGCTCGAATCGCAATTTTACAACGCAATTTGCAAAGTGTTGACAGCACGCACACACAAAATCAAACACACACACTCACACACACATAGCACATCAAATATGCATGAGTGTGTGAGTTGCGAAACTTGCAGTCAAAGTGAAGTATAAGAGAATTTATTAGTTGCCTTTCCTAGCAAATATTGTGACAAATAGGCATTCATATAAAAGAAGCCTTTTCTAAGTGCCTTGTGCGTGGAAGAGGGGAAGAGAAACAGACAGAGAGAGTGTGAGAAGTTGATCGAGTGCGCGTGTGTGTGTGTGTTTGTGTTAAAAATTTAAGAGAGGGAGAGAAAGAGAGGCAGAGAGGCAGAACAAGGCGACATTTGTTGGTAATTAATATCCTTTCGCGCTTTCTCACCATTGCCGTTGACAATTATAGTGATGACTGCAGCTACACACACACACACACACACACACACACACACACACACCCGAACCCTATATATGTACTGCACTGTGTTGTGTTAACAATGCGTTGCATACTTTTGAGCTGTGTGCACTATGGCACACCCAAACATTTAACCTCCTTTGCTTACACTATTATTATTAATATATGTGTATATAAACTATCGTTTATCACTTTCGCGGGGGCGGGGGCGGGGCGGGCGAGCTTTGGGTCTACACCTCGTAAATTGCCATTATGTGTCAACCGATTATTAAACACAAACAACCACGCCCCCTTTGCGACAATGACCGCCCATCGACGCGACTGCAAACTGAAAAGATACATTAAAATGGAATATATGCTTGGCACAAAACAAACAAAAAAACACATTACAAGACTCAAAAAACAAAAGATGTTTGATGTTTTCTTAAACTTTACATTGGATAGTTTTTCATATTTCTTAAGGACAAATGCATATAAGAAGAACAACAACAAAAATTTGGAATTAAAATAATTATTTTTACTTTATTCTTGTTTGGTTTCTGAAAACTTAAGCTTTTTATGTAAACATCAATATGTTAATTCACAGTTAACTGTATACCATTTTTCCGGAGAATTCAGTAAGTTTTATATATAGAGTTGAGTTTAAGTTATTTCTTTTTTCTATATAGGTTTGATCCACACTCTTAACATACTAATACATAAGTTCTGCTTAGTGCAGGGTATTAACAAGTCGACTTTGATTGTCACAAAAACTTCTCACGTTATATTAAGCGTCTGCCTGTGGTATCACTTTTATCCGTTCTACGTACGTACGTTACGTAAATAATGTATATGTATATGTGTATGTTGGGTGTGTACTTATAGGGTTGTCGTATTGCCATTTGACTTTAATGTCGCTCGGTTGCACTGTGCAAATTTACTCTGCATTATTGAACATTTCGCGCGCTTGCTCCTTTCAATGAAGTGGGAATACAAACAAAAAGCAAAAACAAAACACCATTTTCACCATTTTTACAGTTTTCGCATTCGCACATTTCTTTCTCTCTTTTAGGGCCGAAAAATTGTGTGTGTTTTTGTTTGCTTTTTCTTTTCGTCTGATCCGGCACTGGGCTTTATCTTTGCATCGTTGTTAATGAACAACTCCATTAGGTTTTTCACATTTTAATTGCAAGCTGAGCTTCAATATTGCATTGAGGGTTATATGGGTTATTCGTAGCGTAGCTTAGGAATCACTTAATTCTTAAAGTTCCTAAACAGCTGAATTAACTTTTTTGGTTTACAGAAGGCAGAAGAACAGAAACTGGGCACGTTGCCAGCAAGGAAAACAAGTTCTTACCCCACTAATAACCCAACGCATTTGCGTTTCAAATGCATAAATTATACCAATAGCCAAAGGAGATGTGCCAAATGGGCAAAGGGGCAAGTATGAAAAGTCTTGGTCTTGACAAAAGCTATTGTAGTATGCGTGCTCTATGGTTATGGTATGGAGTGTAAGTGAGAGAAAGAGAGAGATGCCAATAAAAATCAATACTCGTTAGAAAGCCAACAAGAAAACTCAGATGAGCTCCAGTCGTCCTGCTCCCTCACCTTTTCATTTCCTTTCATTTCACCCACGTTATGATGATCTTCTACAAGTTTTTTTAAGAAAGACTCATGAAATATGCAAATCAGGAGACGAAATTAAAAAGACATTTATTGAAAAACGTACAAATTTATAATTCTTTACATTTTGCTTGCGACAATTAATACAGAGTGTTTAATGATTAGGTAACAGGCAGAAGGAAGAATCGAATATATTGTTGACCTGCCTCAACAGTCGAGTTTATAAAGAAAAATCCGTCTGTCTGTCTGTCTGTCTGTCTGGCTGAACGTTTCGATTTTAAAGACTTTTTGAACTTATATATTCTCTCCTAAATCATAGGCAGAACACTTTTGTTGCAAAGAAGCGATAACTTTTAATATATATCTGCATATATCTGTGAAATTGAATCTAAATCGGTTGAGGAACACCAAAAATGTCGAAGATTAAAAGTTTTCACAATATCCATTCAGCAGTTCAGCAGGCATGATCGAACGTGCAAGTTCATGGTATTTCCTAGTCTTATCTTAATATTTCCTTATTGCAACTATTACGCCAAACAATACTTGAACTTTATATTTCCTATAAATTGTGCCACAGAAATCACATGGGATTGGTTATAATCAATATGTTTTCTATGTTTTTCTGTACAGAAATTATATTTTTTTTTCTGTCCTTAAGGTTCGCTGTCCCGAGTTACAATTGCAATAAAGCATAATTAGCGATTGACTATAATTACTTTGCTAAAATTAAGTACAAATGAACTTGACTTGAGTATTCGCAATTCTAGAATTGCATTTTTTATTTTACATAAATATGGAATACTTGAAATTAAATAATTAATCTAAACAAAAGTACGGCATATATGTATATATAAACTATATGTTTATAAACTATATGCGATGAGGTTCGATTCTAGATGTTCTTTCAATACCTTTTTGAATATTATTGCTATTCCAGCTAATGATTAAATAATGTTAATAATGAATGTCTCAAATTGTACAGCAACGATAAGTGAAATTCGAATTTGACCATAAAACGGATTGAGGAATACTACAACAAAAACCGTTAAGTTGTTCAGTCTCAATGGCAAATGGCCAAGTTAAAGTCGCACTAAAGTGTTAAACGCGTTTGCCGATTGACTTTCTTTTGCTGTTGTTGCAGTTGGCCAGCAACTTAAACTGGCTAACTCTGGCACTCAAGTGTCAGTTAGGATTTCAAATAGCAGTTGTAGCCTGGCTAAAAACTAATTAAGCCAATGCCAAATGTGTCTTTGATGGACTGCGCCCTGATGGCTATTGGTGTGGCAAGGCATTGAGTCAAACGCTCGTTGCAAAGGGTGCATTACGTTAGGGCCATTTGCATAATAATTGCGGGGCTGTTTTGCTACCAAAAAGGCCCAAAAGCCAAATGCAGCCATACTGTAGGGGTTGTTTTTGTGTTCCGCAAAATGTTGCAGTTGCAGTTGCATTTGTCTTAATTATAACCATGTTGCAGTAACAGTTGAAATTTGTGCACAAAAAAAAAAAAAAAACAGAGGTGAGCTTAAATAAGCCAAGATTCTTAAAAACTATGATAAAAATATTCGACTTTTCCTAGAAAAATAATGGTTTATTCAATTGAATTTTACAAAAATATTGTATTATAACAAATGACGAACTTTTTTGGCAGTGTACGAATGCAACGTAGCAACAATTATACTCAGTGCAGGCAACTTGCAAGGATTCGATTTTCGTTTTAAGCTGAAAGCCAACAGCTGATTTCAGCACACAATTTTTTGTTTAAAGACTTTAAGCCGACTTGCTAAGAGGGGCAAGTGTGTGTTTGGGTTAAGAAAGGCAGGAGAGTATTGATGCGGGGGCAAGCTCATCTTAGTCTAAAAAGGAATCTACACAGTTGGCTGCACTTAGCTGCCACGACCCAAATTTCTATGTCGCAACAACGCTAACTAATTGAAAACCAAATGAGCATGCCCCAAATTTTTTGGAGGCCGCACAAAGATTATCTCCGCACAGCCAAAAAACAAATACTTGTTCATAGAAGGACGGCGAAATGGAAATGGAAATGGAAAGAACAGCAGATTCAAGAAAACCATTTCAAATAGGCCCACATTGTCATAATAACTTATATATATATATATATATTTTTTTTTTGTATTTCCCGAGTTCCGATTAAGTAATAAAAAATATTCTTTTAACCAAAAGTGCAACAAAATGGTTTCGAAACGGATCTGAATGAAATGCAAATCGGATGTTGCATGCAAAGCACGAACACACACACACACACACACACACACACAGACACACACGTAGACACAAAAGCAAATCTGCTGTTGCAAAATTTGTTGCAACAGCGGAATGCGATAAAGTTTTTAATTACAAGGGAAAAAGAGGAGGAGGAGGAAATGGAGGACGACACACATTTTGCCAGCCATTAAAACTTGCTGACATGACAGCAAAAGTACGGGCGTTCTCAACCCCCCACCCTCTTCATAACGCCTGCGCATCCTTAATTGTTGTGTGTGTGTGTGTGTGAGAATTTCAATTAACTGAAACATTTTTATACACTCGAGCTGTAAACAAAATGCGGGTAAAACGGATGGAAGTACAAAAGTACAAAATAAGAGAAAATAAATGAATAAAAAAAAGGCGAAATATTTTTAAATCCAAAAAATTACACAATACACATATTTGGAATTAAAATACTAACCGAAAATGTAAGCTGTTTTTTTGAAGAATTTTTACAAAGGTTTTTAACAAATATACAATAAGTATTAACATATACGGAATTAAAAATATTCTTGTTGTTGGCGAATATAATTTTAACAAAAGTAAAAAATAAACTAAAGTCGATTTTTAAATACAATTATATATTGCAAAAAAATACAAATACTAAAGATGAGCAAGAGTCGGTTATTTTACAGCAATTGGATCAGTTGATTTTGCCCAGTGTAAGATCGGAATATGGTCAGAATATTCGCTTGTCAAATCGGTACTCAGATTTTTCGTGCGCTTAAATATTACAGTGCTGAAAATATTGTTAGCCAATTGTAAAAAATCGGTCCTTAATTGGTATTGGCAACAGATTGATCGATGAATATTGCAAGCGGACGGAAGTTAACGAAAAGATTTTGTACGAAAACAGAAAAATAATTGTTCAAGTCATTTTTCTTATCGCACATAACCTTTAACCTTTGATCTTAATGTTTACAGTTTTTGAATTTTGAATATTTTGTAGGAAATCCAAGTAGGCTGAATTTTATATGTGAGCTAGGACCGTTGGGAAAAGTAGTATAACAAATTTATTTGGAAGCGTAACATACGTTTTAAAATCAAATAATTTGATTTTAAATATAAAAATTACATTTTTAGGATCCGAAAAATCTAAATCTTTTACCAAAAATTTTAATCATTTTAAACCCATAGAAACTAATAATAATATAAGCTAACATAATGCCGCCATCACCAACGGATTTGTCGCGCCATGTTTTGGATGGGCTGCGCCAAACTTTCAGGAAGTTTCGCAGGATGCGTTACGACAACATGATCAACCTGTTGGCTAAGATGCCCTGTCATTGCACCCACCAGGCGCGCGTTGAACAAGCCAAACGCTTGTCGGCCCAATACCACTGTCGCAAGCCCAAAAGCTATGTCAATGGACTCTATGTGCTTATCATCATAATGATTATATTCATGTTGAGCTTTCTGCTAGGCATGCTATATTTGATCAGACGTTACAATCATGCCAAGTATCATGGCTCCGGCGGATGCGTCCTGACATTCTTCTTTAGCTACACCGACTGTGATGTTGCTGTATAGAAGAAAACGAAGATCATACTAGCAACAACAATCAACAAAAACCACAAAATTCTACAAACAAGCCCGACGTTAAAAATGTCCAAAAAGACAAAAAAAAAAATTGTAAATTAAGTTATCTGCAATTGCTAAAAATAAAAGAGCACAAAAAACCAATCAAAGCCATTCTTATATTATTTAATTAAATGCATAAACTGCTTCAAGTTAGGATTGCGAAAAAGGATTCCTTTACAATTCACTAAACAGCAACAAGAATGTGCAATGCTTAACGCAAATTGCACAAGCAAACTAAACATAAAAGAAACAAAATTTGTGTTTGTGCAACAGAGTTAAAGTACCCGCCACCCCCCCCAACTCACTAGCCCCCTATATTACGCTACGAAACGTTTTAGCTAAAATCAACATTTGGCTAAATAAAAAAAGAGGCTGAAAAGCGAAGAAGCAAAAAAAAAAATATCAAATGGGAAACAAAATCAACAAATGCGCAGCAAAAAACTAAACCAGAGCGGTAATCAGGCAAGAGAAGGGGGCAGGGGATGGGGGAGTGAGAGTGTAGCAAGCAAATGCTGTTGCCACGCCCACATGCCACAAGCTCGTTGAGGCGTTGCGTTTACTTTTTTACTGAATAGTTTTCCAATTTGTTTTCCTTGCCTTTTTTTCATACTTTTTTTTTGTATGTATGTATGTATGTATATATTTTTTTTATGAATGAGCGCAAAATGCGGCTCAGTTTCGTTTAGAGTGGGGGTGCGGTGTGTGTGTGTGTGTGTGGGCGGGAGCTCGTTTTGAAAGCAACTGCCGACACTCTTGCAAGTGTTGCCAAGTATTTTTTTTTTTTGTTTAATATTTTTTTTTTTTTTTTTTGAGTTTAGTTTAGTTTAGTTTTGCCATTCAACAAACAAACAACGGCAACAAAAGCAACAAAAGCGACAGCCATGCGACATTAATTGAAGTTTGTTGAACCAAAAGCTGTTTGCTTGGCCCCCATTCTTAATGAACTGCCCCTCCCCACCCAGCCTCCTCCAACTGCACACCTTAGCATAACACACTTTTTGCACCTACAACAGCGAACTGATGTATAACAACAACAAGAAAGAAAAGCAAATCTATGATAAGCAAGCAGATGAAGAAGAAGAAGAAGAAGCGACCATACTGTGTCACTCGACTGAGTTATTAAGTGCAGTTTTTATAGTCATACACACTAGTACTAGTACACTAGTATGTAGCAAACCCTCTGTATTAATCAAAGCTAAGTTTAAGAGTACCGGCTGCTAAGGGCCTTCGACTTACTGTTGGTTATTGTACCATACATTTAGTTAAACACATTTTTTTGTTTAGCAGCTAACAGCTGGAAGAAAGCAACTGTGATTGCATAATCAAACTGACAGAATAAGCAAAGCAATTAAAATTTTGTTGTACGAACTATTCAATCATTGATTTGGTTCAATTTAGTCAATAAATTCGTTCAAAAAAACCAAAAATGAACTACAATCGAACTAAATGAACAGAAAATCGCTTAGTTCGTTCAGTTCAGTAATCGATATAAGCGCTTAGGGAGTACCGTTTGGATTATTGGTATTATTTTCTTGTTATTAAGTCCTAAACCAAAATTGAGTTTACTAAATGTAGCTCGACATAAAATTTATCACCAGTTAAGAAATAAAATGAACTTTTCAGCAAATTGTCTTCAAATATAATTAAATTATGCCACATGTGATTGAGTCAAGTTTTGGTGCAGAGTATCTTTTAGTCATGATTATTTTGAGTAAGAAATTTCCAACTTGTGTTAGTTGATGTTTAGCGTAACGCTACATCTCATTCCAGGTATTTAGAACGACAGCTTGTTATTATAAATTATATAACATGTATACTTAAAATCAGCTTACTTTTAAGCTATTCAGAGTCATTATTTGCATATTCTGTAATTTCGTCTACTTAAACGAAACAGCTGGTCAATTTCCTTTGCTCTCGCTCAACAGCATCATTCCTCTGCCGCTTTCTTCCCATCTTTTCCAACGAACTTGCTCCCTCGCTTGGGCACTCTCCCTTAAGTGCTCAACCTTAGAATAATTCTTTGATATTTTGAAGCCTTGTTCAGCGTCTTATATTTCTTTAAAAACCCTTTGATTTCGTTAAACTAACTTTGCTAGTTTTTTTTAGTAAGGCATTTGATTCTATAAGTTCTTCTCTGTTGCTTCAAAAATAAATATGATTGGGATTCCATATAAACTCTTATCGTGGCTTTCAGAGTTCTTGTTCTATTGCCGAACAATATAAGTTGTTATTAAATCATCTATATCCAAATCAATTTTTGTGTCCCCCAGTATTCCCAAGGGGAATCACCTAGGACCTTTGCTTTTAAATCTGTTTATTAACGATCTTTCAGCTATTATACCTTACTAAAGAGTATTGCTGATGATGACCTATAACGATGCTTTTCGGTGTACGTCCCATCCTGGAGTATGATTTTTTGTGTAGTCCCCGCAATACGGGATCCACAAGGATAGGATTAGGTTAGGTAAGACCGACCGGGAGTGTCCTTCCAGGGGAGTGTCACACTTAGACCGCTTAAGGGTTCTGAGTGGGGTCGGTGATTGGAGATGTTTGTGACTGTAAGGACAGAATTAAATCTGTGCGGAAGAATTTCCTTTTTTTTGCCCTTAAAAGTTTTAGCCGGGTTTCTGAAGTTGACTTACCCACGTATTCAAGTAGACTACCTCATATTTTGAACTATGCATGGAGTACTATTTAAAACTAATTAACTTTATGGTAAAATCGACTCTTTTGATTCAAATAATATTAACTGTCCCAATTAGATCTTCCCATAGCTTTTTATTCCGTTGCCTCATTGGAGTTCTCAATTCCAGTACTTAAAAGATCGATTCTGTTTTCCTTTGTTATCTAACCAAAACCAAAAAAAAAAATTTAAGCTTACATTTTCTTTTTAACAGTTAACTGTAATTTAGATAAGTTTGTGTAGGTGGAACATGATACGATAGACAGAGTTTACTTGTAGTATATGGAAATTTTTTTGCTTTTCCTTCTTGTAGAAACTCATTGTTTCTGCATAGAAATCCGACTTATTTAGTTGTTAGTAGCAGCTCATTTTTTTTTTTTACCCGTTACTCTCATGATTAAAATTGCTGAATATCGTTGTGTCATTCGGATTGGAACTGTGCTCTGGCCTCAACTTCCTCTATCTTTCAATCTTTAAGTTTCTGTTTTGACTGTGTTTTACATTTTTGCATTTGCACAAATGATGCAATTCATTTTGCCTTTTGTTCGAAACAACAGCAAATAAATTGGGCTTAGGGAATTGTATTTCCTATATTATTAACTGTTATTATACAGTCGTGTCTAATTACAATGAGCACCTACATTATTATACGAAGTACTGGCGCAGTACCCGGCAGGTTTCGCTACACCCTCATTCAATATTACTGTAAAAAAGATTCGTTGAATTATTTTGCATTCTTTAGATTCAAACAAAGTTACAAAACGATGAAAAGATTTTTAAAAATTTTACCATACAACTTTTCCGCGTACGAAAAACCACTGTAATTTTCCTAATTCACTTAAAGAAGTAGAAAATTTCAAAAACTAACGGTTGAATTCGATTGAATCGAAGCCAGGGACATCAAGTGAGTGCTTTACATTCGTGAATTTTCACTTGACTAAGTAGATCCCATAATTAACGTTGAAAAGTCTTTGCCTTCTTTACCACATGTCCTTTTTGGAGCACTTAACGAGGCGCCCAACAACAATAACACAAGGTTCAATGCTCTCGCAAAAAATATAATAAGAACGAAGAAACCATTTTATATTATTTTGCTGCCGCTGCTCGGCATAAACTTAAAAAAGTTGCACAACAGCAACAACATCGCAAGATTTCCCTTCATCCATATTATTTCCGGGTTGCTAGCATCTTCAACTTTACGATTGTTGGCGCTGTCTGCTTCTGGAATTTTACGTTCGCCCATTTAAACACGAATGCCTTTTTATACCCTTTGATCGGTTTATGTGAGTTTTTTTTCAAAGCGATTGCTCGAAGTCATCAGACTTGGTAATAAGTACCAAAAAAAATGCATGAAATTCACCAGAAAAAAAAAAAACTACTAGCACTAAATGCGCATTTCTCGTATTTATTCAAGATGTCGTTTAGCTGCTCTGCTAACTTTACAGGGTATGTAATAGTATCTTATGCCAGAAATGTTTTTTCTTCTTTCACTCGTTTCGTTTTGGCTTTTTTCTATTTTGTCTGCCATTTTAGCCGCTTATCTCGTAGTTGACAGCCACTTGGCGTCATTTTCATTTTCGGGAATAGTTTTTTCTTTTTTAGCAGCTTTTATCTGGTTGGAAAAGTGGTTGCCATCCTGCCATTTGGCAACTCTGCTCAGTCATTTTTATAGACAAAAGTGAATGCAACGATCTCACTTATTATTGCCACTAGGGTTGTCACTGTCTGCCAACTTTTTGCCAGACTTTCAGAGTTTTTACTTGTCTTTCGAATTTAGTTATTTTTATTATTTTATATTGCAACTTTGAGATGTTTTACTAAATTTAACTTATTTAATAACTATTTCTCAACTTTTTTCAACTTTAAATAGTATTTCAATTGATTTTGCGTGTTTTTTGCTAGGACTGCCGCCTGAAATTTAGCATTTGTCAATTGATTTATTATTAAACTTATTTTGTTTGCTTCCGCTTATTGCACAATTTTATACAAAAAGGGAGCTGTGCTAATATTTGAGCAAACAATTCCAAGTTTTCCTCCTACAAAAACAAAATGGCGTCCATTTTTGGCCAGAGAGATCTGAACGGGCAGGTTTGAGGCAGGCGCAGACAGTTATGTATTGTTGTTCGGCTGCGGCGCCGCTAGCTGTGTGCCACCTGTACGCGATGCTGTCTACCATTAACCCGCAATTCCCACCCGCCCTACTTCCCTCCATTTTTACCATTTTCACACACACAAGCGAACTTCTCAAGGACACATTGGCTCCTAGCGCAGCAGGCTCCTTCATATCCGACCCACCCCATCCTGCCTGCATGCCAGCGCCGTAAATCAACGCCGTCTGCTTTGGTTTCCGTTTTACTTTTATGGCAACTTCGGTTTCGCCTTTTTATTTTTTGCTCCTTTTTGTACCTTGCTGTTGCTTTGTTTCCTTGTCGGCACTTCTTTTCCTACATCTACTTCTTTCCCATTCCTAGACCGTTAAACAAAAAAAACAAAAAAAATGGAGAACGAAAGAAGAAACGAAAATACGCAACAAGCATTTTATAGGCACCGTTTTTTTTTTTTTTTATTATAGGGTTGCAAAAATATGTATTCCAGGTACACTAAATTATTGGAAAAAAAAATTCAGTTGTGTGTGAATCTTGATTATTAATATTAATTTTGAAATGAAAGTTTTGAGAAAACTTAACTTTGAATGCATCGAAGATGGATGAAGATAAACTACGTTATATTTTTTGATATTATATATATATATAATTATTCCATTCAAAAATTCAAATTTTAATAATCATTCTATTGAAATTATTTCTCACTTTGACAATATAGCTTAGCCCTTAAAAGCAATGTTAACTATGCTGTCGACATGCTCAAATGAAAGAAATAAAGGACCAAATCTGTTTTTTATTACGTTGATCCTTTCGTTTTATGAACGGCCATCAAACCATCAAATTCACATAAGGCGCACACCCATTTGACATTATTCTCTCTCTCTCTTTTTCTCCATCCCGATGGTTTTGGGTTTGTTCCCCGCTCTCCATCACCCGATTCTCGTTATGTTTGTTTGTTGTATGTATAATAAGAAACGAATTTGCCAAATAGTAGGCTTAAATAGCAGAGAGGGTTGATAAGGTCAAAAGCTGAATGAAAAGGGTTTGAAACAGCAAAACTAAAGCCAAGGGTTGCTGAGAGTTGCCGTTAAGACTGATTGATTAATCAATTGGTGGATATTTATCGAAATAGTAGTAACAAAAGCACCGACAATTTCTTAGTAATACGAGATACGATCTACTTTAGTTACAATAACAAAAAGGTATGAACTAAAATATACTTTAAACCATTCAAACTTCAAGTTTTTTTTACTCGATTCCCAAACAAACAATTCGTTACTTAAAAAATAAAATAAAAAATAAATAAAAATAAATCAAGCTCCAAAATGAAATTTCACTTTATATATTTCTAAAAATTAATAGCTTGTGTGTGTGTCTGTGTGTGTGTGTGTGTGGGCGTTGCTTAGAACACCCAAGTTCCACCCACCTATTACAGCCAGCAGCAAACGGCCTGAAAGTAAAGACGGCTTTAAGGTAAGCCGTAAACTATGGAGTATTCTATATAAATATATGTATGTATAATAAACGAGGCAAACGCCAACGAACTTCTCTTCTAACTTAATATGTTGCCATGGCCCGAAAATAATAATAGAATCAGTGACAGTTTACATTTTGCATTTCAATTTTTGATTTTTGTACGACAATAAAAAAAGTCGAAAAAAGAATGATTCAATTATAACACCCGAATGAACTCCAAAGATCAAAACAACGCCAAATTTAAGGCTCATCGAAATGAAAAGATATAAAGTTGAACTTGTCCTCAAATTCAATTCCAGCTGCTGGGCCAAAGAGTTGCTTTCATGTGCCGCAGGCGAGAATCCAAAAAAAAAATAATATAAAGGTGTAGCAACAGAAATAATAGCGAAAAACACACACACACACACACATGAAAGCATATACTATATACATATGTATACATACAAATGTATTTTTGTGTACACAAACAAACACACACACACACACTCACAGGCAGCCGGCAGCGGAAGCTGCTCAAAAGCAAAACGGAAGTGTACAAAAGCAAATGAAAAACCATACAAAACAAAAAACACATAAAACCAAAATAAATAAGCTTGTGCAAAGCCACCGATGTGGGCAATACTCTATTTATTTTTGAGTTGAGCCAAAAATGGTCCAATCAAAGATATTTCAGCTTGTTAGGAGCACCAAAATTTGCAAGACATTTAAGTGTTAGCAAAGTTAATTTCGACTTGATTAAGTTAAAAGATACATTAATATATATATATATTTATATTTTCACTATTTCAAGTTTTCGATAACTTTCCTTGTTTCCAAAATATACCAAATGTAAGCAACATAAAATAAATATTTTTTATTTTATTTTTTTTTTAACTTGTCATTAAATTAAGTTTTAATAATAATATATAACGCACTTATAGTTTGAGTTTAGAAATTGACTTGATGCTCGCTTTTCGAAATGTTGAAAGAGTATTTAAAATGGCATATTGAGAGAGCAGAAAATAATATCAAGTATACGACCGGTGTATGTTTGTTAGTGTTTGTTATTTATGTTGTTGCTCATTGTGCAAAGTTAGGGAAAATGCTTTTTGTGGCTGAATTAAAAAGGCAGCAACAAAAACAACAACAACAGAAACAGCAACAGCAGCTTCAAGTTGTTGCTGTTTTTGAGATGCAGCTAAAAAACAAAAAAAAAAAAAACAAGGGAAAAACCGGCAAAAACTTTCCATCTGCATTTGGCGGCTGCTGTGCCATATCCAGAAGCGACAAAAACAACAACAGCAGCAGCAACAAGGAAAAGTGTCTGGCCAAAAATTATAGCAACAACTACAACAACAAAAACGAAGCAGACGACAAAGCAAACGCTGACAAAGGAGCAAAGAAAATCGATAGATTTCGGCAGATACACACGCATATATACATAAGTATGTATGAAGACAAGAATACAAAAAAGTCACGCACACACATACACATACATACATACACACAGACAAAGGCAGACTGTTTTCCCAGCCATTCTGTATACGCAATGTTGAACAGTTCAAAGAAGAGAGAGGAAGCGAGCAGAGAGGAACAACTGGCAGTAGATGGAGTGGCATATATTAAGTTGAGAGAGAGAGAGAGCAAGAGAAATAATAAAATGTTGTTGAAATTTGAATTTCGATGATGATTATTATTATAATTATAATTATAGAAGAAGAATGGGAATTGTTTTTGTTTGCTGTGTTTAAAAAAGACGAAAATGTTCGGACATCGTACAGCCAAGGGAATTAATAACAGAGCAACAAAATCCACGAGTTAAATACCCTGTAAATAAAATTATATAGGTTTTAGGGTATTTAAAAGTAAATTGAAAGTACAGTCAAACTTCTGTATAACGAAGTTTTTTATGTAACGAATTCATTTTATGAATTTTTTCTAAAGCGACGTATTTTCTTGCCTCCTTGAGATTCGTTTTATGGAAGTTATGACTGATATGGGTTTTCAATGAAAGGGACATTTTTATTCTAATCTTATATTTATAAAGTTACTACAGAGTATCTATCAGCTGTTTAGCATGCTGGTTTGTGTTCATTTGTTTATTTATGCAATATTTATTGGCTCATTTCATTTGATTGTTCTTATTTTCGTGCTATTTTGTTTGGCTCCGACCCACTTGACAAGTTCTCAAATAAGCTTTCCATATTGATTATCCTGTTCAGGTATGTGAGTGCGCGCGCGCGTGTTAGTAGGTGTGTGTGCAGGTGTGTGTAGGTGACTTTTCGTTTCGTGTGTAGCATTTGCTGTGTCAATGTGCAATATTGAATCGAAGCCAAGTGGTCAAATCAAGCTTCACTGATGCAATTAAAACGAACGCTGAACGGACCCCAAAACGACACCAGAGACAGGTTCCAATAGGGGGCCGCTTCAAGGACAACGGCAGGTGGGCATGTTCTGTGTTTAATGAATGACAATCGATACACAGTCAAACCAAAGAGATTGGCAAATTGTATGGAAAATTAGCTTGTCAGAGTTAAAAGAGATTGAGTAAGTGAGGCGGGCACAGGACCAAAGTACAAAGAGGGAGAGGGAAAGAGAGAGAGAGATAAAGTGTGAAAAGTCATAAATTATTTGTCATTGACTATCGCTTAATTGTCACTATATATTCACTTTATATAACAGAATATCATTATATTATTCCTGACCATAGAATCGTCCCGTAAAATTCAAACCTATTTCGATTGGAAGAAATACTGGTATACCAAGGCGATTTTTCAGCCAATTTAGACTTTCGGAATCTAGATCCGGGGCAATGTACCGTCTTGTTACCGAAAAACTGCTAGTGAAGAAACCCTATATATTTAATAATGCAAATAATGATTTGATAGTTCGAAAATTACAAACAGCAAGCAGGCTTTACATTAAAATTCTTGTTCTATTCCTTAACCTGTTCCATTCACAATTCAAATTTTTCAAAGTTCATTAGCAGATTGTTTGTTATTTCGAATAGAAAAATTCTTTGTATTCCCGATTAGCATATACGTAATGTCGTTCTTTAAAAACATGTTTAGTGGCAGGCCTATTATTGACCCAGTACCAGCTGACAAACCTAACGAACAAGCAAAAGAGGCCGATATGAAAGTAACTTATCTCTTCGACGGTGGTCACAAGTTGACAGAAAACATTGGATCATCTCTCACAAACCTTTGGGACACTTGTGGTCTATATATTAAAACCAGTAAGGTTAACATTCTATTGCAAGATTATCGTAAGTGCAGGCAATTATCATCTCTATTGATATGATATAACACAAGTTTTCTTGCTTAACTCCATAGAAAAGTCAAAGTCCTTAACTGATCTAGCGGAAGCGTCCAAGGAAGATGCAGGTTCTGGCCCTACCTGTTAGTTTGATTAGATCATTGATTTTTAGCCGGTACTACTATAAGGATCGCCTACCACTAAATCAACAAAACGACATCATAGCCAATCTTATGGAAATTTATTTCAAATAGTGTAAACAAAAGGACATAGAAATAAAAATTATTAAGTAACAAAATCAATTTCAATTTTAATAAAGTAAAAGCTCATATAAGTTAGGTCAAAACCGAAACTTTAGAAACGCTCATGCTGTTTATTTCCCTGTCCTCACAAGAGCTCCGTCTTGCATCTTCGCATCTTGAGCGACGGTGTTCAACAAATTATCCAGAATTTCTAGAAACGATGTCCTACATAACGACATCAAGATACCCATGGTTCAAGTAAAGATCACGATATACATCCAGAGGTACTTGAAGTAACTGGAGAGCGACGACAATGTGTTGGCGCTACAGTAGATGGACACAGAAATCAGCTCCGACGGCTTTCAACGGCCTTCGACCTTCCTTTTCGCTTTTACTAATTGTTAACTTGTCCCATTATAAATGTATTTTTCGTCTTTGAAAACTGTATGTTATCGGCAATGAAATATTCTGTTAAATTTGCTAACTTGGTTACTATATCATCTTCTGTCTTAAACGCCGGTTCTCTCAAGTACTCAAGCAACCGTAGGCTTCCTCAAAAAACCTGATGGCTCATGGACAACGACCAGTCTAGACTCACTGGAACTTTTGATGGAAGCCCAGACTCCCGCATGCTCAGTTGAAGTACCACTACCCCCTATTCACAGAGAATCTCAGGAACACATTCCCAACGACTTATTCTCCAGAGATATCATCTCATGGGCTATTCGTAGCTTCTCGCCTTTCAAGTCCCCTGGGCCGGATGAAATTATCCCAGCCCAACTGCAGTACGCAAGGGACTCCGCCATAAACTGGCTTTAGAAAATTTTCTCAGATACCCTGACAACAGGTACGATCCCCAAGCCATGGCTCGAATCTAGAGTTGTCTTCATTCCCATGACTGGAAGAGCCTTACACACGACCCCCAAGGATTTCCGACCAATAAGCCTAACATCCTTTCTACTCAACACATATTAGAGATACGATTAAGACCGATCACTTCTCCCAGGCACAACATGCTTACCAAAAAGGCAAATCTACCGAGACAACACTTCATGCTGTTGTCTCCACAATAGAAAAAGCACTCCAGCACTAGGAGTATTGCCTTATAGCCTTTTTAGACATCGAGGGCGCTTTCAATAACGTCGTACCGTGGGCAATTACCGAGGCATTATCAGAGCTGGGGGTTGGACACCGCATTATGGGACTGATTGATCAACTGCTCAAGAGCAGGATAGGGGTCCCCTATCATATCCAGATCTGTTAATAGAGGCACCCCGCAAGGAGGTGTTCGCTCCCCTCTCCTTTGGGATGTGGCAGTAAACAGTCTGCTGCGCTCTATAGAGGGAGGGGACTGTCGAGTGATAGCTTATGCGGACGAAGTTGCCATAGCCTTCTCGGGCAAATACCCCAAAACTTTATGCGAAAGCATGGCTAGTGCACTTCGAACACTGTCCTAATAGGCCACATCAAAGGGACTCTGGCTGAACCCAGCCAAAACTGACTTAGTCCTCTTTACCAGAAAGTATAAGATCCCCCCCCTTCAGACCATCATGCGTGAATGTGGTAGAACTTGCCTTCAGTAAATCAGCCAAATACATAGGGCTCACTTAAGCCAGTAAACTAGATTGGAACCTCAACTCGAAGGAAGGAGTTTAGAAGGCTTCAGTTGCACTATATACGTGCAGGAAATCCATTAGATTAAAATGGTGAATGGCACCTCACATCACCCTCTGGCTGTACACAGCCATCGTCAAGCCTATCCTACTGTACGGAGTGTCGGTATGGTGGCCAGCTCTATCAAAGATCTTAATCTGCTGCCAATAGACCAAATGGGGAAGTTATTAGCAACTCTTCCTCTGGAAACTTCACCTCTTCTGCGACTGCCCAGCTTTCTGCAAAAACAGAAATCGCTACCTTAGTTCTTTTTTCTTATCGGACCTCTCTCAACTAGGGGACACAAAACCGAAAAATATCCTGTTCTTTATTCAAGCCTCGGGCTTTTTAATAACGGCAAATAATGATTATTTGATAGTTCAAATATTACAAACAAGCAGGCCTTACATTAAAATTCGTGGTCTGCTCCTTATCCTGTTTCATTCACAATTCAAATTTTTCAAAGTTTATTATCAGATAGATATTCAGTAATTTCTAATAAAAAAATTCTTTATATTCGTGATTAGCATAAAAAAATAATGTCGTTCTTTAAAAACATGTTTAGTGGCAGGCCTGTTATTGACCCAGTCCCAGTTGACAAACCTAACGAACAAGCAAAAGAGGCCGGTATGCAAGTAACTGATCTCTTCGACGGTGGTCACAAGTCGACAGAAAACATTGGATCATCTCTGACAAACCTTTGGGACACTTGTGGTCTATATATTAAAACCAGTAAGGCTAACATTTTATTGCAAGATTATCGTAAGTGCAGGCAATTATCATTTGTATTGGTATAATATAACACAAGTTTTCTTGAATAACTCCATAGAAAAGTGCAAGTCCCAATCTGAAACTGAACCGGTTGCACCGGTAGCTTCCAAGGAAGATGCAGGTTCTGGTTCATCTCTGACAAACCTTTGGGACACTTGTGGTCTATATATTAAAACCAGTAAGGCTAACATTTTATTGCAAGATTATCGTAAGTGCAGGCAATTATCATCTGTATTGATATGATATAACGCAAGTTTTCTGGCTTAACTCCATAGAAAAACGCAAGTCAAAATCTTTAACAGAGCTTCCGGATGCGTCCAAGGAAGATGCAGGTTCTGGCCCTACCTGTTGATTTGATTAGATCATTGATTTTTAGCCGGTACTACTATAAGGATCGCCTACCACTAAATCAACAAAACGACATCATAGCCAATCTTATGGGAATGTATTTCAAATAGTGTAAACAAAAGGACATAGAAATAAAAATTATTAAGTAACAAAATCAATTTCAATTTTAATAAAGTAAAAGCTCCGTCTTGCATCTTCGCATCTTGAGCGATGGTGTTCAACAAATTATCCAGAATTTCTAGAAACGATGTCCTACATAACGACCTCAAGATACCCACGGTTCAAGTAAAGATCACGATATACATCCAGAGGTACTTGAAGTAACTGGAGAGCGACGACAATGTGTTGGCGCTACAGTAGCTGGACAACAGCAATCAGCTCCGACGGCTTTCAAGGTTGCATCCCGTCCTTCGACTTTCCTTTTCGCTTTTACTAATTGTTAACCTGTCCCATTATAAATGTATTTTTCGTCTATGAAAACTGTATGTTGTCGGCAATGAAATTTTCTGTTGAATTTGAGAACTTGTTTAGTATATTATCTTGTGTTATCTTTAACGCTTTTATATTGCTTTCCAATATATATGTATGTGTAAAGATTTATATACATGGACATTTCATGATTTACTTAAGATCTCTGCATCTATTCTTGCTCGCTTTTCTAGTGCAGCCTTTTCTGCTGTAACACTTTGCTATTAGGTCCAGCTAATTGAGAGCAACAATTATATTGTTTCAATAAACACTCAAGTAATATATCTTTTTTTTTTATTTGTAGCTGAATAAGTCAAATAAAACACAAAAGAATTGATGGCATCACTTCTTGTTCCTTTCTATTAAGCTCCCTTTTTTCTAACTTCCATCTAAAGGGACAGCAATCTGTCAGTGCCATGAGTGCATATATATATATATACGTATATATCTACAACGAGCGAGATTTATAGCACATGCCGCACACTTATCTAAATGCTTTTCTCTGCTTTAATACGCCAGGCAGTTAGTCAATGCTGTGTTAAGCGGCGGTTGCTTTTGCTAGGGGCGTATCATGGCCACGCCCATTTGTCTGTAACGGAAATGTCGGGAACGAGAGTAACAACAATGGAACAAGCTAACAACCGGAGAACAGGAGAAATGCAGTGAAATGCAATTTCCACTTTTGCACAATGGTCGTGCATTAGCGCAAGCGACACCTGGCGGCTGCCGATGGCAAATTGCTAAAGTTGCCAGAGCGAGAACTAAATTGTGTGTTGGCAAAACTCCTTTGTTTGGGTTTGAAATGGTTTGGTTTGTAACCACTTCGAATTGGCGACTGCGAGCCACTGAACCATTGAACCGCTAATGAACCGCTAATCTCTTCGGATAAATAGAACATCAGCAGACACGTAACGAAATTCCATTTCAAGAGTTGCAAACTTTGTATTTTATTTATTTTTTTTTTTTGTGGTTGGCAAGTGTCGAAAAACAAAACAATTCGCAAACCAACTTAAAAGCTTTTTGGCATGTACATATAATATATATATTAAGTGGCTTTTTTCAAAGTGATTTTGTGTGTTTCTGTGTGGCGATGATAATCATGACGATAATGATGATAATCTGATGGCTTTGTGTGAATGAAAAGTGGATTTCATAAATTGAGCAATTGGTAGTTTCATTGTCTTATTGTCTCGAGACCCAATCATTGTCATGTTGTAAGACAATGAAAAGACTTTGAGGATGGGATTGACACCGAGTATCTAAGAGAAAAGCAAGCGTAACCCTGTTATAAAAAAATGGCATAATAAAAATCTTTTTAAAATATCAAATCTGAAATGAAAGTTCTGCAATTTCCGGGAACTATCATCATTATGTCTAATGTTGCTATAGCAAGAATTTATATATAGAATCTATAGTATAGATACATCCACAGGTCCAACAAACAAAGACATACATACATAAGTACATCGTCAGCTTAGACAGAGGCAAAAGCCTAGTGTTGGGCAATGTTAAAACTTGAAAAACTTTCTGTCGATTAATCAAATCGAATCACAACGGGGAAATAAGTTGAAAAAGCACAACAACAAACAGCATGAGGAAAAACAACTGATGATAAGCGAGAGAGGCACGCAATGTGACAGCTGTCAAAGCACAGCAGGATTGTGGCATAAAAACAGATTGAAAGGGCACAAAAAGTCGAAAGGATGTTGACTTGGATGGCTTGCAGAGCTTAGAGAACAGGAAGAGTACAAAACAAGAACAACAACTCACAACATTTGGGTCCATGGGCATGCAGGATACAAATGAAAACAAGGAGAGAGGCAGCGAAAGAGAGCTGGCAAGTGCTCAAAATTATCAAGAAATCAGCCGAAAAATCTTCGACAGTGGGGCACGGCAATTGGGGTAGCTGCTTTAGTTGTTGTTGTTGTTATGGCAACAACACTCAACTCGCTGATGATAATAATGATGATGATGATGATGATGGTTATGGTGCGGGAGCGATGCTCAAAGGTACCGGGGCACCGCATAAAGTTGCTTTTAAACGGATTTCACCATGCAGCACACAGAAAATTCAATTTAATTTATTATCAGCAAAACCAACCCCCGCTTGCAACAAGACGCAAGACGCCCAAGGGGGTTGCCGACAGCGTTAGAGCGGTATTGGGGCGGGGGGTTGAGGAGAAAATTCTCGATTTATTTTGATTTCTTTTCAACAGCAAAATGTTATTTATCATTTTTGCTTTTAACTAAAGGAAAATTAAATCAATTTTAAAACCAAAAAAATTAAAATTGATATCCAGCTGGTCAATTAACGGCAAGAACAACAAGAGTTTAACGTGCCACTGAACCTGCAGCGTAACATCAACAACCTTTTAAGTTGCATGCAACAAACCAACCACCACCCTCTGTGCCACATGACAATTATCTGGCCACATCTGATATCGTCCTCGGGCATCACGCATAATTAGACCAATTTGCATATGAAATTGAACTGTTTGAGTGCAACAGTTAAGACCCCACCCACAACTCTCTCTCTCTTTGCAGTCCCGTCCAGTTTGCGGTTAACCCTTTTCTGGCTTAATTGTTGAGGTCATTCAACACTTGGGTCAATCTCACTTTGGTCATCTCTTCACGCTTCTCACTTCAATTTAGGTCCCTTTCTGGCTCTGTCTCTGATTGATTCGCATGAAGGATTTGCTTTCTTTTTCTTCCTTAAGACCTCTGAGTTTTTTTCCGGAAAAGCTCGAAAGCTCCTTAAGCTGAGCTATTAAAGCATATTTTTTTAATCGAATTGTTAATTTCTCTTCGTGCTTATACCGTTTTGTTTTAAGCTTTTAGTTGAAAGCTTTGATCTTTGATAACGCTTTTTAAAGATCCTTACCTATACAATCAAGAATGTTATCGATTGGAATTGGAAATAAGATAAACAACAAAAGCTTGAAAAGCTTAAATATTGTAATATGTTTATTCGAAAGCAGCTAGAATTTACTTTAAAATTATTATTTTTAATTTGGTTTCAACTAACGAGTCGTTAATTAAGCTAACGTATGGACATTTTAATGAATTTTGCATTAATTCGAAGCCCAAATTGTCGGGGCCTTTTGTTGTTGTTGTTGTTTTTGTTGTTGCCATTCACCATTTAACACCTGGGCGCCAGACAACAATAACAGAACAAGAGGCAAGGGTAAGAGAAGGGAGAGACAAAAACGACTGCAATGCACAAAACTATGGCAATAAATCTGTGGCTCTATGTGGACAAAGGGGACAAAAAGGGGCAAAGAGAGAGGGTAAAACAGAGTGAGAGACAGAGAGAGAGAGAGAGAGAGATGCAGGTTGTGCTGTTGTCGCATTGATAATCTCGACGTGCGTGTTTTCGTCTGTCTGTTTTATCTACATGTATGCGAGTGTGTGAGTGTGTGTGAGAGGGGGGAGTATACAAACAGGAGTTGAAGGACAGACTGCCGTTGAGGGCAGAAGCATTTAAAAAGCGGAAATCAGGCAGACGACATAAATACACACACACACACACGCACACACATAGCCACAGCAAAAGCGAATGAAAGCGAATGAGTGCAAAAAAAAAAGAAAGAGAAAATAAGAAGGGGTAATCTGGTTGTTGTGTTCTTATTGTTATTGTTGTTGTTGTTACTAACAAGTGCAACGCCGTTGGGGCAGACACAGCTGCGCCACAAAGCTACAAGAAGGCAGACAGCAAGATAGAGGGAAACAGCAAGAGCTGTAGGAAGCAGCTAGGCACCCCCCCAACCCATTTGACGGTAAATCAACTCCATTGCCATTGCCACGCCTACATTATTTCGTTGGTATGGTATGGAACCCAAAGGAATAAAAAAAAGTTTTAACAGTAATTATAATACAAATTCAAATCTTAAAATGTATGTTTATAATACGTTTTTAACTTGCCTCTCGCTCCCCACAACAGATATTTGATTCAATTGTGGATTTTTAGGACAAGTACGATCTCAAGCGATCTGATTCTGTGTAGAAATTGTAGATTGGATTCGCCAATATAAGTATGACGTCTAAAGATTTGGTTATGGTTCAGGGCTATAATAAACATCATTTAATCATATACTATTACATATTGGCTTTAAGAAAAAAAAACCTTTATCAATGTTAAGGTTGGGTGTTTGCGCATTCAAAAAAAAAAACGTTATCTCTATGCTTGCCTGGGTATTTGTCATTTATAGGAATTATAAGGTCATTTAGGTTCCTTACACACACACACACATACACTTGGTACTTGTGTGTGTGGAGTGAAGTGGCTTTTGTCTTCCTGTGACAATAAACTTGAATTATGGCCACAAGACACACATATGTATATGCATAAATGCATAGAGTTGTTGGTTGTACCCGTGGGGAGGGGGGCATAAGTATCTTTGCCACAAACGTATCTGCATCTATGTACATACATACATATCTACCTGCATGTCTGTGTGCACTTGTATCTCTATTTGCATCTGCAACAACGCCCAAGTCTGTATGTGTTTATTATTGTGAGCACTCGAGCAATGCAGAGGCCGTGATCTCAGCATTAAGCTTACCGCATTGTTCTTCACGGCCTCCAAAAAAAAAGAGAGTGAGAGAAAGCACGAGCGGCCTTTGTTTAAGGTGCTTTTGTTTTGAATAATTTTACATCATGTTACATACCTGCAAGATAAAAAGGGGAGAGAGAACAACAAAAAAAAAGTAGTTAGTAAAATATATATATATATCTTAGTTTTATATAGTATATAAAGTAAAAGTTGATGTGTATAAAGAAAACTACATTATTTCGTATTACCTTATGATGAAATCTTTGTTGATGATCAATATTATGGCAAACAACATTATCGATATGTTATCGATACATCTATACATGATATAATTCTGATCAGCGCACTGTCATCCATGCTTAGATTTGAACCTCAATTTGAACAAAATAATGCAAGTAATTGGGGCGACACCAAAACCGAGTTCTATTAAGATTTCTAAGGTGAACTAAGAGTGAAAGAAATGGGCGTGGCTATAAACAATTTTCAATGTCGTTTTTTGGATGATGCCATTCGCTATCTTCTTACCAAATTTGGTCATTGTAGCTGCAAGGATGTGGGAAACATGTGGATTTATCGATTTACAATTATCGAATTTATCGATTTACCAGAAAAATATGCGACAGGCACCATAACGGATATTGCACAAATCCAATAAATAAATAATAATAAGAAACTGAGAAACTTGTAAAACGAATCTGACAAATATTGCAAGGGAGTGAGAAAGATAGAACTAGGACAGAGATGGTTGCTGGTGGATTAAGTACTACAGATATAGTTTGAGCAAGGAAACAGCTTAATTTGATGTCATGAACGACTTGCTGAGGAATTGTTATTGCTGTCATTATAAATAATGTGCGCGACAACCCTGATAAAGAAATAAAGAAGAAAAAAAAATAGAAAATAAGAGAAGAGAGACAGATCAATGCTGTGCGTTGTTGTTGAAATTGTTCTAAGCACTATTAATGCCATTTGTTGTTGTTGTTGCTGTTGTTGTTGTCATTGCATTTAACCCCCCTTGCTCGCAATGAAATTAGAGCGCAAACATTTCAATTTTAATGTCGTCCCGCCTCGCCCTAAAGGAATCACGATTTCCACACGCACACATAGACAATTTGGTGGTGTTGGTGGTGGTGGTGGTGGTGCGGGGCATGACGGGTGGGTGCATTAACCTTTTATACACCGGTTGACACCAGAAAAGCGACAGCGTCGTCGTCGTCGTCGTCAGTAAGTTTTTTCACATTTCCACTTCCATTACCTGAACACACACACACACCAACCGGGGATTAAACTAAAACAGCAACAAGCTGAAGCTAAATCTCATCCAGCCACATCTGTTGGCATCCCGAAATGTTGCTGTTGTCCTCGTCCAAATTAAAGCCCTCTATTTTTCTATAAATCCATAATAAATTGATGCGTTTATTCAAAACCATTTATCAAAACTGAAATGTATTCCGTGTCGGGTTCGGGTTAAACAAAACAGATTTGCCCTAGAGTTTTACTGTATTGGACAAAAAATAAGTCTGGTTAAAGTCACAGTTAGCTAAACCCAATATAAATTTATTGTTCGAGTTAAACGGGGTTTAACGAATTTGGGTTGCTCAATGCAAAGTTAACCTTTCATCGTTTATCTACTGTTAGCTTAACGAACGTACTTTGATCCTTGATTGTAGTTCATCTTGTTCATTCATTCGTTTTGATCTAAATAAAGTCTATAGTCTTAATATTAACTTAACTAAATAATCAAATAAAACTAACTTGAAAACTAATCGATCTAAATGGCAAATAAATTTGTGCAGAAACAAATACTGAGCTCATTTTTTCAATTTAACTCTTAGGTTCAATTCTAATGCCCAAAATTCAAACTTTTAATAAATTTTTATTTGCATTTGTTTAATACGTTTTTTAATGATAATGCTCTTTATCACTCTCATCCTTTTTCCTATATTTTCGGATGATATAGAGTGAACATTTTAGATTTTGAAAGAACCGAAGTACAATAAGGAACCTGGGTACAATAAAACGAAGATTTAATTAGGATAACATGAATGCCTTGCTTATGCAGCGGCTCTTAACTAATGAAAAAACATTGACCGTTGGTTGAGCTGCCGTAGCTCGAAATATACAAAGGAAAACATAACGAAACGAAACGAAACCAACCCTACGGAAAAAACCAGAAGAACCGTTGACAGGCCGTGCTATTGGCGTTCCCTGCTCAATCGAATGCCAATCGATAAGCAATAATGGCAAACTCGATGCCAGCAGCCGGCACCATCGGGCAACAGTTTGGCCAGCATTCACTCAACTCACGCTCACTGCCCCTTCCACTTTCCCGAGCCACTGCCTTTGCCCCAGGAGCTGACAGTCACCACCGACCACCGAGCAGCACATGCAGAACTGAAATGTTCCTGGACTAGATTCTTTTTTTTCGGTCACACCTACCCTGGACACCCCTGGGAAACAACAAAAAAGCGAGAGAAAAAAACTCATAGAACAGAAAGTGTTAAAAATGCCGCCCGCAAAATTCGGATGAAACATGTGAATCTGGCGGCTGGCTGTCCCGTTTGTGATTTGTTGCGCTAGTTGGGTCGTTATGTTTTTTTCTTTTTTATTGTTTCGGGTTTTTTATAATACCCTGTAGCAACAATTTTATAAAAGGTATGTGCCATACAGCTGACAGAAAAGTATGTACTTCTAAGTGGATCTTACGATATCATTTTGTCCTTCTTATTATGGAAATCGATTAGAGATTTTTTTTGAAATCTTAGAGTGCTAACTTGTCTCATGTTGCATCAAAAGTATTTTGTTACTACCTCATTACAGGGTATGATCTAGTGCAGAGCTTGCGATGAAAAGAAGAAATTGTTTACGCCCAAAAAATAAAATAAGGTTTGAAATGTTGTTGCGACACGTGGCTGGCAGAATAGGAAATCTAACAATTGTTAGAATAGAATCGTCATACTGGCAATGTCAGTCAGGCATTTAACTCAATTGGTGCTCGAACGAGTTGCACATTGCAAGCTGACTTCATTTAAGCATAACTGCAACTCCGCCACTTCCGCTTGCAGCGTCTCGTTTGGCTTCGTTAAGTTGCACAAATTCAATTTCCTTGCGGCGAAAACTTGCCGCGCACTTTGGCACGTAATTTTTAGCAAGCCATAAAGAATGGAATGTTTATGCAAACAGTTTACAGCAAAAGTCAGCCAGTCAACTTTTCCCCCTCTCTCTCTCTCTCTCTCACTGTGACTGTTAGCTGAGGTATAAGCCCAAGCATCCGGCCATTTCTATGCTAAACGTTTGTTTACCGTCAAGTTTTGGGGAGGCAACGGGGGAAGGATCCTGGCTGCACATGAAATTGTAACGAGCTTCATGTGGATGCAACACATTGGCCAAGAGCCAGACAGCCATCCAACCTTCCTATAAGTAGTAGCCACCATAAGTAGCAACAGCAGCATCAGCTTCTTCGCTAGCCAAGGTTGGCTGCTGCAACAAGGGTGCAGAACGTAGCTCAACTATGCACCAGGGAATCATAAATTACAACGACAGGTCTGAGTAAGGAGAAAGCGAAGCATATAATTGCCTTACGGCAACAATATATAACTACAACATATACCTTATATATATATATATAAATATAAGGATAGACGTGCACTTGGCAGCCGGTGAAATTTCTATTATCGTTTATACTTCAATTACAGAGGAAATGCGAAAAGGCCACAATCTCAATTCTCAGTTTAAGGTTAAGTAAGGAAAAGCAGTTTGTCACAAAAAATATGCAGAAAGTAACATCTCATATAGTAAACATTATATATTTTATGTGGATTAAAAAACCAGTTAAAGGTATACATATTATAGCCATTTGCCCGTTTTGTTGCTTTTTGCAAATTGTTACCGAAAAGTTGATCAATTTATCTAACATTGTCTTTTTGTGCTTTGACGAGCTTAGTTATTGTTTTATTAAGCATCGCATTGCATTCTGCACTTCCGGCTATCGAAAACTTTCCGGATGAGCTGACTTGGACGCTGGATAGCTGTGTTGATTGAGTTAACGTTTGGATATTATTTGTGTGGTTTCCGCTTCTAAACGCATCAAGGTCAACCAAGCGAGGGTTGGTCTATGCGAGCCAAAACAGAAACAGAAACTCAAAATCAAACTGAAACTGAAACTAAAAATTCACCCCGATGACGAGTTGAAATCGTACATTATGTGTACATGGCACGCATTTCCTGAACTCATTTCTAATTTCCCATTCCACAATGACTTCCACTCCCTCATTCTGCCACACACACACACTACTACATACGACATTCCATTGACACCATAAACTAATAATTAAAACTACAAATGAATTCACACCCTTCGGCCAAGCCAAATGTTCCGATCGTCAGTGCGTTAGTGTATGTGTGGGGGGGAATGGGTGTGTGTGTGTGTGTGTCGGTGTGTAGTGCAGCTATGCCAACAATTGAGCATTAACTAGAAAAATCCCATGACTACGGAAACATCTTTAACGATTTCCCATCATGAATAATCGAACAGAAATTAGCCAAGTGAATGCATTTTATTTATATTCAAACAGGGGCAGCATAACATCAAAGTTTCGTGAAGAACTGAACAGTTCATCACTCGGATAGAATTTCCCTGAAAACAAGTCAGAACGTTTAGGTTCGACCGCGCTCCGACTGCGAAATACTCTTATATTTATATAATATTAGCTATAACAAGTCGGGAGAACCCGACCAGAACCCAATTGCAATTAGAATTTTACTCCTTGCGCCCTAAAAATATGCTTCAAATAATGATCAATTTAAACAAAACTAATAACTAACTTAACTTTACGATATCTCCGGTGTTTCTTAACCGATTTGGACGAAATTTTGAGAAAAGTTCTATTGTTACCCATTTTTTTAACCCCCCATTTTAAGGGTAAACGATATAACAAACTGACAAAGAGCCTGCCTGTGAAATTTAATTTAAAATTTGGGGATTTTAGTTAAGGAACTAATAGAAAAGTTAGTTCAGTTTAGGTAGTTATTTAGTTGATTTAATTTGATTATTTAGTAAGTTCAGCTCTTAAGTAAAAAAATAGTTGAAACAAATGTCAAATCTTTTCAGGAATAAAGTTCTCTCATTCAAAAACAAAACAAACCAATACAACTCTTGAAGCAGTACTCCTACTACACTGAGCATCAATTTATGTGCATTAACACGCACGTTTCAAAGTTGTCAACTTAGCCGATTGGCAGCTAAAACAAAAAGAAGCCAAAATAAAGAAGGAACTAAACTGACGAATGCGGCTTTGTTGCTGGTTTTTGTTTTTACATGCATCGAGTGGAAGAAGAAGGAATCTCAGACAGCACAGCACAGGAGGTGTCAATCAGTCTGGCCACACTGCCAATTAGTGATGACACTCACGTGATTACTTGCGTACTCAGACAGCGAGCGAAAATCGATGTTGACAAAAGTTGATTGAAGGCTTGTCAATCAGCCATTGAGATGGCATTGCAAATTTTTTGATTGAGTTTGTCAATCGATCGATCGCACTGGCAATTTAAGCAGGCATCGATTGATTAATTTTATTCTTAGCTCTAAGATCTAAGATCTAAAGCAGCTCAAGTGTGGCCCCAAAGCACAACCATTTGATTCCACAAACAATTTATTGAATGCTTAATTAAAATGGCAATAAAATCTCGAATGGCGCCAGAGACACACTAATGGAGTGAACTGCACAATAGAGGAAGTGTGGCAGGGGGGGGGGGGGGGAAAACAGGGTACTGTTCCATTGGCAAACAGGCAAATCAGAAATAATAAAGTCAAGGGGCAATATCCTGTAATCATAACATGTACATATTTTTTTTGTTTTGTTTAACTCGCGCACATTGCAGACGCTGCAATAAAAGCAGCTGCAGTTCATATTAATACCGGGTCCCTCAGCTAGGCGTGCGCCCCCCCTCTTACGACAACAACAACAATAAAAACCGAATAACAACAACAACAATTGCTATGCGCACTCAATAAATTTCAATTAAGCAAAAAGCGGCAACAGCGGCATTTGCATTTGCACTTTTCTCACTGCACTTTTATAGTTTTTCTTTTGTTTCTCTTTCTATATTTTACTATTCGTTTATGGATGCCCTATAATTAAAAAAGTGCATAGAGCGACAAAAGCAGCCATTAATATTAATATATCATTTTATTTTTCCTCATAAATATTGTAAATTTAATAAAGCTTATGATAAGAGTATTAACATAAAGGAAATTGAAAATGTTATTTTTCTTAAAACTTATTTATTTCGGTTAGAATTGATTTGTAAAATCGATTTGTGTCAAGTTAAAAGCTATCAAGAAAAACGATATCAACCCAAGCACTTAAGTTACAGAGTAACAGCCAACTGGGAATTTATTAGTAAATCACTCCCATCTATATATGTATATATATATATTTTTTTATTACGCATATCAAACATCTAACAAACTGCTGATGTTTCTGGAAAATTATATATTTGTATATATTTTTTATTATGAATTTTTCATGCCTTCTGCTGCCACGAGAAATTTCCAATAACTTTAGAAATATTACCAAGTAATTAGAAAAGCATTTTTTAATTATGATACTATTAAATACCAACTAACTTTAATGTGTCAGTGGCTTTTGTTTAAGTTTAACAAAGCTAAAAAAAACTTTAAGTAAAAAAAATATCATATTTCAATCTAGGTTTCGATGCAAAGTCCGGCAGAATATCGTTTGACTGGCGCTTAGCATTCATAATCCTATAAAGTATGAAATAAGTTCAAAAATTACGTTTCCGACGTGGGGAACAGTGGCCCTATCTTCCCCCCCCCCCCCCTCTCCAGGTTGCACCCTTGCATATTAACTAATATGTTTCAGCCTCAAAACGAAACTTCAACATTGTATTGCGATCCACTTTTAAAACATTTAGTTTTTTTTTTTTCTTTTTGTAAATTGTAATATGTGCTTGTAATGGTTTTCTCTTAAATCATCTGCTTGCTCTACTACTTGGCTTACATTTATTTTCATGAGATTAGCTTTTATGCAAAGTCATTATGAATTTAGGCAAATTTTTGGCCATGTTTTATATTCGCTTCCATTTTTTTTTTTCCCCCATTACACAGCAACGTAATTAGTGACTTGAAAAGAAACATACACTTAAAAAAAAAAACAGAAAGTTTAGACTTGCTAGATAGATTTCAATAGTTTTAAATTATGTTATTTAAAATATAACTTTTAAGATTTTTCGAAATATTTTAGACTTTGAAGATCTAAGCTGTGAAATGATTTGGGTAAAGAAAAAAACATTGCTTAATATAAAAAATGAGAATAAGTATTAAGAGATGTATTCGATAATGTGAAAAGACCATTTCAAAACTGTAAGATTATAAGAAGCCTTCTTAAAAAATTTATAATAGAAGTCACTTAAAAGACATTTATAATTTTGAAAGAAATTTTACATGCAATTCAAAAATTCATGTCTTTGACTCTCAACTGAAGATCGTAAGTAATTTCTTTAAGTGTTTCATTATTATTTGAGCTTCTATTGTAACGACAGTTCGGCTGCATGACGTATTTATGTACGTATATAAAGATGTGTGTGTGTATGTATGTGTGTGTGTGTGTGTCTAATGACTTTAATAATGCTGAAGTGGGTGCACAAACTAACGTTGCGAGGGCTGATGCGAGTCCCAAAACACAACTAACCGAACTGAACTGAACTGAACGGGACTCGACTGTTTTGTTGTGTATTGTATTTTTGGGGGGGAGGCGTTGAAGGCGGTTTACCCTCGATGCCTCAGTCCCAGTTATCCCAGGTCTCTAGTCCATCATAAACAAATGCATGATTCATGCTACACTAACAAACATTCAGCTAAATATTAAGCAACTTCATATACTTACAAACGAATATATATATATATATATATCTTTGTGTGTGTGTGTTTTTTTTTTTATTTTTTTTTTTTTTGTACATAATCAAAAGTCACCCTCGCATTTTCAGTAGTAGTTTAAGTAAAGTGTGGGAGGTAACAAAAAAAAAACAATTTCTGTTCTTGAGTAATTTTTGCAACTTGAACGTGAAATACTTTGTACAATGCCATCCAAATACAATGCCCTCTCTATAATTTGACGCAAAATGTGTAAGAGTATAATAAAGAATTTGTAGAAAAAGTCGATTAATATTGATATTCGATATTTATGTATGAAAGCGGGTTTTTAATTGAAAACTCTTTATTCTATCATATCTCCCAAAAAAAAAGTAGTATAAAGTAAAAAGGAAGGGTATGCTGCTAGAGTCTAGTCTCAAAGGGGGTGTGGTACTTTGCGTAGGTTGCCGCCTTGCAATTGATTCGTTGCCAAAATACTTCCGCAATTGCCACAGCGAGTGGTTTTTGTTTCTCGCACTTGAAAGAGCGAATCAGACAGACATCAGCATCCCATAAATGCATGGCAATGTGAATGTTATAGGATATGATGGTACGTAATACGTATGTATGTACATATGTATATATTTATGGTATGTAGTAGTTTATGGTGTTGTTTATGCCATCAAAATTCATTCATTGCAATACGCAAAATGCACAACCAAGTGGCATTTTTTGCCATTTCCGATGACGACTTCAAAGCCGTTTTTTTTTTCATGTCATTTTTCATTCTCCTTTTGTCGTTGTGCGTTGCGTTGCGTTGCGTTGTCTTTTCCTCTGTTTTTTTTTTTTTTTATACACTCCTTTCGAGTTTATTTTTATTTGCTGTTGATGGCACATTTCCGGCAGCGTCTTGTTGTTAATGTTGATTTTTGCACTATTTTTTGGTGTGTTTGGCGCACGCCAATGAAACGCTTTTAAGGGCCTGAATTTTGCCACAACAACAAAATTCGTCTATTTCGACAAGTACTTTTTATACCCTGAACCCATAAAAATGGGTAAAACAGGGTACAATGGTTTTGTGCAAAAGTATGTAAGAGGCAGAAGGAAACATCTCCGACCCCATAAAGTATATATATATATTCTTGATCAGCATCAATAGCCGAGTCGATTTGGCCATGTCCGTCTGTCCGTCCGTCTGTCCGTCTGTATGAACGCGTAGATCTCAGAGACTACAAGAGCTAGAGACTTCAGATTTGGAATATAAGTTCTCCTATACCATGAGCAGAACGAGTTTGTGTCAAATTATCGATAACTATTCTGGTTTCCGATATACACATGGAATCGATAACAAAAAATATCGAATTTGGAAAATGTATAAATGGAGGTTGAAAATAATGGGTTGAAAATAATGGTTTCGTTCAAATCGGTTAAGAAACACCGGAGATATCGTAAAGTTAAATTGATCATTATTTGAAGCATACTTTTAGGGCGCAAGGAGTAAAATATTTATTGCAACTGGGTGCACGTTATCTTCTAGTCGGGCTCTCCCAACTAGAGCCTTCTTACTTGTTTCACATTCAAATTGTATTTGTTTTGTATTTAGATTTTTCCGAATTCCATTCAAAGACTTTTATTTCTGTTGTTGTTGGTAGTAGCTCTATTCAGATTGAAACTCTGTTAACTTATAACTCTTGTTTATATATTAAGTAGCTCTAATTTCAACTGTGTTGGCGTTGAAATTCAAGTTGAAATTTGTTAATTATCCGTAACGCAGAAACACAGGGTGTCAATTGCATTCCATTAGCATACAGGGTTGCATTTAATTGAAACTCCTTCAAACAAACAAAAAAAAACACACACACACACACACAATTTGTAATTAGCGGCATTCGACGTTGTCAATTGGTCTGCAATGCGGCCTGTTGCTAACTGTTTTCTCTGTTTTTGGACCAACTTGACACGTGCCAATTGAGGGTATGTCATTGTTGTTGTTGTATTTATGTGCGACACGCATCTGCCATGGCCATGGCTTTTGTCTTTTGTCTTTTCTGCCGGGGCCGTGCATTTAATTGCCGTGGAGCACAGCCCACACACAAAAAAAAAAAAAAACATTAAACCAAAAAGACAGAACGAGCCCAATCGAATTAACATTCGAATTCGAGTTCGAAGTATCCGAAAAACAAAAAACCATCATCCCAACCCTAACCCATTCGGATTTCGCAATTGTTTTGGGTCTGGTTAATTGTTTGTTGTTGTTTTTTTCATTTTCTTTTCATTTTTTGTTTGCCAGATAGTCAAATTAGGACGTATTGTGCGCTTAATTTACAAGGCATCCGTTTCAGCTGTAGCTGTATTTGTATCTTGTATCTGCACTGCACCAGTTTTATCTATTGAATTAATGTTTTATAAGCCATTTTTAATTTGCAATGAATTTTTACGCTTAAAAACTAAAAACCTTGCCAATTAAATAAACTCCATTAATCAATTCAAGCAAATAAGTCACGATTCGCTTTTTTTTCCATAAAGTAAATAATCAATTTTTTGTATATATTTAATTTTGTGCTTAAGATCAGCTTTGAGGCTATGAAAGCCAGGGCTGCAAGCTAGCTATTCGAACCGAAAAATAAGTCAAACGTTTTTTAGACTCAAATTTAATCAGTAACTAAGAAAGTCTTAAGAAATTGAAATGTGTTTTACTTAAAGTAAAAATTTGCCTTTTACTTTTTGTTTAATTCTTTTGTCGGCAGTGGAAAATTACTTCGGGGTACCAGGTTAGCCTAAAGTTTTGTTGTTTAACTACAAATGTATCTGACTAAATGTCGAATTTCATTTATCAAAAAGACATACAACAACAACAATTGTTAGAAACTAAACGATTCAAATTTTGATTTCAATCTAAAACCAAAATTAGCCGGTTGAAAACTTTTTGTGTGTGTTTTTTTTTTTAATTTTAGACACTAAAATTAATTTAAATACTAACTAGCACATGCTTGCGAATAATTTATAATTGTGGCTACGTGACGATCATACAGTTAAACAAACATATATGTATGTTTGTCTGTATAATAACAGAAGTCATGATTTCTTGATTTTTTTAGGGTAATATTGGCAGGGCTGCATGCCTCGAAAAATGTTTAAGTAAGTTTGATACAAAGGTTTTTTTCCCGATAATCTTGTATGTATATTCGATAAATACATATGTATGTATATTGCTTTAAGAGTTTTTAATTTGTTTGTCTACATTAATGCCTTTCGAATAAGGCTTCATAACTTATTGAGCAACTCGGCAATACGATCCATCTATTAGTGTGGTATACCCGTAGAGAGTTGTTTCGTTTGTCAATATACTATGTACAATACTTACATATATATGTACATGCATATAAGTATCAGTATTTGTATCTTGTATCTGAATGCATATTCATTGCTGATTGTTTTGCATTTCAGTCACTCGAACTGGCTTGACTCCCAAGGTCTCTTAGCCTCTCTCTCTCTCTTTCGCTCAATAACTACACACACACACACACACACACACACACACATCGAAACATAAAGCCACAATGTTAGCTACACCCGCTGCTGTTATTAGCAGACAAGTTTAGCAAGCAGAATAAACATGCACAACCCAAATACACACACACACACACACGATGCGTCGAAATATGTAATTGAATTTAATTAACATGGGAAATGCGCGCTCCACTTAAACAAAAACAAAAACAAACAAATAAATAAACAATGAACAACAACACCAACTACAACAACACGTGCACATAAAAGAGAACAAGTGCAGCAGCTGTGATTTGTGCGCTCTATCGAGCGCATTTGTTGTTGCTGCTATTGTCGAAATATATGTATGCATGCATACTGATGATGTTGCTGGGCATCATGCAAATGTTGCTAGGCATTGCATGTCAAAAGAAAGTAAGTGATCATCTCATAGCAGTATGTGTGTGTGTGTAAGAATGTATATAAACAAAAAGCATTGCTGCTGCTGCTGCTTACCTGTGCGCAAAATGCAGCCAGAAATGTTAAACTCCAAAGCCAGCGATGTTGCTGAGCTGCTTTTGTTGCTGTTATTGTTGCTGCTGATTGTTGCTGCCTTTTGAGTCGAATTCTTGTTGTTGCTTTGCTTAGCGTATACAACATGTTGTGGCCGTTATTTTGCTGTTGTTGTTAAATGCTTATTGCTAACTTCGCTTAACGCTGTTGCTGGTTCGGTTGCCGTTGCCGCTGCGGCTGCAGTTTTATTTTGTTTTTTTATTTTTTTTTTTTTTAAATATTTCCTTGGTTGTTTTTATGTATTGCTAATAGTATCTTTTGAGTTTCGACATTTTTGAAAGATGCATAGTTTTTGCTTTTAACAAATGCATTTCAATTTGTTTACAATTAGATTTTGTGTGGATTTTTGAATCTTAAACTTTCCTCACGTCATTCTGCGTTAAGTCAAATTCGAATAGAGGGAGAAAAAGAGACATTGAATAACGTGTACAAAGAGAGCACACACTAAGCAGGTAAAAACTAAAAGGTGTACGTTTGTGTGTGTTAGTGTGTGTTTGTTTGCATGTGTGTTGGCGTTGAGCGCAGCTTTCAAACCAAGCTGAGATTTGTTTGCTACCGATCAGTATCACTCTCCTGCTCTCACTCTCTCGTCGTTGTTGCCAACGGTTTTTTGTTGTTTGTTGCTTGTTGCTGACGGCGCCTGCGCTAATGATTTTTCTTTTATTCGGACGGTTTGTTGCTGTTGGCAAGCTTTCGATTTTTGAAATGTATGTCTTGTATATACATATATTAAATCTGGTTTTTGTTGTGTTGCTGCAATCAACCAAAATCATCTGCATTTAGCTTTTTTTTCTTCATATGACGTCATAGGCAAAAACATAAATACGCACAAAAATTTGTATATATGCCTGGTTTGAAATGCCAATAAAAAGAAATCAACAACAACTTTTACAAAAACCAGTTTTGATTTTAAAAACTTAAGTTGACTCGCTTTTTGCTTGTTTATAACATTGGCGTATGCAAAAAAAAAAAATAAAACAACAAAAAATAAAAGCCTTCAACTTAGTTGCCGAGCGCAACTTGATCACGACAGAGAGCGAGGGAGAGAGAGAGAGAGAAACATGAAGCTCGTGAGATGACAGCAAGAGATCCAAGATCGAAAAGTTGAGCCATTGTTCTGTCATTTACTAGAACAACGGTTTGGTAACGTAACGTAAAAGATTGAGAAACAACAGCAACAACATTAAAAAATTAAAAAATAGCACAATAAAAAGCTCACAAACGAGTTTCTGTTGAAGTTATGAGTTTTTAAATATAAATTTAGAACAAGTTTCTAAGCACATCTACAACGCAAATGCAAATCATAATTAATATTTGTCAAATTCATTCATAGAGAAAACAAAAACGGTTATTTAAATGAAAAAAAAAAACCGATATCAACAACAACAACAAAAATATGCGAGACAATTGCAAAGCAGCGCCAACAGAGCGCGCTTCTGTGCATGATGGATTGATAAGTGGATGCGGTAGGGGGGCGGTGGCAGGACGCATGGGCACGCAAAAGAAAGCGACGGCATTTAACATCAAACATCAAACAACAACAAAAATCGGCGGTGGCTGCTGCTGCTGCTGCTGCCGGCGTTGCGTAGGTGTTGCTTTTGCTCTTATTGTTGTTGTTGTGTCGCTGCGCTCAAAACACCAAAAACAACTCTCAATTTCTGTTTTTACTCTGCTACGCTTTGCTGTGCATTTCTTGGCCAAAAAGTATACGTATTATGGATTTACATATATATATACATAGGTATATATGTATCTATGTGTGTGTGCGTGTGTGTGTTTGTAAATAATATTAACTTATTTCAGACACGAACTTTTCTTGTTAAACAATAAAATGCTTTTAATATATGTATTACATACATTAATATATATTTATAAATATGTACATATGTATATGCTGTATACATCTGCGTTTAAACAAATTTTTTGCTAACCGTCGCCAAAAAAATACAACCAACAAAAAAAACAACAAAAATTAACACTAGCAGACGCAGACGCGCACACACGTAAACACAGGCCAAAGACGACAACGACGACGACGATGACGACGACTGCGATGGTGACGGACAAGCACAGCGGCAAATAGTAAAACGGACGACGATGAGAAAACGACGCGCACCTAAACACGCTCACGGCCAAAACTCAACTGAGTAACGGGCTATGTGTCGGTGGCTGCGGCTGCGGCTCTGCCTGCATCTGCAAGTTGGTTAAGCAATTGTGTATGTGTGGTGGTTGTGTGTTAGTGTGTGTGTGTATGCTTTGGTTTGCTTGTGTGGGAGAGACCCCAACTTTGGGTGGTTGTTTTTGTGTTAGTGTTGCCACACTTGGCGCGCTGTTTGAACTGCTTGCAAGCGGTCCATGCAAATAAATAATAATGCATACGATATTTAAATTTTCGATAATAATAAACACAAGGCCAACAATCATAATTCGTGAGAATAAAACAAATGCAATAATTTCCCTCAGTTTTGCATAGCGCCTTGTTGGTACTCTTAATATGTTCTATAAAATATTTTGAATACAAAGCACAAAGGATTAATATAATTGAAAATTTTCATTTAAATTGCACAAAATTTAATTATGCAATCATCACCAACTACATTAAGTGCAAAAAAAAAACATTAATATAATTAAACACTTTTATCGACATGCCAGCTTTTATTTAATCAACATATCGATGTAATTTGAAATGACATTGGACTATCGATATGTATCAGGCATCCCATCTTATCTTGTTTTGTACATCGCTAACAACAGCAAATGCTACACGGTATTTTTTTTACAAACATATTCCACGCCGGCTTTTATTAATTATTTATGTTCAGTGAAATTTAAAGCACTACGTGCCACATCTTTGGGAACTATAATTGTTGGCAATATAGTGCGGTAGCTGCACACTGCGCAGCATTCGTAAAAAATACCGGCAGCAGCATCGTCACGCACACATTTGTACATATATGTAGGTTGCAGAAACAATAATCATCTCCGATTGTGCGTGCGAAGAAGCAGATAGCTAGCGTAAGAAAGTCATTGAAAGACGGAATTAAAGAGAGAGTGAGAGAGAACGTGAAGAAGGTGTCATCATCAACACATTTAGGCTATGAAGAACGTCTTGATGGTGGCCGAGAAGCCATCGCTGGCTGCCTCACTGGCCACAATACTCTCCAATGGACGCTGTTCGGCTAAACGAGGTAAGTCATATAACAAATGCAGCCAAAAATTAAAAAACAAAACAATAACAATGTCCTGTGTTCTATTGGCTTTTAAAGGAAACAACGGCTGCTCAACGCACGAATGGAGTGGACACTTTCGTAACGAGGGAACCGTTCACTTTAAGATGACATCTGTGTGCGGTCATGTAATGTCGCTGGATTTTACCAGCAAATTTCAGTCGTGGGACAAAGTGGATCCAGTTATGTTGTTTCGCTGCACAACAGAGAAGAAGGAGTGCAATCCCAAGCAGCAGATGCGCTCGTTTCTATCGCACGAGGCACGCGGCTGTGATTATCTTGTACTGTGGTTGGATTGTGACAAAGAGGGCGAGAATATTTGCTTTGAGGTGATGGACGCAGTGCAGCATGTCATACACAATGTGTACAGTCACAATGTCACATATCGTGCACACTTCTCGGCCATTACGGACAAGGATATAAAGGGAGCGATGGAAAATCTAGGGCATCCCAATGAGAATGAAGCCAAATCAGTGGATGCGAGGCAGGAGCTTGATTTGCGAATCGGCTGCGCCTTTACACGATTCCAGACCAAGTTCTTTCAGGGACGCTACGGCGATTTGGACTCCTCCCTAATCTCGTACGGACCCTGCCAGACGCCCACATTGGGTTTCTGTGTAAAACGGCACGATGATATTCAATCCTTTAGACCGGAAACATTTTGGTATTTGCAATTGTTGGCTGGACAACCGGAGTTTACGCTCGAATGGGCGCGTGGACGTGTCTTCAAAAAGGACATTGCCATCATGCTGCTAAATCGCGTCAAGGAGCACAAGCAGGCAACGTAAGATTTCTTAGCAATTCAAAATCAAATACAATTTGAAAGGGAATAGATTAATTATACTTTAACAACGCGCAAGCAAGACAGATTTCATCTCAAGTCCGAACTTCATTAGACAGCTTAATCGCATTACCAATTCCAAATAAGATAGGAACACCTTTCGTATCAGGCTTCAAACTAAAAAGGACTCATAATCAATTCAGACTCAACTGCGCCAATTAAGCGCGAAGAAAACATTATTTTAAACCCTAAAGAAATCTGAATCTCATACAATACTTAAACTTCATTTTGTTTCTTTTGCAGTGTGGAAAGTGTTGGCAGCAAGGAAGCGTTTAAGAGTAAACCGCAAGCTTTGAACACCGTTGAGCTAATGCGAATCTGCAGTTCCGGCTTAGGCATTGGTCCGTATCAAGCCATGCAATTTGCGGAGCGGCTCTACACGCAGGGCTACATAAGTTATCCGCGAACAGAGACCAATCAGTATCCGGAGAATTTTGATTTGCATGCCGTGCTGCGCGTCCTGCAGCCATCAAGTGATTTTGGCGAGGAGGCGCGTGCAATTGCATCAGATTTTCAAACGCCACGCAAAGGCAAAGATGCCGGCGATCATCCGCCCATAACGCCCATGAAATTGGCCAATCGAAGCGAATTCGATAGGGATACGTGGCGTGTGTACGAGTTCATATGTCGACACTTTCTCGGTACCATATCACGTGATCTAAAATATCGGGTAACAACTGCTAAGCTGCGCGTCGGCATGGAGTGCTTTTCGTGCACGGCGAATGTGCTGATTGACGCTGGCTTCACCAAGGTAATGACGTGGCAAGCCTTTGGCAAGGATGAGCCAATGCCGCCATTTGTCCAAGGCACTCAGGTGGCCATCAATGATGCGCGTTTAGCCGAAAGCCAAACCGGTCCACCCGACTATCTTACCGAAGCCGAGCTGATCACCCTAATGGAGCAGCATGGCATCGGTACAGATGCCTCGATTCCCGTGCACATCAACAACATTTGCCAGCGGAATTATGTGAAAATTGAGACGGGTCGCAAACTGTTGCCAACCACGTTGGGCATTGTGCTAGTCCATGGCTATCAGAAAATTGATCCGGAACTAGTGTTGCCTACTATGCGATCGGAGGTGGAGCGTATGCTTACGCTCATTGCCAAGGGATCGGCGAACTTTAACGATGTCCTGCGACATGCAATCAAAATCTTTAAGCTGAAATTTATGTTTTTCGTTCAAAACATTGTCAGCATGGATATGCTCTTCGAATCATCATTCTCGCCCCTTGCCGAATCTGGCAAGGCGCATTCGCGTTGCGGCAAATGTCGTCGCTACATGAAGTACATTCAGGTGCGTATATACATACATACATCTCTCTCTCTCTCTCTCTCTCGCTCTTTCTCTTTGCTCACTTTCTCTTTCTGTTTGGTATACTTTTTGCAGACGAAGCCAGCGCGTTTGTATTGCTCGCATTGCGATGAGAACTATACACTGCCCAATGGCAATGTGAAGGTGTATCGAGAGTTCAAGTGTCCATTGGACGATTTTGGTCTGTTGGCGTTTTCGACTGGAGCGAAGGGTCGCTCGTATCCATTCTGCCCATACTGTTACAATCATCCACCGTTCAGGGATATGCCCAAGTTTGGCGGTTGCAATACCTGCACGCATCCCACCTGCCTGCATTCGCTTAACACGCTGGGCATTTCTGGATGCGTGGAGTGCGAGACGGGCGTTCTTGTATTGGACAGCACACTGTCGCCCACGTGGAAGCTTGGCTGCAATCGCTGCGATGTTATTATCAATTGCTTTAAGGGTGCAACGAAAATCTCTGTAGAAGGTATGTACGCACTATATACATCCAAGATATTGATTATTATTATTATTATTATAACTTCCCGTTTGCAGAGGCCAAGTGCAGCGATTGTGGTGCCCAGCTGGTCAATGTGGTGTACAAATCGGACAAGTCCAAGTTTAAAGATGGCAGTGAAGAGAAGAGCGGTTGTATTTTTTGCTCAAATGAGTTTTCCCATTTGGTGGAAAAGCATCGAGCGGTTGCCTCACGTCAAGTACGCAGCGGTGCGCCGCGAGGTGGTGCTGCTGCTGGCAGTGGTGGCAATACTCGTGGCGGACGCCATGGTGGTCGACCGCCCAAGGATAAGATGGCGCAGCTGGCGGCGTATTTCGTTTGATTGTTAGCCAACCAACTGGCTATCGAGCATATCGCTTGTGACCACCAGCTCAAAATTGCAAACTGCATTTAATATGTAAATTGTCATTTAATAAGTCGACCAATTGTTTTGAGAGACTTGGCAGTAATAAATGAAATTTGTATAAAATTAAATTTGTTTTCAATCCTTCACCCAAACCATCACACAAAAGATTGTTTAAAAAATGCATTCTACAACTATTTATTCATGTTTAATTTACCTTTTTAAATTTCCCTCGCAAGTGGCAGCACAAAAGTTAATTGCTTTCGGCACTTAATATTGAAAAGTATCGATATTTCCACTTGGCCACGTATGCGAAACAATTATCTTTTCGAGCGGTTATTAACCGACAAGCCGACAGGACATTTCAGAGTTTACTTAAAATATGCCATTGTGCCACATAAATATGTATTATATTCTACCTCAGTGGCAGCACAAGGTCTTAGCGATGGAAGTGATGAATACTTTTGATGGGTATGAGAATAATGCGATGATTGCAAATTCATTGAGCGATAACAACAAGCAACGCAAGGTCGTTGCCGATAACAGCTGTTTGTGTCTGTCTGTTATTGTCGGGCTGCCCCATCACTAACGTTGCATTTCATGTTCAAAGAAATTTACTTAGATTTCGATTGATAGTTTCAACGTAACAAACGTCAAACACAGCTTCAAGGCACAGTGCGACGCCAGTGTATAGCTGACACGCGCGCGCCCCTCACGCCACAATTTATTTGTTATTATTTTTAAAATTAAATACGGGTAGCCAGTCCAAAGAATGGACAAACTGATCAAAATGATGAACCACCGATCTGAAATAATCGTGGGCGAAAAATACAGAATCATACGCAAAATTGGTAAGTGCCCGATCTAATTCGCCTCCATTAGTCACAGCCATGTCCAACTGCTTGAGTGCGACGCAGTTGTATAAATTGGATTGCTAAGTTTTTTTTATTAGTGTCAGATTTTCTCATTACGCACTGTGAAGTTGATTGCGATTTTTTGATTTCGATTTTATAGGCAGTGGCTCCTTCGGTGACATTTATTTAGGCATGAGCATTCAATGCGGCGAGGAGGTTGCTATCAAAATGGAAGCCACCAACGCTCGCCATCCACAGCTCCTATACGAATACAAGCTCTATCGTGTGCTCAGCGGCGGCGTTGGCATTCCTCGCATTCGCTACTACGGCAACGAAAAGAACTTCAACATACTCGTCATGGATCTGCTGGGGCCCTCGCTTGAGGATTTATTTAATTTTTGCACGCGTCACTTTACCATCAAGACGGTGCTGATGCTGGTCGATCAGATGATCGGACGTTTGGAATATGTGCACATGAAGTGCTTCATTCATCGCGACATTAAACCAGATAACTTTCTCATGGGCATCGGGCGACACTGCAATAAACTCTTTCTGATTGACTTTGGCCTGGCCAAAAAGTATCGCGATCCGCACCGACGCATGCATATACCGTATCGTGAGGAAAAAAACTTGACGGGCACCGCCCGATATGCTTCGATTAATGCTCACGTTGGCATCGAGCAGTCGCGTCGCGATGATATGGAATCCCTTGGCTATGTGATGATGTACTTCAATCGTGGTGTATTGCCCTGGCAGGGCATGAAGGCCACCAACAAGAAGCAGAAGTACGAGAAAATCTCTGAGAAAAAAATGTCCACACCAATCGAAGTGTTGTGCAAGGGCTATCCGGCCGAATTCTCCATGTATTTGAACTACTGCCGTAGCTTGCGCTTCGAGGAGGCCCCAGACTATATGTATTTGCGCCAACTCTTCCGGTAAGCAACTGCATCTCATTGCCCTTTTTTGTCAATACCTGGCATTTAAATTGAGCTCGATTATTCGATCGTCTGCTATGTCTAAGGACTAAAATTGTGTCAGCTGTTGGCTGATAAATGTATATACAATATAAGACGACACAACTTGATAAATTAACTCTTAAAAACGTTTGTTTTCTTTTAGAATTTTGTTCCGTACACTCAATCATCAGTATGACTATATCTATGACTGGACGATGCTAAAGCAGAAGACCCATCAAAATCAGCAGCAGGCTGCACCTAATGTACTGGCGCCGGAGCAGCGCACCGACCGTGACAAGGAGAAGCAGGGCGCTAGCAAGCCAACTGCATTGGTTGAATAGGGCATGCCAGCCTCCCCCTCCCCAACCTCTTCCTCATCATCATTATCGTTAGCCAGCTCCCCACCCAATCCAAAGCAACCTACTACCCCGCTCGATCCAGATGATGGCAAAGAGCAACCGCACCTATTCGAATAAATCAAAAACAAAATAGAAGAACACAATCAAAAAAAAAGTAAGGAAAAGGAGGCGGCTATTGAATGGACTAGTAGCTGCATTGTAGGACGAGGATAAAATATATACAACACAAACATAATTGCATATACAAATATATATATATACATATATACAGATAAAGAAATATATATACATAGTATATTTTTATAAAACACAAAATACAAAGGCGCAAAGATGAATTATGGAAGAAGGCAAAACAACAACAACAAAAAAATAAAAATGGGAGCGCAGCAGCTATAATTGTATATAGATTTTAATCCTACACTCACACATTGAAACAGACAGACAGACGAAGCCAAGGATGAAAGTGTCCTGCATGAACGGCATTATCATAATAATAGCATCACAAAACAGGCCCAAACTTCTTCCCTAAACGCATGCACTACACGTTATAAATGTGTATGCAAAAAAAAAAAGAAAAAAATTATACATACATATATAGTATATATATAAATAGTTTGTTATCAATGCTATTGTTTGTCAATGTTATCAGACTCGGAGAAGGCAGTGCATTGTGCATGACACACACACACACACACACACACACACACACACATACACATACAGAAGTAAAGTGCTCTTTGGATCATAAACTTAAATTGGGCATGCATGTTTTTAAATTGTTAAAAAAAAAGAAAAACACCTCATAGAAACTCTGTTCTTGAAATCACTTACATATATATATATATATATATAGTTGTTTCAAATATGACGATAATAACAATTAATGAAAACACACACATTGACCAATGTAAATTCATAAATATATATTTCTTATATATATTCGTTCACAAAAACACACATACACAATTAGTTTTATTAGCCTAACACAAACAAATTGGAAGCGCGGTGAAAAAAACAAAAACAAAACATAAACAAAGTGGTTTTCTCTTCATCCTCTTTAAGTTAACAAAGAGTGTCGCGACAGGCCGAAAGTCTGGCGCGACATTATTGCATCTGGTGCACAATTACACAAACAAACACGTTATATGAATAATAATATAATACGAGACACAGTTTTGCATTGAAACAGCTGAATGGCGTCGAGTTTGATTCAACAATTTGAAGCCGTGCACAAATTCTACGTTTATCAATTAGAGAGACAACAAACAAACAAACAATTAACAACCCTTAACAATAACTGAATGAAAAGCATAAACTTCGCGTTTACCTTATACTGTTATACGATTATAAACAAATAAATGAATCAGTGAACCATATGCGCTTCAATTATTCTGATTATGTTTATGCTTTTTGTTTATTGTATATTGGCGCATTCTTTTGTGAACTGAAACATGATGCTTGTTCTGAGAATAATAATAAAAAAATAAAACTTACTATGCATAGAACATTTAATTGAAAGCAAAATCAATAACTATTTTATAAAGTATAATAATATGTAATATATAACAATTGTACTATTGTCATCTATTATTACAACAAAAGTTTACAAATAAATATTAAAAAAAATAAATAAAATTGTTAAAAGACTTTTTCATAATATCAGATTGAAAAGTAAAAAAGAATAAGTTTTTAATCAGGATCCACTTTATTGAAACCCACTCATATAATTTTAAATCGACTAAGAACCCAAACAAATAAGTCGAAACCAAAAACAAACTTCTTAACTTGAATTTTTCAGGAATCATTTGGATCTTCTTAGTTGAGCTAGATGCAATTTCCAAAAAAGATGTTTGATAAACAAGTTAAATTATTCGAGAGAGCTTAACTAGTATATACCCTCAGTGCATGTCCTTACCCAAGGATAAGCTCGATTGCGTGTATGTAAGGTTTGTTTGTAAAATATATGGGTATATCCACGATCACAAAGGTGACATTTGTACGTCTTTAACTGAAAAAAAAAACACTTTCTCAAAACGGAAGTCGTTTTTGAGTTCATCTGCGAAGTGTGTCGAGTAATTTGGATAAAAATATTTTTAGTAATTTGTAACGTGAAATCGCGAACTTTACTTGTGACGTCATTTTTTCATCCAATTTTATTTGAACTAACAAAAAATAAATATATTATATAAAATAAGAAAACGATAAAATATTAGGAAATATTATTGTTTTTGTATATGCTGTTTGAGCTACTTTTAAGTAGACAAAAATAAAAAAAAAACCGTATACTTCTTAATTCTCTGCAAATATTTCACAACAAAAACAAAAGTATCATTACATTCTTTTAGTTAAAATATTACCGTAAAAATATGAAAGAAAAAAAAAACATTTGTTTATCAACTTTTAGTTTTTTCGACGTGGTGGACCTTTTTTTGGAAATGCCCATATATATACATATATTAGAGTCCACGTCCCTGCTCTGCTGTGATTTACCTTTATTCCGCTCAATTAGTTAATTTTTTAAATAAGTTAAATAATGCTGATTTTCAACACTAAAAGTTTTAATTATTTTATAATTATATTTTTGGTTTGCCGTCTCGCTCGTTCCTGTGCTCGATTTCTGGATACATGTTGTTGAAACGTGAAACTGGAATTATATATAATATATGTATTTATCTATGTGTGTATTCCTTGTTGCTTGATCTTCATGAAATTTTCAGATAAATAATTTAATTTCCCGGTATAATATCAATCTTGAAAATATATTTACATGCAATCTCTAAGTCTGAGATCGGCGCGTTTATACAGACAGGCGAACATGGCTGGTACTTCGACTCGCATGTTTAAACTGATCAATTACATGTGTATACTATATCTTATAGAGTCGGAGATGCTTGGAAAATTTAAAAAATTATTTTATTTAATCAATGGATGGGTTTATTTTAAAATTTCTATAACTTTTTTTTTCAAATCAGGTTAGTTTTAGAAGCAGATATTTTGAAATTTTTCTACAGATCCATTGTGTCTAATCTCGAACGGTATGCTATTGTTCAAATATAAAGCAAGTAATTTGTTGAAGATAAGCAAGATAAGAAAGCAAAAAAAAAAACAAAAACACCGCTTTGTTGTTCTCCGAATCCGAAAGAAACATGTGATGAGTATTTTTAATTTCAACATATTTATTGATGTAATTCAAAAAATTAAATATAAGTTATATTTATTTAATTATTATTACTGCATACAATGCAAAATTACTTTGCAGTTTTGCGTATTGTTTTTATTCTTTTATTTTTTTTTAAGGTTTTTATTTTTCTGTTTTTTATACTCCTCCCTCTCGCTTGGCCATAATATGCGATTTTGTTTTGCGTTTTTATTTTTAATTAATTAGTTATTATTGCGTTTTGCTTGCATCGTTTTTGTTTTTTATAATCTTGTTGTTGCCTGTTTTTTATTTTTGTTTTGTTTGTTTCGTAGTTCATACGATTCACTTCAATACATAATATATATATCAATATATATATGAAGATATATACACACGCAGCAGACAGTATGGTGTGTATATATATATTGCTCTATATACATATACAATATATTTTTAATATTATTACAATTATCATACTTTATGTTTTGTTTTTTTTTGTATTTTTTTTTGTATTTTCTTTTTTTTTTTGCTTTAATTATTATTATGCTAAGTGTTTGCGGTTCTTGTTGTGTGTGTGTGTGTGTGTGTTGTGTGTGTATGAATAGGCATGTGTGTGAGTGTATGCATAGGCATGTGTGTGTGTGTGTGTGTTTGTAGATGCGTGTGAAGAAAGGGTGTGTGTATGTCGCATGTTGTTGCTGGTGAAATCCATTTAGATATTTATTGCTGTGTTGTAGGTATTGTATTTTTGTTTTTTTTTTTATGTTTTTTTGCATATACGTTTAGTATTGAATTTAAATTAAGATTAAGAAACATCCAACTCCTGCTCCGTTCAATATTTCCTCTGCTTCTACCTGTTCCTGGCCGCTTTTCTTCTCTACTATCTATCTCCTATATTCTCATCTTTTATTTCCATGCCATGCCATTTTTCATTTTATTTTTGTTGCTCTTTTGTTTAATGTATTCCACACTGCTGCTTGCACATTGTTGTTGTTCTTGTTCTTGTTGTTGTGTGTGTGTGTGTGTATCTGTTTGTTTATTTGTTTGATGTTGTTGTAGTTTTTTGTTTGTTGTTTTTAAACACTTGCGACCCGCTTGATTATTTGGTGCTGATTGTTTCAGCTGAACTACTCGGTGATGAGGGGTTTCAAGATCGGTTTCTCTTTCTCCTTGTCGCGATCGTTCCGCGGCTCCAATTGTTCCAGCAATAGAGCGGGATTCGCCTGACCCTGATTGGTCTTCTGCTTAAGCATTGTCCAGTCGTATATATAATCATATTGATGGTTCAGCGTTCTAAACAAAATGCTGCAAAATCAACAGAAAAACATAAACAAAATAAGTATTTTATAACTAACTCTAACTATCTACAGACGGACAAAGTAATGTTGCCAACAACAACAACTTACCGGAACAATTGACGTAGGTACATGTAGTCGGGCTGTTCCTCGAAACGCAAACTACGACAATAGTTCAAGTACATAGAGAATTCGGCTGGTGAGCCCTTGCACAACACCTCGATTGGTGTTGACATTTTTTTCTCGGAGATTTTCTCGTACTTCTGCTGCTTATTGTTGGCCTTCATGCCCTGCCAGGGTAGGACTCCGCGATTGAAGTACATCATCACGTAGCCGAGGGACTCCATGTCATCACGTCGCGACTGCTCGATGCCCAGATGAGCATTGATCGAGGCATAGCGCGCCGTGCCCGTCAAGTTTTTGTCCTCACGGTACAAGATGTGATGGCGCGTGGTTGGATCGCGAAACTTTTTGGCTAGGCCAAAGTCAATCAAGAACAGCTTGTTGCAGTGCCGGCCAATACCCATAAGGAAGTTGTCCGGCTTTATATCACGATGAATGAAGCACTTTAGATGTATATACTCTAAGCGGCCGATCATCTGATCGACCAGCATAAGCACCGTCTTGATGGTAAAGTGACGCGTGCAAAAATTAAACAAATCCTCAAGCGACGGCCCCAGCAAATCCATTACAAGCGTATTGAAGTTCTTCTCTTTGCCGTGATGACGAATGCGAGGAAAGCCAACACCGCCACTCAAAATGCGATACAGCTTCGCCTCGTACAGCAGCTGGGGATGGCGTGCATTGGCGCTCTCCATTTTGATAGCAACCTCTTCGCCGCTCTGGATGCTCATTCCCAAATAAATGTCACCGAACGAGCCGCTGCCTACAAGTGCCAGCACACAATTAGTGAATGTATTTATTTATTTATAAAAAAAAAAAAAACATAAACAAAAACTCAGAAACAAATTACTTGTATGTTTTGATTCTCACTGCATAAATAAAAACAAATATTTTTAATGGATTTGTCAAATGAGCTGAGCTTACCAATTTTGCGTATCACCCGATATTTGCCGCCAACAATTATCTCGTTGCGAACTTCCTTCACCGTCCGCATCCTGTCCATGTTGGTTCAATATTGGCTCCGCCGCCGTGCGATGCTTCCAAAGGGTGTTACGACAGTTCGACAATATAAAACCGATTATGTATCTGTTTCAAGACGAGATCTGTAAGTCTAAAACGAAATTGCTGTTTAGTATATTGTATATTTTTTCTTTATTCTTTTCTTTTTTGTTGTTGTTGTATTTATTGGCGCCGTCAAATGAGGCAGAAGGCAATAGGCAAAAACACTTTCTTTTTGAACATTTTGGTTGGCTGTCTTTGTTGTTGTTGTTGTCGCTATGTGTCGTTTGTTATTTTTTTTTCTCAACTTTTTTCTTCGCTGTATTATATTGTTATGATTTTCTCTGACTTACGTTAATTCATGCACTCTCCTCTTCATTTATGCTTTGCCACGCTCTTCGTTTCCAAAATTGTCTGCAAATATTGCCCACTTTTTTATAACAAAATTAACATTCGAATCGATAGTCGATAAATTGACTGAGTGTCTGTGTGTGTATTGGAAAACAACAAATGGACAGCAACAGCAACAACAGTGTCAGATGGCCCATGATGAGACGTAAACAGATCCATTGAATATTCGATCGATTATTTATTTTCATACTGTCGATTGATACTATATGAAAAAACAGACGGCACTGATAAACGATAAACAACTGCGACAACTACATCTACAATGACAGGTACAACTACTCCGCTTCTTTTACCCCGTTGGAATGCACATTACACATACTCGCATACATTTGCATCGCCCAGCACTAACACTTAACCATTGATACATACACATGCACACACACACACACACTCACAAAGATTCGAATACAAATACACACGCACACAGCTGCAGGCACACACAGTTACTACAACTGCACCTTACATGTTTTTTTCAGCATTTTTTTTTTTGACACAAAAGATGAAATTGAGTCAAATGGCAGCGTGAAATAAAACGCATGTGGGGCTTTGATAAAAATATCGACGAAAATCTTACCACGAAACTGTTTCGAGCGCAGTGAAACTGTTGGAAACTGCTGTGCTGAGTGTTTCTCAAGGTTGGCTTTTTACTATTTTACGGGGGGCCGAAACGAACGACAAAAAAAATATAGATGTGTGAAATTTCGTTGCAAATCTACCTCGGTTACAGAAAGCGAGCCCTTTGTTCCGCTTGTTACTATCGCAGGATAGTCTTTTTACACTTTTCGTGCGCGCACAACGAAAAAAAAGAGGAAATATTTGTATTTTATTAACTAAAATAAAATGGTTAGACTCCAGCAAAAATGCTTTTGCTAGTGCTGACAGCCAGCGATACACGCACGACTATCGATTGACCCGCGATGTACACTGCTCTAGTCGAGCTCAAAACAGCAGTGACAATATACGATACATTTATGCAACGCTACATGCTGACGATACTTCTAAGCGTTGCCCAAAAGTTTTAAGCAACGAAAAAGAAACAGATGAAAATAAGGATGGCAATTTGTTTGTATTAACCGATTAATTAATCATATGGATAATTGAAAGGGTAAAACAATAATCGCAGTTAATTGCAAATAAATAACCGACCAATCGGTTTTTTCGGTTCATCGTACATTGCCAAAAATATTTGATTTCTTTTACTTTAAGTATGAATGAAATTCTTGAAGTGATTTTTATCTATTTTAATGCATTTTTGATATTAATAAAATCATATAAAAAGTAAATTAATATAGTAATGACAATAGTACGTAATAATAATAATTTTTTTAATTATATAAATAAAAAATTTTAGAATTGACTATAAAAATGTTTATTGATTAATTTTGAAAAACGCTTAGAAGTTAATTTATTTCTTTCTTTCCGTTGCAATCGCACCAGCTTAAGAACATAATCGTTTGCTGGAATGGATGTTCTTACTAAAAAGCAATATTTTTGGGCAGCAATATATAACTTAGGATATACCGATTTCATTTCATTTTGCAAGTAAGCATTACCATTTATTGATTGTAATCATACATTCTTTTTATTGCGAAGTCTGTATACCGATAAGCTATTGTTTCTCCTTTGAGTTTTCATCGATATTGCTTAAGGCAGATTAGCACGTAAAAAAACATACAGAAAGTTCGACTATTTTAAAATAAATCGGTTAATCTTGCGATTAGCTGAAATGGATGTTTCAATACAATACGATAGCTCGATAATCGGGCCCCGATTACTGATCATATAAATGTACGGCGGAAAACGACGGCAGCACTCTTCTTCCTTTTACTTTAGCAACTACTGATATTGCCAAGCGTTTTGCAAAACGAGCTCAAGAATAGCGTGCATTAACAACATTATTGAAATCGTTACACATCAAGCTTCAAATAAACTTGCATTCAAAGGGCTTTTTTAAGCGTTGATCGCAACCGACAACATTTAAAAATTCGTTTTGTAATTGTTGGTAACAGTGCGTGCCGTTTAAAGTTGTTCTTTCAAAAATAGCGGTAAAGTAATTGCGCACGTTAACTAATACAATGTCAGGCGAATATATATTGTGCGACGATCCACCGACCACAGATACTGAAGGCTTTCAAGTAACTTGTACAATAACATCTCATTTTCAGTCTGGTAAGTTATTTAATTTCATAAAATATATGTACAATGTACATACATATGCATGTATATGGTTCTTAGCCAGTCGAGGAAGTCACGGTCAAAGCGAATGCTGAAAACAACGCTTGACAAAAAAAAAATAACGGAGCAAAGGAGCAATCGCCGTTGATTTTTCAAATTTTCTTTTTTGCTTCGCGTTCTTTTAGCATGGCGGCAAAGATGTACATAGTATGCATGTTCTTATGTGCTATGTACACAAACATACATATGTACATACAAACATAGATTGATGTCGTTACTGTTTTGAAGAATGTCATGTTGCCTTTTACGTACATATATGTATGCATATACATTTACATACTTACATACATACATACAGAACTATCACGCACTTCTTTTATACACTTATTTTCCTTTTCAAAATGTGTGTACAAAAAGATGAATCAAAATGAAAAATGTGACGATAACAAAGAAAAGAAAATATAAGAAATTATTTATTAAATATTTTTACAAAACTAGAGTTTCATGCACTTGTATAAAACTATTAATCTTAACGACTTTTAGGCAGATCATACAAGTTCCATTGCAACGCATACAAACTACAACAACTTTAATGCAAACTTAAACACACATACACACACTGATCTTGTCTTAGATTTCTTATTAGAGATATAAAATGAATATTTATCCCATTTGATTACTGACAAGCGAAAGCTTACAGTTATTTGTAATAATTTGCAGAGATTATTATTATTATATTATACAATCGCATATTATGATCAGCAGAGCTGTGTTACTAACGCGCTGTGATTTGTTAGATTACTCCCTACCATACCTATACATACATATTATGTATGTATGTAGAGGATAGCACATCATAAATATGTAACATTGAGATACAAGATTTTTACAGTTGTATTTAAACGGACGCTTTCGAAAACAAAATTTTTAATAAAAGAAATGCAATTTTCAAATTTTTTTTTTTGAAATTTAATAATAATTTTTAATTTTGTTTTCTTACACCAGCTATTCAAAAAATGATCAACGCCGCATGTGAAAAGGCTGCTGAAACTGTAGAAGCGCGTCACTGTGAAATGTTCGGAAATCTTTTGGTGGAAGTTCGGGAGCTGCGTCAAAAAGTTGATAGCCTGACGCAAGAGAAATTGCAAAACCAAATCCAAATTTTACCGACCAAGCCATTCGGCAGTGCTAGCGAATTTCTTCAATTCAATGAATCTATTCGGCAAGATGAACATAATTTTAAGATGCTGGTAAGAAAAGAAATTTACCAATTATTTTTTTTACTACCAACACAACAACATATAATATATTTTCCATTTATAGTTAGCAGATCTTCGACTTCTGTCAACAAATAGCACCAGAAAGTATGTCATGATGTGCTGGCTCAAACTTATTGACGACGTAGCTGCTCAAACTTTAGCCTTTCGCGCTACTGCATCCAAGCCGGGCGTGCAGTTCTTGATTGTCTCGAATGCCATACAACGTGAGTAACAATGCTATCAATTATGTTACATATATAATTATTAACAATCATATTTGATTGTATTGCAGATGTATTTGTTCGCGAAAATGGAGGCGATCCAGAAGATTTTAGGAGTGCGTCGAGATCATTTTTCCAATTTGCGTCGTGTCGCGTTGCAGCTAAAGCAAGAAGTCTAAAGAACAGCATGAAGAACAACGCTAAACGTAAACAACCAAAAAAATAACAAATCAAATGTTAAAACTAACTAAGCTAACTTTTTTTTTTTGATTAAACAACATACATATTAGCAACATGCTTACTTTTGAATTTTAATATCGTTGATTTTTAGCTTATTATATTGTTTATGTAACAAGTAACGTGCCGAGACATTAAGATCGTGCAAGGAGTGATTCTACTCGCTTTAAGCTTCGACCAACAGCTCGCCCGCAATTTCTCGCCTTTGCATTTGCGATCTAATAAAGTATTGCAACTCTTCATATCAGCAATAACAGCCGAATCGATATAGCCAACAGTCTGACTGTCTGTTTATATAAACGCTTCGATTTCAGCGACTAGTAAAGCTTAAGAATGTAAGTTCTCCTATATCATATCGATAAAAATAAAACCTTTCGAGTATTTGCTAGTCGATCTTTCTCAACTTTTACATGTTTAGTAATGTAATGCTTAGACGTAACGAGTTTTGTTGCGAGATCTTTTCCTTAAAAGATTATAAGACAGCTTCTGCTAAACTCTGCTAAAAAAAAAATATATACATACAAGCAAATGCTGAGAACGGCGTTTGACAAATCAGAAGAAAAGGCAACGAAGGAGCACCAGCCCAAAATACATTCAATAATTAAGGTAGCCACGTTTGCTCTCTCAGAGTTGATTAAAGCACAAGCATAAGGCAAAGCACAAAAATGTTTACAGCTTGTATCGCCCTCTATGCGAACGATGCAACCTTGTTAAACACATACATACATATGTATGTACATCTTACACTAGCCGATGACTATTTAGATTTTCTATTTTGCTTTGCCCTTGCGTTCGTTCAGCATGCCGAATATATACACACACACATATGTTCATACTTAACTTGCTTAAAATGTATACATACATACATACACGTATGCTTTAGTCTTTTTTTTCCAGGAATGTGAAATTGTGTGTATTGAAGTTTTGGCAGATCATACAAGTTGCATTGCAACGGATACAAACTACAACAACTTTAATGCATACATAAACGCACACACACACTGAAAAACTGTGCCTGTGGATCTTGTCTGACGTTTCGTACTAGACTGTGGAATGCATTTGTTTCCTATTTGATTACTGACAGAAGGGAAAGGGAATATGTATAAATAAACTTATTGCAGTTTCTCAGGTGCCATAAAAATAACAGTTTATACTTTAAGCATCCAGTATAATCATATTATATAATAAGCTAGTCTTAACAATTTACAAAGCTTCAAAAAGTTTAAAAATAATAATTCAAAGTGTACAGGCTGAGGTAAAAACAAAATCGCACAACATTTTGGTCACAATTGTAAAAATTACCAAATATATCAATGAATGATCTAAAACTAGTTGTAGTGGGACAGTGAAATGGTACTCTGCCTTAACAAAGTAAGAGCTAAGCCAATCCCGTCTCTATAGTGGATGACGGCATCTTAATCAGAAACGATCGCAGCTAACAACACTAACATGCGACGACTACGCCGCATAAAGGTGTACGGAACGGGACTCGTCACTTTCAAGTTCTACGCAACCGTTAACGGTACGCGGTACTTCAATCGCAACAGCGTACAGAGTCGATTCCCGTCGTTTGCGGCGTCACCGCTAATCAACATCAGCCTCCCCTATATCCATCGTCTGAGTAAAGATAATCTCAACTATTATTTTTGGCAAAATAAAATTCATAAATCAATACATAAACTCTGAACCGATTTTTTTGGTCTATATATTTTTATTAAAAACAGTTTTTTTTATTTGTTTTTTTGTTGTTTTGTTTTGTTTGTTTTGTTTTTTGGTTTTTTGGTTTTTGTAAATAACGTGACGACTTGAAAACAGAAATTAAATAAGTGTACTTTACTCGTAATGTAGTAGAAAGTGTTATAAAAGCAATATTACAATAACTGTGGTAGAATTGGCTCCTAAAATAGATATTTTACAACTGATACCACTTTTTGTCTTTATATTTAAGCATTAATTGATGCGCTGTACCGCTGAAATCTTGAGCTGTATTGGCCATACGCTCGGCGCGCTCCTCCAACAAATTGAGCTTATCGCCACGCTCCATGGCCAACTGATGCGCACGGCTAATTTCCGATGCGGCTGTGGAAGTACGTTGACCAAGCTGATCCAAAGTGGGACCAGGTATATGACGTGCCGTCGAACGATTTGCTTTTCCGCTTTGTTCACCAACTGTACAAAACGAAACATAAAACAAATTTCTTTACTTTTTAGTATTTTAGTTTTTAGTTTTGGCAAATACATACACAATTCTTCGCGATCCAATAGCTTGGCTCCACCGCCAAATAGACCCTTAAAGAAACCCTCTTTCGGCTGTTCGGGCATTTCGTGTACCGTATATAACTCACCCATCATCTCCAAAATAAATTGACTACAGCACAATAAAGTTATATCAAATAAAATATAATATAAACCCAAAATAAGCTAATAAACTTACCAAAATTCCGATGATATCGTGAATTTTTGAATTTCGGTGGGCGATGCCATGTACAATCCATGACCTTTATGACTAAAGCAAAATATTTTTGATATTCTACAGAAACAGAAAAAAACACACAAAAAAACAAAAATTAAAGATAGCAAAAGGTTTATAATGATTTGTCACTTACTGAGTTGTGTCTTCATGAACAATGATCTGTTGACCCCATATCGAAAGCATTGGATCCACAATTCCCTGTTTACATTTGGTTTGAAAACTATCCAAAAAAAAACAAATATACAATGTTATTTTAATAATGTTAGGCTAGGCTATTTAAATATGTAGCATACCTTAACTCCATAAGCGGTAAGAAATCAATATCCAATAACAGTTTTAGACTAGGAAGACTATGTACCATTAAATGGCCATTCGAAAGATAGGTTGCTAAGCAAGTGCCATCTAGAAAAGTAAAAATAAATAAAAGTAATAGGAACATATAGTTAATAATGTACTACAGTTATATTAGTTATCCTAAGTTCAATTCTCTCATTTCACTTAAATTCTTTAATCAAACTTATATTTATTAATTTGTTTTCACCGAATATTTTTAATGTACTGAACCTGTTTAAAGTACATTCTTAACTTTCAAAATTATACCAATTTTGTACTACAATTGGGTTACGAAAATAATTCAGGGTTCAAAAATAATGTCACCAAAATTTAAAATAGGATTTTTTCAAGGAACTTTTAGGTGCAAAAATGATCTTAAAATTGTGTGAAAAATCAATTTATAAATAAAAATTTGTTGTCCATCAATAAGATAAAATAGTTGTTGTTTTTTTTTCAATGAATGGGATTGGAATTTAAAGGTTTCTGTACTAAAAAATGTTGTACTAAGTATGTATGTATTTTTATATAATGAACCTTTCATCGTGATAGTTTCTGCCTTGACTGCAAAATCCATTTCCGATAATTGTATGCGATTAATGCAGCATTGGTTTGCCACATCGAAGACTTTTGTTTGCTTTTCGCTTGCGATAACGATATATTGTCGATCGGTGAGTGTTTCCAGGCCGGTGCTGACGCTGCCACTGATGCCGCTGCTGCTGGCACTGCTGCTGCTCATGCCGCCGACGCTGCCAACGGGTGCACCACCACCACCGCCACCGCCCCCACCACCACCACCACTACCGCCAGCGCTGCCACTGCCACCGGGCAACGGAACACTGCCACTACCACCACCACCACCACCAACACCAACACCAGCACCACCAGCGCCAGCAGCACCACTGCCTGGCCCAGTTGTGCCAACACTGCCGGCGCCACCAACGCTTCCAGCACCGCCGGCAACCGAAGTGCTTGATATTGTATTGGCAGTTGTTGGTGTAAATGTGGGACTGGTGCGACTACTGCTTTTAGTGGGTGTACCTTTAGACAGGAAGAGAAAGGGTTTAAGATTTATAACAGACGCATAATTTCAAAATCAATTCAATTTATTTACGATCTTTCTTGTCCCTGTTCTCGTCGCGCCAAGTCTCGAATGTATAGGGTATAATCGAGCCATAGGAGTCCAAAAAAGACATGGAAGTTATGGAGCCTTTGAGTCGTACAACGGGGCCACCTGAAATTTAAAAAAACAGTTGTAATTAAGTTAATGTTTTTTTTTTTGGTAAATAACTGTAATGGCTTACCATTTATTGTAACCAAGACGGGTTGAGATTTGCGCACATCGCGCTCCGGCATTGTGATGAACAATGTCAATATTGAACCAAAACTAGTTCCAATCCATAAAGTAGGAACGAGCGTCAAAATATCTTGAAATTGAATTCGAAATTAAAATGTCATATTATTATACAGAGGGTTTTTTAACAGTTACACCACTGTTCCTTCTGTTGTGTTTTTTCCCTATCTCATTTTTTTGCCCCAAAAAGTATGCTTTATTTAAAAAGTAAAAGTCCTAACTGTAACGGTATCGAGATAAATTTGGAATGTAACTTACCATTGCGTTTTGCATAACTCTCGATAAAAGCTAAACAGGTAACAGATTCAGAGGAAGACATATCAATGCTGGACATTGATGACGATCTGGATCTCGAGAAGGTACCATCCAATTTATCTGCAAGGCAGTAGTTTTGTATGCAAATACGAATCGATTAATTTGATTGTAGTATGTTTAGGGTAAAATGGTAAACAAATATTTATATATATATATATATATATATATATATAGTTATATTATTATCGGATATAACGGTACAGCAAAGAGAGAGTGGCAAACGATTACACAATACAATTGATTCATAGA